>JANHMN010000001.1:168467518-168661838 GCA_030674055.1 Rhabdomys pumilio
AGGAGGAGGAGGAGGAGGAGGAGGAGGAGGAGGAGGAGGAGGAGGAGAAATTCTTCAGTTTGGAAAATATGTCCATTCTGTGATTTTACATTCACCTATAAGAAGGGTGTTTGGGGAACAGTACCTTATTAGAGAAGGGACTGAAGAATCTATGAAGTTAAACTCATGTCTAAGGAAGTGGCCTACACTATAACTTTTTCAATTTCTTATACAAATAAGATATATCAAAGAGTTACTGTCACAAAAAATTAGTTATTACTCTCAATCAGCTTTTGATTTCTTTATTGAATTCTAGTAATAGAAAGTTACATGCATCCAGAACTAAACATTTCAACTGATGACTCTGTTGGACTATGTCTTGGCAGAGGAAAGGTCTCTAATGTGTTGGCTACTGTCCTTCTCCTGGTTCAGAAATGTGCAGACATGACACCCGCAGTCAGTGGATGGAGCTTGGAGACTGTTATGGAGGAATAGAGGAAAGGATTGCAGGCCCCGGAGGAGATAGCAACTCCACAGGAAAACTAACAGAGTCAGTTAACATGGACCTTGTGGCTGTCATGGTTTGAACAACCAACCAAAAAACATACAGGGCTGGAAAAAGGCCTCCCCACATATACATATATGCATCCACATGCACATATACATACATACATACATACATACATACATACATACATACATACATACACACAGCAGATGTGCAGCTTGGCCTTCATATGGATCCTAAACAACTGGAGTGGGGACTATCCCAAAAGTTGCCTATACGTGGGATATATTCTTCTAGCTGGAGTGCCTTGTCTGGCCTCAGTGGGAGAGGATGTGCCTTAATGTGACAAAGAGGGGGGATTCCCAGGGGGCTTCCACCCACTCAGAGAAAGGAAGAGGGTAGGGGTTAAGGATTGTGGGAGGGGTGACCAAGAGGGGAGCAGTGAGCAAGATGTAAAGTGAATAAGGAAAATTAATTAATTAATTTTTAAATAAAAATAATTATTTTAAAATTTTTAAATAAATAAAAAAGAAATGTGCAGTTACTATGAAGAAGAGTGATATACTTTATAAGCTAGCTGCAAGTGGTTTGTATGAAGCATCACAGTTAATAAAGAAGGCCTTTGCTTTTCTGTATCTTCTGGGAGAATGCAAATGGTGGTTAGTTCATTCCCATGACTACTGGTTCAAAGCAACCCAAATGTATTACTTTGTGAATCTAGGGAGTCATAAGTCTGAAATAGATCTAACGCTGGACTAAGATCAGAATGTCAGCTGAGCTGAGATCCTTTCTGGAGTTGGAAGCATGTTTCCTGTTTTCTATCTGGAGTCTGTGATTCCTTCAAAGGCACAGTTCCATTCATCTTCAGATAAACATGTTCATATCTCATCATTTTCTCTGTTCCCTTCTCTTTGTGTTTAACAAGCCCTGTGTCAACCTCTTTGTTATAAGATCTTATAATTAGCAATCTCTATTCTTTTTGCTATCTGAATTCTCCTTTGGCATGCAACCTAATGTATGTTCAGACCCTAGGGATTAGGATGCGGACATTTCAGCAGAGCTATTCTTCTTCCCAAGTGTGATACATTATACAAGATTTTGGAAGGATATTTTTCAGGATCTGTCATGGTTAATACACTATACCTGTGCTGAGTTCTGAGGGAGTTTTGATTTGCTAATCAGGTTAAATCAGATAGTAATGAAGATCCTATACCAAGCCAAGGAATCCCACATACTAGAAACGCAGTTAGGGGTCGGGAATTGGAGTATACATTCTGTACAGCATGTATACTTTTTTGGGGATCCACATGAAACAACAATATACAACTCTTCCCAGGCAAGTATAAGCTCTTTAAGAATGAACAAAAACATTTTGCTTTTAGAGAAAATAATTTTTTCTACTTTCTAAGTCATTCTAAAATTTTAAATTATTTATGTTTCGCTTAAAATTTTAAAACTTAAAAACAATTTCATGGAGGAAGGAATAAGCAAAAGTTTTAAAATTTAATAAATGATAAAGAATTAAAAAAAGAGAGAGAGTATTCTGGAGCCCTAGAGTAAATGTTAGCTTTCCAAGGTATTTATTCAGAACTACAAAAGGATTTTTAGCAGTTTGGAAGCCTCGGTTGCATTATCAAACCAAAGGAAAAGTGCAAGAATTGGTTTAGATTATAGAAGAGAAGGATTAATTGTCTGGAATACAGATGAGCCATTCAAGAAAGCAAGGTGAAGAAGCCAGAGTATAGAACCTTAACCTGCCTGGCAGTGTGGAAATGGCCATTAGAAGTTGTGAAGAAAAATGTCAAAAAAAAAATTAAAATGCGTAGTAAATAATCATTCAAAAAATAGGAAAGTATCATTAAAATAAGTAATGTGACATTAAAACAGAGAAAATGTAAATCGCAGACATAAACATCTAGAACCAATCTAAAAATTAAATGTGTGCTTAGGGGAGAAAAACCATCAGAATAGAATAAAACCCAAAGATTAATAAAAGCTCCTTTGAACTTAAAAATTCACCAACATCCCAAAGGTGATATGTGTGGCAAAAATTCTTTCTAGACAATTCTTACACACACTGGATTAGGAAGTACTGGTTCAAATAATAGAGAGATCAAATATCAGGGCTGGAGGGCAGCTCAGTGGTTCACTGAGGTGTACTGTGAGGCCAGCTCACCCTTTGGAAGTTCATGACGTAAATGTTTAGAAGCAGTGGTTCTCTGTTTCAGCTTAAAAGAACAATAAACCCTGAGTTACCAAGATGGCATGTACTTGAAATACAATGCCTTATTGAGATGAAGAAGAGAGGTGGGTAAAGCTTAACAGACAAAAGTAAAATAAAGCAAGATGTAATATGGTAATATTTAGAGAAAATCAAATCAAAGATACTAGAAATACCAAATGTGACAGAACTGTAGCTTTCAGATGGGCTTCATAGTGAAGACTGGCGTTTTGGAATTGTTATTGATGTGGTAATAGCTTCAAAGTACTTGAAGCAGAAGACATTAAAAATATAAGGAAAAATTGGTAGTTGAATTGTGTGAAACGTCAATACACTTTCATTGATCTTTCTTGGATCAAACATAACACAGAATACATGAGTGTTTTAATAACCGAATAGAGGTGATTTAATAAATATTTATTGAGTTTTGGTCTCTAGAAATAAGCAACACACTTTCTTCTTAAGGAGATATAAAACATTTAGAAAATTGATCATGTATTGTACCGCAAAGAAGCAATGTAAAATTATGAAATCTAAAATGTTAACAGGCTGAATTCTCTGTCTACAATGAAATGAAACCAGAAATTAATTACAAGAGCTTAAATTCAAAACTCAACAAGTTGGAAAACAGCAGTTGCCGCAACGACAGAAGCGAAGACCTTTGCTCAAACAGCCTCAGGTTCAAATGGAAAAGTGATTACTACACTGTTGGAAGAACAGAACTCTGCGGCTAAAACTTAAATAGTCAAAGCTATTAAATTAGGACCATGAGGCCTGTCGTTGTGAACAAACTAAAACAATGTGTAAACAATAGAACTGGTGAGTTTGTAAATACAGAGCTACCATTTCTGTGGAGCAAATCACTTTCACTCACTGGCCAGCAGTAAGGAGGAACACACAGGGGTTAATAAGAACACATAGTCCAAAGCTGTAGGTTGTATGGATTGTAGAAGTATGGTCTAAAATGTGCCCAGTTTTGCAAAAGATAGTTCCCATCATCACAAAGCTGATGCATGTCATAATCAAGTTACTTAGAATCTAAGTCAAGGACAGGTTGCTAGAAGCCAGAGGAAAACATGGATTGTCAGAGATGGGTACTGCCGACCTGCCTCGGAACCTCTAAATGGGGAACATGGTGGGACAATATCTTTATTTAACTCACTATGTGAGGGAGACACAGGAGGAGTCTATCCTCCACCCCCAAAATAGGTACAGAGCAGACAGGTGGTCAAGTCCAGCTCAACAAAGTCATGTGTTCACAGTCTCTGCTCCATTCCCTGTGTCTGCATTTCTTGTAGGCAGGATAAATTTTGAGTGAAAGTTTTGTGGGTAAGTTGGTATCTCTATCGGTCCCCTGGGGTTCCTGTCTGGCTACAGGAGGTGGCTTCTTTAGGTTCCATATCTCCAGTGTAGTGAGTCACAGCTAAGGTCACCAACATTGATTCCAGGGCACCTCCATTATCCCAGGTCTCTGTCTCATCCCAGAGATGCCTGCCACCTCCTTACCTCCGTCAGTTGCAGACTGCCATTCATTTTCCATGGCCATCTAGCCATTTCTTCTGTTTTTCCCCACATCTGACCCAACAATCTTGGTTTGACTATCCTTCAAGAGTGCCCAGGACAGACCAGAAGATGTAGGGTAGTTTCCATTGCCTATTTATGTTTAACTCTAAAGTAACCGCAGATAGAAAGTCTGATAAGTGGCTGGAGAGATGGCTCAGAAGTTGAAAGAGCTTACTGCTTGTGCAGAGGCTCTGGGCTCAGTTCCCAGTACTGACATGTAGCTCACAGTTGCCTGTAATTCTTTTTCTAGGGAAGCACACATCCTTTCCTGAACTCCAAAGCCTGAGGCATGTGTGCAGTGCACATACATATATGCAAGCAAGGCACTCATACAAATGAACTAAGGCAAACACAACTTTTTAAAACATTAAATTCTGGAAAAATAAACAAGAGCAAAATGAATGCCACTGCTGAGGAGGCAAAAATTTAGCTCTTAGAGTTTTAAGGAAGAGAGTTGACATCACTTATTGTAAGACCTGTGAGCAGCAGAAACATGTTAGAATGTATTGGAGACCAGCATTCAGAAGACAGGTACAGTTAGAATTGACCACTTATTAGCTAGAGAAACATTAGAAAATGCTGAGAGGAAGAATACAATGGACTTGGCTAGAGCATGATTGGAGGCAAGGAGGGGTGGCTTAACAAGAGCTTGCTAGTACACGTGTCCCTTCATGCAACCTTGTCATCAGAATGCTTCTCGCTTTCTGCTTAAGGATGGCCTCTTTCACAGAGCAGTTTAATCTCTCTCTCTCTTTTAAGAAAAGGGAAGAAAGTTAGAGTATTTTTCTATAGTCTTCTATTTTTATCTCAAATGCTTTTAACTCAGAATAGTCAGTGTGCCAAAAATGGCCTATATAGGGGGCTCATTGTATGAATCCCATCCACATTTGTCATGATTTCCTCTGTTATATTAGAAACTGATGGGAACTTCTGATATAGCAAAATACTGAGAAAAGGTAAATATCCCTTACAGGATACTTTTGTGTAGCAGAGTTAAGAGGATGACTGGGTATTAGGAAGAAATCCAAGACTGCACGATGACATTTGTTAATGGCAACTTAACCTTTACCCGTGCTCTTCAGGAAGGGCCTGGAGTTGGTGTTGTTAACTTCAAGACTCAGTGATGCCGAGATGTGAGGAGGGGCAGAGATGGATGGCAACCTTGCCTGACAGAAAAGAGCACATACAATGGGAAGACTATGGTGTCTGGAGTAGTCTGTGCATCCTACATCTGAACTTGTCTTCTGTTACCTTGACCTAGAGTACTAGGCTGAAAATTGGCCACAACTATCTACATCAATTTTGGGGGGATTTGTGAACATAACCTTGTATGTATATGAAAGGGAGGGCAGAAGCAGGACTGTGGAAAGGGAAAAGTCATTGTGACCTCGGAGTTAACCAAGAATGCCACCAGTCACCAGGATCTAGAAGAAGCAAGAAAGGAATGTGTCCTGGAGACTCGAGGAATCTGGTCTCTACCAGCATCTTGCCATTGTACTTCTGGTCACAGAATAGCAGAAGAACACGTTTCTATTGCTTTAAGACATCAAGTGTATGTTACTGTGTCACAGCAGTCATAGACAGCCATCCTCAGAGTCCCTTGAGTCTCATCCTCTGTGAAATAAGGTCACAATAGTTACTTACGGCAAGGTTACTGGTAGTGAATTTACAAAATGCATGAAAGTATATAAAAAACAAAAATGAAGAAATGATACATGTTCAGGTGGATACAATGACATCTCTCCTTGTTTTATGTTCATAATTTATTCCTATTCAACAAACACTTTATCCAAAAGTGATTTTCAGGAGAAAATTCCCCATTATCCTAAGTGGGAAAATGATCATGCATTATGTTATTGTAGGACCCATCCAGAATAATTTCATAAAAGATAAATAAAGTACATCGCAAGTGCACAGTTGAGCAATAAACCATTATTTTGGAATATAAAATAATTTAAACCATATTGTCTAATCGCTTGGTTGTTGTAAATGCTTGTTGCGTATGTAGTGAGTTTTCTCACTTGAGTTGCTTTATCCTCACAACTGCCTTCTACGTTTTCTTTTTGAAGACTCTATGGTAATTGGAAATCTTAACACAAAAGAACTGTGGACATGAATCCAAGCACTCAGGGGCAGACTGTGGTTCACCCTGATGCTCAGGGCCCTGTTAGCCGTGCCTAAAACCTGTATCCCTGGTAGCAAACTCAGTTTGCTTTCTCAAATACCTAACCATGAATTTACAGAATATGTTTCCTAAGTGTCATGAAGATTTTCCTGTATATTATTGAAATTGGATGTCAGTGAGGTTGTAGGGCAATGGGGATTCTAATCCAGAGGAATTCCTATTCAGCAAACACTACTAACTACTAACTACTAACTACTAACAACTACTAACTACTAACTACTAACACTACTAACAAAACATCCAAGTAGGATGGCCCAGAAACTTAAGCCTTCAAATCATCATGACTTATGTTGCTTAAGAAATAATCTCAGCACACTTCATAAGATTTTCTCAAAATTCTAGAAATCACCGAATATCTACCAGTACATGAGAAAAAAAAAAAAAGGTCATGAAGCATTCATGCAAGTGTTTGTTCGGAAAAGCAGTGGACAGTCTGATAGAACAACTCTTAACAGGGATACATCTCAAAAATATGTTCAGTAGCAACAATTTCAATATGATTTACAAGATATTAAATATGCTGCTGTTGTATACAAATTTGAAATATGCCAAAGTGTTATTTTCAACTAGCTGGCAATTATTAGCTATAATGAGCCTATTACCTAGAGCTTGAGGGTGAATACTCTGCTGTGGTGATTGTATAGGGCAAATGCCTTTTAGACATAGGAAGCTGCTGCTGCTGGCATAGACCTGCAGAAGACTGGGTCCATCGGCGCTCCACCAAGAGTGGGAAAAGTCTAGTGCATATTCATGCATCCCTGAGAGCTTCGGACTGTAGGTGGAGGAGTCATTGTTCTTAGTGGTAAAGCCACTGGTGAGTTGCCCTGATGCAAGTAACCCCCACCCATGTCATTGCAAGCAACTGTAATTAAATGCAATGGGTCACCACCCAACCCCCTAGCCCCCAAATAAATCACATGAAAGTGGGAAAGAGATTTGATGGGAAGGAAAAGGGATATAGCAGTAGTGGGAAGGGATAAAAGAGAATAATGGAGAGAGACATGGTCAAGGAACATTACACATACATATATTTGTGTATGCATATGCACACATATTTATATGTATAGTTACAAAAGAATTAACAATAAAGACAGAAAACAAGAAACTGTCATAAGTTTTGACTTGACTTAGTAATCTTATTTCTAGAAATCTTTCCATGGAAAGAGAGATGTAGACAAAAATTATAATTATGTATTATAAAACTTGAATATGATTAAATACTCTGTCAGTGAATTAGACAATTATTAAATTATAGCACATAAGGTAACATTTTAAAATTATTTAAAATTGTATTTAATGACATGAGAAAATACAATATAATTTTCAACCAACAGTGACTCAAAATGTTATTACTATATGTTCTAAATTTAAGTTAAGCAATCAACAGACAAAATGAAGGGACACTTATCAATGAGGTTGAGAGATATCAAAACATTATCACTGTTTATTTATGAAGGATAGATTAATATTCAACTTGAAAACAATCTTTGCTGCCCTCCTCAGTTTGTGGGGACTGAGAATATAGTTCATTCATACTCATTACAAGCAACTTTGTTAGTCTCGTCCTAAAACAACAGGCCTTCAGGAGGTGAGGTTTGTCTTCCACAACCGGGTAAATTCTCCTGCAATGCTTGTCTCCTCCTGGATTGCCACCTTCTATGTATGTTTGAAGCAGTAGGGCAGCTTCACCCATGAAGCTGTTCAGTTACGGGGCATCGGGAAGTAATGTGAGTCACCTGGGGACTGTGACAGTCAAGAAGTGGGAGTCCCACACACATGGCTGCTGCTGCTAATGGTTTGTCACAGGTGAAAGTTTGCAAATCAGACCCGGGTTTGTTGTTGTTGTTTGGGTTTTTGTTCTTTATTTGTTCAACAACATGGAGTCATGTTGATGTCTGTGTTGCATACTTAATAAAGATGGAATGCTAAATAATATTTACTATGTACTGATATGTCTGAGAGAGGAGTTTAGAGGAAGAGCAGAAGCTAGAAAATGGTAAATCTTGTATTTAAAGAAAAGGGCTCTTGCATCTTTCATTGGTAGTCATTGTCCATCAGTTGGTTATCCATGGGGGGAAAAGCTCAGGCCCACATAAAAACCTTTCAGACTATGAGCGTTCTACTATCCCATCTGGTGCGTGATTACTGCTGCAGTTCTCTTTTGTACTCACCATCCTGTCTTCCCCTTGATGGATGACATCATGTACACTCTGTACAACTCATGAAGTAAAAATAAAAAAGGGCCCCAAATATTATTAATTTTTATAGCATTCTGAAGAACTTCTTACAGAAAAATCTGTTTTTATTTTGCCAATCAAATGGTGATATATAATATACATTGTGATTCTGCCACAAGTGTTCTATTTTTCTTACTTAATTACCCAACATATTGCAGTTTCTAGATAGAAATAGAATCACATTCCAAAATAGACAAAAAGATTCAACAATTATGATTTCGCATGCCAAAAATGTATATTAGTGGCATTCATGATAAATGCCTTTGAAGGGAAATATGGTGAATTTGTTTCTGATTTGAGGCTTTAACAAACTAAGGAATAAAAGTAATTAAAACAGAAAACTAAGCAAAAATCATCTCAAGGTACATGTGTCTGTGTGCTTGGAGGCTTAAGTGGGTGGTGCTTCCTGTTTCTTTCTTTCTTGCATTTCGAGGTCAGAGATAGGAATTTAAGGGAAATGTTAATGGGCAAAACATATTGGTCTTCACAGCTTCTCCATGAGTGATGGTAGGTCTTTTCTCATCTAACCTACACTGTTCATCACTGGAGAGAGAAGTCACACTAAATTACTGGTTAATTGCTTTGGCTAAAGTCACTGTTAAGTATCTTTGCCTTGAACCTTCTTCCCCAGCAAGGTTCGATGTTTGATTGCAAGCTACATAATGAGAAAGACTTCTCCTAAGCTGTCCTCTGCAACCTGGAGTCCTCCTTTCTCACTGTTTTGAGACTTTGAGCTTCTAAATGAGAAAGCTTGTCTCTCGGTTGTCTCCTTGTGTGTGTAGCCTGTATCATGTAGGGCATGTAGCATGTTGAACAGATACACAAAAGGGAGATCAAGGTGGTAGTTGTCCCACCCATCCTTCCACTCACCTACCCCCCTTTCCAGGTTACTTCTTTCTATATTAGATATGTCAACCTTTGTTTTCTCGTCTTAAAAAGTGATGATTTAAGCTCAGCACCTTTGATGGATTGTCATATACCCATGTTAAAGATGAAGTTTAGGTGAAAATTTTCATCCTACACATAAAAGGATAGATAAAGCTGAGAAAAAAAACCATATTTTTTGATCAAATAGATATGTTGATCAATGTGGAAAAATCTCAGCAACTTAAAGAGCAACTAATGAATCTAAATTCTCTTTTGTACACCATCAATGGCTAGTTATCTGTTTCTTTTTAATTTTTTTTTTACTTTGTGTGTGTGTGTGTGTGTGTGTGTGTGTGTGTGTGTGTGTGTGTGTGTGTGTGTGTATGTGTGTGGGGTCTCTGTATATACATGCTCATGTCTGTACATAAGTATGTTCATGTGTACAGGCCATAAATGGAGGTCAGGTGCCTTCCTCAGATGCTTTTCTACTTTATCTGTTAAGATAAGGATTTTTCCTGAATCTGCACCTTGAGGATAGCTCTGCTGCCTGGCCAGTGAATTCCAGGACTCTTTGAATCCCATTCCCAGTCCTTGTACTGACAAAGTCATCTTTGACACCCTCCCCCCACTTCCATGTTTGTTTCTTTTAAATATATTTCATTTCTGGGTTCTTGAGATTCATTTTTTTCCTTTTCTGGGGTAATCTTTAAAGAATGATGTTCTAAAGATACACTAACTAGCACGTAAAAGTTCTAGTTAGGTGTTGTATCTTGGTTTTAAAATTTAAAAAATTCAGTGAATTAAAGCTTTAAAGAGAGAGGTTAATCCTTGGGCATTCCTAAATGTACTGTCTCTCCCAGTTCTGAGAGGGAACACTGCTTAATCTTTCCTTCTTTGGGATTTCTGGGAATTCGGTTTGTTGTAAGTTCACTTTGCCAAAGTGCCCAGAAGTTAAAATATGGGCAGATAGTTTATTGTAAGTGAGATGTCCTTGAAGGTCAGTGTCATTACTAAGTGTAGCCGGGCTCAGGAAGCTCTTGATGAACAGTTAGACTCTGTCACAGAGGCAAGTTTGGTATTGTAAAAGTATATGTGACTGCTCAGATTCGAGGGAAAGCCAACTCCAAATGACAAAGCTGGTGAGGTGGGCTGTTGAAATCTTCAGTTAACCTCCAGACTTTGTTACACAGTATTCTCCTGTGCACTTCATCTCCCTGGTTTTATAAAGAGAAAATACAAAAAGTGTGTGTGTGTGTGTGTGTGTGTGTGTGTGTGTGTGTCTGTTTCTGTGTCTGTGTATAGGTATGTGTATGTATCTCTATCTCTCTCTGTTTATGTGTGCGTGTCTGTATGTCCATGTGTGTTTGTGTGTATTTATATCTCTGTCTCTCTGTCTCTCTTTCTCTCTCTCTGTCTGTCTCTTTCTCTCTGTCATTCTGTCTCTGTCTCTGTCTCTGTCTCTCTCTGTCTCTTTCTCTGTATGTCTCTCTCTCCTTCTCTCTCTCTCTTTCTCTCTCTCTCTTTTTCTCTCTCTCTCTCTTTCTCTCTCTCTCTCTCTCTCTCTCTCTCTCTCTCTGTGTGTGTGTGTGTGTGTGTGTGTGTGTGTGTGTGTTAGAAGAACATGTTCTGAGATCACTTGTTTCCCACTTGTAGAAATGTATGCTTTTGTCTGCTGTGGTCTTTCATGCAGAGCATTGCTTTCTTGAAGCTACAGTTCAAAAGGTAAAGAAAAGTGGTAAAGCTTTAGCTCAAGAGCTTGTGTGTACAGCCCATCCCTACTCTACCCTTTCACTATCTAGACACTAGATTACATGTTCTTTTGTGGCAATAATGGTATGTCCCCAGTGTGAGTGGGTGTAGTAAGGACAACTACCTACTAACCTACAGTTTTAATCTCCTTAAATCTGGCCCACAGTGAATAGTCACTAAGCCTTAGTGATAACTGAGGGTAAGCACAGTATTTAATCTGAATATAACTCTGGATTTGTGGGGACTCTGAGGGAACAGGACACAAGAAATACAGTTTTCCTCTGGCTCTCAGCTAGTTTAGTTATCAACCTAATAATGAGGCTGTTTTGCTTCTAGAATCCCTTGAGGCCTTTTATTAATTGGAACAAGACTACAAATTTCTCTGCTTATTCCAACTTTCTCTATCTGATATCTAGAACTCAGAAATACCAATACTGACATCTTGCTTGCTTTTAAATTAAACACATAAAGTTTGAGGAGAACACTGGCACCTGGGAGGTTATATCTACTTGTTCTAAATAGTGGGGCTCTCTTTTCTTTGGGGACTATCACTGCCAAATGGGAAAACCCACGGCTCATTTCATGTTTTCTGAAGTTCGATTTCCTCTGGTCATATTCTCCAGAGGAGCCCTGTTTCTGCCAGGTAATCAGTAATGGAAAATCCTCTGAACAGAAGGTGCTCAGAGGACCTGATGGGCTTAAGCAATTACCTTACCCTTGGGGACACAGTGGATGATATTTGTGACCCTACAATACAGAAAAGAGCAGACACTGAGAAATAAGGGAGATCATCTCAAGTCTCAAAAAAAAAAAAAAAAATCAGATGAGGTTTTCATGTTTTAGAGAAAAGTGCCCTTCTTACTCCCTTCCTGACTTACAACACTGAGGCACCGTGTATCTAGGCTGAGTTTTCTACTCTGGGAAATGTTGTTTTCTGCTTATCAAAAATGCATTAGCATTGGAAAAATTACACTCTCTCTCTCTCTCTCTCACACCATATGCTAAAATTAATTCCAGCTGGATTAAAGCAATAAATAAATGTATAAAATCAATCATTAGAAACCCAGAATAGAAATGGGTGTTTATCTCAACTAGAATAAGAGAATTTTGTTAGCATAGAGGCAAAAAGAAAAGACCATGAGAGAAAAGACTAATCGAGTTGATTTTATTCGTAAATAAAACTCCTTTTTGTCAAAATGGTGATGATGGTGATTTTGGTGATGGTGATGATGATGATGATGATGATGATGATGATGATGATGAATGGAAGTGAGTATGTGCAATAATTATGAGAACCAGTAGCTGTGGATCTTAAAGGGCCAAGAAATCTAGCAATTGCCTGTGATTCTACTGGGTACCCAAATGACCTGATCTCACATTCTATAGCACTGTCCGCTTGAGGCCCTCCTGATATCATGTGCTATCTTTATATGATGTTCCTGTGAAGCATTAATAAGTTGAGTTATCCCAGTAATGTCATTTGTTATTTGTTACTGGGTATCGGTGCTTTATACTAATCCTTGTTGAAGCGGTAGAGGTGTTACTTCAAGAAAAAGAAATCTAACACATTCCTGGCATCCCGCCTTCTCTTGAAAAAAAAAATTCTTGGAGGAAGAGAGAGAGGCAGAGAGAGCCACACAGACACGGACACAGTCACAAACACAGAGAGACAGACACAGTCAGTTTGACATGTGATATAGCATGACATGGTGAGGTACATTTAAGGATACAGGCAAGCCGTAACGGAGCTGGAAGTCATCCTAGAGAAACACATCTGAGGACTACATGCTTTGGTCTGGTAAAAGGAGAAAGCTGATTGTGACGATCAGAGGAACTGTGGCTGAGTGAGCACATGGTCCAAATGCTAGCAAATCATATTGAATGAGTTCCTCACTGTTTCTTGTGCATCCAGGTGCAGGGGTGAATACCATGAATCATGAAGACATTCTGCCACCAACCTCTTTCTTCATAGGTGTGGCATGTGCCATTGCATGGCCTCAGAGACAATTTGCATAATGCATACACACTAACTCATTCGTAAAAGTTGTGCTAAGAGAATGTGATCTATTCAACGCCCGGCAAAACACCCAAGGAGACGTTCTCACGGCATTCTAAATTTTTCATTTGTTTAAGTATAAGGTCAAAAACGGTTAAGGGTTATAGGAAACATGGTTAAAATATAGTAATAAACTAGCTATGGTGTAACATGCATTTAATCTCATTCCTGGAGGCAGACGCAGGCAGATCCAGTGAATTAAGGTCAATCTAGTCTACACAGTGAGTTCTAAGATAGCCAAGGCTACATAGAGATAGCCTGACTCAAAAATTATATGGCACGGTAAGGTGCATTTTAGATACAGTTCATAAAAATGAACTGGAGAGAAGGTTCAATGATTAAGATCACTTCTTGTTCTTGCGGAGGACTCAGGTTCAATTTCTAGCCCCCACACTAAAGCTCAAAATGGTCTAGACATCTAGTTTCGTCAAATCCAACATTCTCCTCTGACCTCCATGGGTATGAGCCATTCACATGATGCACAGAGCTACACAGAAGCACAATGCAAGTACACACACACACGCAGAGAGAGAGAGAGAGAGAGAGAGAGAGAGAGAGAGAGAGAGGTGGAGGGATGGAGAGAGAGAGAATAGACTCATTTTCTCTTGTGTCTCTCTGCTACATATACAGCTATAATTTCTGACAATGGTACAAGAGATCTTAAAAGATCTCTTAAGTGTGTAAGATTTTAAATTGAGAAAATAAAACCTGAGCTTGTTTGAGAGCCTAGGTCAAGGAAAAGCCCAGAAACCTGATGCAACAGAAGGCCACGAAGACCAGCTGTTCCCTGGTCCCAAGTTCACAAAAAGAAGAAGGCCAGCTATTTCCTTGATTGTATTTAGTATCAGACAAGTCTAGCACCATTATAGAGGAGTCTTAACTAGACGCCTCCTCAATAATAATTAGCCAAGAGAAACAGTCCAATCTTTCATGAAGCCTTATAGTCATTGTCTCATGAAGAAATGACTACGGCAGATGGAGCAGTCTAGAGAGAGCCACTTGCAGAAATTAGTGATGTCTTGGAAGGCTCTTCATTTCTGAGGCCTGAGATTCACCCATCTATCCAGAGTTACTGGGGACAACATAAAAATAAGAACAAGGATACAACCACAAATGAGGCCTAGGTTAAGATGCTTCTTTGTTCTCTCAGGTCTAGAATGATCCTTTCCTTCATAGTGTCTCCTACAACAGCTAGATAACACATAGTCACATAGGCTGGAAAGAGGCGCATGGACTAGTGGCACCTGAGTTCACCTGATAGACCAAGTTGCCAAGGAAAGTAAAATGCATTGGAAACAAAGCTCCTAAAGTAGCTATGGATAAGCCTATTTCTCTACTAATAAGGATCTAAGGAATACCTACACTCCTGTCATACAGACAAAGTACAGAATGCAATTAAAAAGAAACATCATTCATCATAGTAGGAAAAAAGAAAAACGAAACATCAAAGAAAAAGATTCAATCTGGAAACACTAACATCAAAATAAATCCAATGTTGGAGCTACTTTTCAAAGAATTCTAAACATCTGTCCTCCAAAAGACTTGCCACATATCACAGTTTTTTAAGAAATGTTAAAAAGAAGATCTTAGACATAAAATAGAATGTTATAACACAGGCCTAGATAGAAATTCTGGAACTGAAAAAAATAAAATAACAGAAGTAAGCACTTTGCGAGGTAGTCTTACAGTGGAGCAGGTATGATAGGGGTAGAATTATTAAACATGGGATCAGAACGATAAAATCTGCCCAGTTAAAACAACAGACAAAAGAATTAGATGAAGAGAGGAGTGCGACCTTAGGAGTCTAGGGGACTGTGACAGAAAACACAATGTTGATGTCATTGGAGGTCTAGGCATTGTAGAAAAGAAAGGGAATGGGAGAAATGGTGTAATTATAAAATCATCACAATAGTAGTAATAAATAGAGATGACAGGGTTAAAAAAAAGTCATGGACATAATGGTTGGAAACTCTACAAGTCTAAGAAGAGACCACAAACTTCCAGATCTAAGAAGCTGAATGACCTCCAAACATGACAACCTTAAAGAAATCCATGCACGATGCATCCCAATCAAATTTTTTTTTAAAAAAAAATCAAAATGTCAACAGACATCTTAAGAACAGAGAGACTCTCGGAAGAGGAATGAAAGGGCCAGTGACAGTGGCTGTTTCCACTTACACAAGGGAGGGCAGGTAGGAGTGTCAGAGCACCAACAAAAGAACTGTCACCTCCAAAACAGTGTGTCAAGCAAACTGACCTTCAGAGATAAACTAGAAATTTCTCTTGCATTGAGTGTCTGGCTAGTTCTTCTAGAAGAGGTTGCAAGGAGCGACAGGTGTATAAACACAGAGAACATACACACATGTGTATGCATCCATTTACATACACACACACACACACACACACACCTGCTTTTTGAGACAAGGTTTCATGTTGTCCAAGCTAGGTTTGCACTTACAATGTAGTTTGAAGACAACCTTGAACTCCCAAGCTTCCACCGTCCAAGTGCATCTATTACTGTGCCAGCAACATTTATATTATTATCTGATAAAAGTAGATTTAAGAGCAAAGAAAATATCTAGAAACAAAGAAAGACATTACTTAATGTCGAAATAATGAAATATGTGCACATCAAAAAGGAAACTCTTGAAGCTTCAGCAAAACATGACAGAGCTGGAGGAGAAAGATGAAAGAGAAACAATTTTAGAAACAATTTGCTTTTTGCAGTGCCTTCTCTTAGCAGCATATATAACTACTATGCAGAAAATTAGCAAGGATGTATTTGTATTTGCCAGGCTTTTGGCCACAGGCCTATTATTTTAGCTATTCAAAATGATGGGCAAAGATTACAGGTTCAAGGTTTGTCTGGATTATACAGTAAGTTCGAGGCCAGCTTGAGCTTTTGTCCCAAGAAGTAAAAAAGTGTAGATGATGTAACTAAGAGAGGGAGTGTTTGTTTGACAGGTACAAAACTTTTGGTTCAAACTTTATTGCATGCACGTGTGCACACAAACACACTACAATGATTCCTTTTAACAATGGCAGGTGAGACTCTATTTTAAGCTCCAACTGAACAGACACAAACTTAGGTATATCCTTGGCCACAATGAAGTTATTGAATTCAAAATAATTGAAACTACAGAGAATATGTTGTTAGAACATAGTAAAATTTAGCCAAAAATTAACAATTAAAGTACAACAGGAAAATCTATAAACACACACAGACACAAAACTAATCAACATACTTTTCTAGATTAACAATAGGTCAAGGATTAGAATTAAAAACTTTAATAATGCACAAAACTGAATAAAAGCAAGCCCACACATCAGAAATTGTAGGATGCAGGTCAATGAGGTAGATGCCAGGAGATCCTGTATTTAGGAGTGAAGGAAGTAACCTAAGCTCCTGCTTTTAGAAGTTAACAGAAAAAAGAAAGAAGGAAAGAATGGAAGGAAGAAAGGAAAGAAGGAAGAAAGGAAGGAAAGAAGGCAGGCAGGAAGGAGATACAAAACCAAGTAGATAGGAGAGGAAAATAAAACTGAGAAGTCAATTAAATTAAACATAGAAAAAGGTAGCAGATTCTTTTAACAATTATAACACGGATAAACTATTAGCCAGCTTAGCAGGAACCAAAAGTTCTGCAGTCATTAAAAATGAGTCAAGAGCCGAGGCACATGTCTGTGTAGAGCGTATCCTTCATATGTATAAAGTCCTGGCTTACAACTCAAACAGCTCAAAAAGAATAACAGCGCTAAGGAAACAATATGAGGATTTTATACTCATGTATCTAACAACCTAGAAGAAATCGACCAGCTCTTCGACTAATGTAACCATCTAAACAGCTAAAATAGGAGGAAGAACCCTACATCCACATACCCATCAAGAAAACTGAAGTAGTAAGAAGCTATCCAGGCCAGATGGGTTTTGAACACCTGTGGCCCAGTTTCTTCAGAGGCTGAAACAACAGGATGCCTTGAGATCATGGTTTGGAACAAGTTGGGCAACATAGCAAAATTCCATTTCTACAAAACAACAATTAAAAACAAAAATCCAAACACCATAAACAAACAAACTCTACCAAATCTCTTTAGGAATCAATGGTTTCTTTGGAGATGTACATGAGTGGTGATTTAAAGAGCCGTCAATTTCCGTCAATTTGTCTTTTCCAGAGAATAAAAGGAATGGCCATATTTCTCACCTCATTTCGACAAACACAATCCTTCTTTGATTCCAAAGCTATTCAGGGCACAGAATAAGAAGGAGGAGGAAGTATCAGAAAGTGGACAGGAAAAGAATAAGGGAAGGATGAGGAAGGAAAATAGCGGGTGAAGAAAGATATACTGCCCCTTGGACCTACGACTGACACCAATTCTCTATAGTAATAATAAAAAGACTTTTTACCTTGATCCATTGGCATTTATTTCAAACTCATAAAGCTCAGTAATTTAAAATAAACTTAAGTATTAAACTATGTCAGCAAACTAAAGAAGGGAAGCTATATGCTTTTTTAAAGCATTGAACATAATCCATTGTTCATTCACAGTGAAAACTCTGAGAAATAAAAATAAAAACAGGGGGGAGTCGCCTTGATTTGATAAAGGACATTTTTAAGACTGGTAAAACTCAGATATTTTCAGTCCCACTGTCTCAGTTCAACAGAATACTAAGAGTTTTAGCCACAAGAACAGAGAAGCAAAGGAGATAGAAGCCATACAAGTAAGAAGGAAATTATCTGTATTTGCGGATGACATGCTCAACCACTTAAAAGGTCCCTAGTAATCTTGAACAACTATTAAAAACAACTTCCTAGACCTAACAAATGACTCTAGAATATAGGATGTGCACACAACTAATTTTGTTTTTGTGCACTATCAATGAGCATATAGGAACTAAGTTGAAAATATGATAACATTTACCATAGTTTTAAAGTAAATAACATTCTTAGGTGTGCCCTTTACAAAAACATACAATATTTATGAGCAGATGTCACAAAAGAATTAAATGTATTGATAAATGAGTCTTGAAATTTTCAACATATGGAAGCTACCTGTTTTTTCTATGTCAGTCTCTGACTTTATTTAGTTCCTAATAAAATATCATTAAACTTAGTTTAAATTATTTGGAAATGCACAGAACTTATATGTATTACTTAGGGTTTCAATTACTGTAAAAAGACACTGTAACCACAGCAACTCTTATAAAGGAAAACATTTAATTGGGACTGACTTATAGTTTCAGAGATTTAGTTCATTATCATCATGGCAGAAAACATGGTGGCATGCAGACAGACATAGAGAAAGAGCTGAGAGTTCTACATCTTAATCTGCAGGTAGCAGAAGAAGACAGAGCCACATTGGGCATAACTTGAGCATATATGACTTCAAAGCCCACCCCCAGTGACACACTTCCTTGGACAAGGCCACACCTCCTAATAGTACCACTCCCTATGGGCCAAGCATTCAAACACATGGGTCTATGGGACCATTCTTATACAAACTACCACATTTCACTCCCTCACCCCCATAAGCTTGTAACCAGAACATAATACAGAAATGCATTCAGTTCAGCTTTAAAAGCCTTCATAGTGTATACTTGTCTCAACCCTCTTTAAAAGTCCAAAGTTTAAAGTCTTTTCTAAGATTCATGCAATCTTTTAACTGTAATCCCCTGTAAAATCCAAGTGAAAAACCAGACTACATATTTCCAATGTACAATAGCACAGGATAGACATTACTGTTCCAAATAGTAGAGAAAAGAACTTAATGAGGAAATACTAGACCAGAACAACACTGAAAACCAGCCGGGCAAACTCCAAAGTCTGAATCTCTGTATCTTATGCCAAAGTGGTCTTCAAATCTTCATCTCCTTTCAGCTTTGTTGACTGAAACACACTTCTTTCTCTTGGGCTGGTTCTCTCTCTTGGAATATTAGCCACTCTCCTTGGTAGGTATCCTACAGCTCTGGCATCTCCAAAATCTTGAAGTCTGTAAGGCAATCCGGGCTTCACCTTCATACTTCACATGATGGACTCTCCGGGCTTCCACATGGGACATACCAGATGAACACTTGGCCTCAGTGGCTTTCATTAGACAAGGAAGGAAATTCTATAACCCCTTTTTTCCATCCTTGACTCTAAAGCCAGAACCACGTGGCCAAAGCTGCCAAGTTCTGCTGCTTGCTGGGATGGGAACATGGCTCCCTTGTTCTGTTAGATCTTTACCCACCAGCTTTCTGTTTTTTAGGGTTTGTTTCTTTTACTCCCTAAGCTTTGCTGTCCTGAAACTTCATCTGTAGACCAAGCTGGCCTTGAACTCTGAGATATACCAACCTCTGCTTTTTGTGTGCTGGGATTAAAGGCATACACCACCATGCCTGGCTCTAAACAGTTCTTTAATTCTGTTTCACACATTGGAAGCTTAGCTGGGTGGAGCCTTGCCTAAGGTCACCACTCCCTTTATTCCGTTTCTTAATCTTTTTCTCTCCTTGAACACAGGATTTAGTGCCTCTTTTCTCTTCAATCTGAAAATTCTTTAGTTTTACTTGCTCAGCGCTTTCCTTTTCATTCTAAATCTCCATAAGAGTGAACACTAATAAACAAATGACAGCATCAGTACTGCTCTGTTTTGAAATTTCCCTGCCAATGGAATTAATTCAAAACTAATTTTTCAGACTAGAACAAAAAGCAGCCACATTCTTTGCCAAAATACTGTAAGAACAGTCTCTAAGCCACATACCAATATTCTTCTCTGAAACCTTTTGAGCCAGGCCCCAAAGTTCAAATCACCCTCAGCACTGCTATAGTCCATGTTCCCACTAGAATGCTCCATTAAACCCCACTTAAAGTGTTCAACTGCTTTTCTATTCCAAAGCTCACATTCCTCCAAACAAAAGTGTGATCAGGCCAATCACAGCAATACCCCAGTCACTCATACTAATTTCTGTCTTAGTTAGGGTTTTATTTTGCTGTGAAGAGACACCATGACCAAGCAACTCTTCTAAAAGAGAACATTTAACAGGGATTAGCTTAGAGTTTCAAAGGTAGTCCACTATCATCATGGCGAAAAGTCTGATGGCATGCAGGCACGACAAGGACATACTTCCTACAAACCCACTCCCTATGGACCGGGCATTTAAACACATGAGTCTATGTGTCCATTCCTATTCAAACTACCGTCCTACAATAGTGAAAACAGTCTTGGCATAGAATTAAGTATGAGGAATTTTTCATCAGACATGGATGCATTCAGTGTGAATGGATGGGATTGGTGGCCATAGAGGTCAGAAGACAACCTGACAAAATTGATTCTTTTCTTCTACTCTGTGGGTCCTGGGATCAAACTCAGATCCTCAGGTTTGGCAACGGTACTGCTAATCCATTGAGCCATGTCACTAGCCCCAAAGAACAATCATGAAATCAACAGAATGAAGTTAGCTATTAGATTTATCACCCGAGGTTTGGAACTCAGATAGTAATGGGCTGATGCACTCAAAATGCTGGAAGAAAAGTCTCAACCAAGAACTCTATAACCGGCAAAAGATCTTCTTCAGATGTGATGGAGGGATGAAG
This sequence comes from Rhabdomys pumilio, assembly GCA_030674055.1. NCBI lineage: Eukaryota > Metazoa > Chordata > Mammalia > Rodentia > Muridae > Rhabdomys > Rhabdomys pumilio. The sequence goes on from JANHMN010000001.1 coordinate 168,488,452, forward strand.
GCTTTCCAGGTCAACAAAGCCTGAAAATAATCTAGTACTCATAAAACTCCGAAACAGATGAATATGAAATTCTCCAGGTGAAAATGAGATGACTCTTGGCCATAACATAAGCTGAAGCAAACAGGATGGCGACAAAAGCTCATGTTTTTCTGACAATGATTTGTACTTGTATATTTCCCTGTCTGATATTGAGGTGATTATATTTTTCAAGAAGCGGTGACTGGTCCCAGGTTCAGCATTGCTGTAACTTGTTTTGTAGCTCCATATAAATGTTCTGCTTGGTTTAAAAGATAACACATTAGGAAATATTAGTTGGTGTCTTTGACACATTCTAAACAAAAATGAAATCTTCTGAGTGGGCATAGAGGAGGAAAGAAAAAGTGTTTATGTTTTTTAAAGTAAAGCTGGTAGAAATCCAAATTAGAGTAGATATCTTTGGGATGTTAAATTTTAATCGCCACGATTAATTACAGAGTCATGCACAAGAGGAAATGGTCAAGCTCTTAACTCTTCCCTAGCAATGCAATGATACTTCAACAACAAAGACATGGAACACAGCACTGGACAGACAGAAAAGCTATAGGGAATACTGAAAGTGAGTAGCACTTTCAGAAAGAAGTAAGCCCCTCCCTTTAAGTCAGTCTTTAAAAATGGGAAATTTATCCATGGGTCGACATTGAGGACATTGTGCAAAGTGAGGAAGCCATACAAAAAAGACACATACTGCATGGTTCCTTGTATATTTGATTGTTACATAAACATCGTAGAGGCACCAAGTGAAATGGTGGCCAGGAGCTGGGTAAGCATACGAAGAGTTCTTGCTTCTTCAGCAAGGAGTTTAAGCCTAGAAAGACAAAAAGATTTCTGGGAGGCAGAGATGTAATGGTCACTAAGAAATATGAATGTACTAAATAAAAGGTATACTTAAATTTTTGACATAGCTGACTTGCTAATGTGTATTTCATTGTAATAAAATAATTTTAAAATATTGACAACATAGGATTGTTGTGGTAATGCAAATAGAAGATAGATCTAAGAACCTAGATGTGCATGTATACCTGGAAAGAGGCTTGAATGTCAGCCAGGGAGACCTACTGTCACTTGGGAATAAAAAATGAGGAACATGGTTTGACATTATTATGACCATACACTGGATACTAAGAGCTCTTAGCAATCTTTCTTAAGATTCATGCTAAGATGGGACAGTGTATAGGAAAAGAGAAATTCAAAGTTTAGGAGTAGTTGAGGAGAAATTCTGAGGATGAGTAGCGTTTGAAAAAGGAGAGACTTTTTTTTTTTGAGACTTTTCAATAGTGTTCACTTCACTTAATGCCAGTTTTTATATGCATAAATAACTTTTCCTTTTATACTTACTGTTAGAGTGACCTTTCTGCACATTGTATCAAAGTGTGTCACTAAATTTTTGACAGTTAATTCTGTGCTGGCAGAGAGCTAAGCACTGGCAAGATTTTGCCATTGTCATTTCTATGGCCCATCACCAGGTTTTCTATTTGTAAATGGTTGTCCTTCCCACCTCTGCCTCAAAAAGTGAAGGTTAGACAGCTCTCAATGCCTTAGGCAGCCAAAGAAAGTGACCAGGACTTGACTTATTGCTGATTGGTTATGTTAAAGATCTGACAACCAATAGCTGGGACAGGAAGTAAGGTGGCAGAACTTCTGGACAGAGAAACAAGGACATAAGCTGAAGCAGGAGAATCAAAGAAGAAAGAGAAGAAAAAGAAGGGAGACTGGGACAGAGCAGGGAGGCAAAGAGCTAACCACGTGGCAGAGACACAGGCTGGGAAGTCAGGTTAAGTTCGTAGCTAGCTGGGAGACTGCCCCAGCACAAGGCCAACAGCTTTAAACTGTATAGACATCTCTGTGTCTTTGTTATTGAACCCCTAGCAGGATCTAAAAAAGCCCCATAATACCTTACCATTCTAACATCAAGAGGTGATTACTTTGTTTGCAAACAAAGACAAGGAAGGACCCAAGACAGAGAGCTCTGTTTGTCTTATTGAAATATTGACTGTCTCTGACTAAGGCCACAGTTTCCTAGGTCTCATCAGTTGGCATTTTGGGCAGGATGGTTTATTGTCCTCTAGAGACAACATGCTGAAGAACTCTCAGTGATGTTTAGAGTATTCCACAATTGCTATTATTGACCCCCAACAAATGAGACCTTAAAAAGCCCCTTCTCCATTTCCTAATGCCTTTAAGAAATTTGTTTGAGAACCAGGATTTTCTTTCCCACCTATTATTATAGATCCAAGAGAATTGGGGGGTCTTCAAATCATTCAAGAGCTACACCCATCTTCCCTCGAAGCTGCATGTACATGACAGAAACAGGACTTCCTTGTTGTCATGGGGTTTCCTAGTTTCATTTACAGTTGATATACAGTGAACTTGGGTAAGTGTGTGGGAGCTGGTTGTTCTTCAGAAGAACATACAGGAATGCCTCCTTTCAGAGTATTCTTTAGAGCACATATTACATATCACCTACCAAGCCAGTCTTCAATCCCAATAGAAGATTTGAAAGGAAAACAAATTGATAGATTATTTCTGTAAATGTGAAAAATCCCTTGGAAGGACAATTTTGTTGTTGTTGTTTTTGTTGTTGTTGTTGTTGTTGTTGTTGTTGACCGAAAGAAAACCAAATATCAATTATTACATTGCCTTGAAAAAAAGTCTAGTTAGCATTGGGAACTTTCCTCTGGGGAAGTATTACAGGCACGAGAAACAGTGTCATCAGAGAGGTGCTGTGAAATCTGTTCCTGGAAAGACCCTGGAGTCTGGGTGTGTACTCCAAGGAAGATGCTTTTCCTTGCTTGTGTGGGTGGCATGGCACATTGGGGACAACTTGAACAGAGTTTCATGTGGCAACTCTCCCTTTCACACTGTGAGTGCTTCATCTGCCTCACTTCTCCCTTGGAGCCAAATAAGGGCTCCAACGGGGAGTTTGCAGATCTCCAGAGTTCTTCAGGATGTCTGTCTCATCACTTGTGCTGGAGATGTAGGAACTGGGGAATATGTCTGGCCCTCGTAATAGAATTCTTTGGAAAGAGCACAACGTGTAGCTCGGAAACGGAAAATAAAATGACGGCTTGGTTTTTTTTTGTTTTTGTTTTTTTGTTTTTTTTTTTCTTTGAAACTGTATGTTGCTTTCTGATAGCTGTCATTTCAGGATAAAAATTTGGGGTGAACAGAAAGCCTCAGAAATATAGACAAATGCCAGTCTGCAGGAGAAGGGGGATGGGGAGAAGCAGAGGCCAGAGGCCCAGCTTTTGTACTCTGCTTGAATTTCAGATGAGATAAGCCAACAGCTCTGCTAGGTTGCAGTGCAAAGCTTACATGGCTTCTTGAGAAAAGCAATTTATTTTAGATTATAGCACAGCAGCTAGCGTTTAAACTGCTAGGGATTGTAATTGAACTCAGAACCACCTTCTCTGTGAAGACAAGGTGTAGTAATACCTTCACACGGGCTGTTCTAAATGACGTGGATGCTGGGCCTGTGAGAAAGACCGGGCTAGTGACATGAAAATGGAGTCACTATCACCAAACCTCCCTGCAACTGCTCCCTCCAAACCAGCACATCCAGGAAAATCTTCACAATTGCGAATGGCAATCACGACTTTTCATTTTTGATTGTGGTGGTGTTGTTTGTTTTTCGTTTTGTTGGGGGTTTTTTTTGGTTTGCTTTTGGAGCCACTTGTATGCAATTCACAGGAAGCTGCAATGTGGGGGGAGGGGGGAGAGATAAGTAAATGCACAATTAATAAGCAGCAAGGAAGTTTTTGTTTTTTATCTTTGAGGTCTTGATGTGGCTTAGGGGCAGGGAGAATTGAGGCTAGCAGTGTTCCTCTGGCTACTGGTAATCTTTGATTTGATAATGAAGGGATGTATTTACCCTCTAACTTACCCTTAATGCAGACTGTCATCCTGTCATTAAGCCCTAATGAAAGCTTAATTGTTCTGTTGGGGTAAAGTGATGCGTCTCATTTCCGTATACTGCCCTCATTCTCTCCTCATTAGAGATAAATCCAGTTAGACTAGATTCGCTGCTCCTCCAGCACTGTCCAGAGGCTCCCACGACAGCATCCAGGCTCAATTATTTATTTTTGGCTTTAGTAAAAGAACTTGTCAAGATTTACCTGCCATGTTTATATTTGTTTTCCTTAAGAAACATAATCACCACCTAGTTAAACCCCAAATAGCTTAGAAACACTGAGAGCAGTAGCAGGTCCCGGTGGCAGCCTCCGGAGCACTGTTCACATTGTCTTCAGCTCCTAAAGGTAACCTCTCATATTGCCAGTTAAGGTTTATTTAGTTCTAAAAGGAAACAACACTGGCTACTTCTTTTCCTCTGAAAATGGGAAGTATTTACTTTGCGTCTTCACAAATCCTTCCATTCTAACAACACATTCTCAGTCCCTGCTTTCCACATTTTGGTCTCTTTCTGGCTGGTCCATAGACTCCCTGTCTAATGTTATAACTGCCGGCATCACTGCTTCTCCCTCTTCTATTGGCTCAGACGTGCTATTGCGAGCACAGTCGAGTTCAGGGTACATTTGCTCTGACACCAGAGTTGAAAATGAGAACATTTGCACAGTTATGACTTAGCCTTTTACTGAGATCCTGTGTGGTCTCTGGAGTTCAAATGTCACAATCATGATGCACAGAAGAGACTGGGTCTAGGGTCCAGGTGCTTCCTTTACACCAATTTGTTAAAATCTTTTTATTATTTCATTTGTGTGGTGTATGTGTCATGTCAGGTCTTTCTTATGAAGTTGTTTGTGTTTGGTTTTGCTTGGATTTCGGATGTCCTCTTAGCTTTTCAGGGATATATTTTCTTTCTTTTACTTTTTCTTTCTTATTTATTTATTTATTTATTTATTTATTTATTTATTTATTTATTTATTTTTGGAAGTTCAATTCTATGTTAGGCTGGAACTCCAACTCATCCCCTGCACAATTTGGGAAAGCCCATCTGCACCCTGCTCCCCACTCCCCCCCTCCCCACACCTCTCTTTCTGACACACACACACACACATACCTCCCCAATGCACAGAGAAAGCTCCCCTGCCTGCTTGGTGAGAACTCCAGGTGGGTTGCATTTCTGGCAACCCATCCAAACGTGGCTGCCCAGAGTCTCAGTTTTTGACCTTGTACAGGCACAGTCCCAGCTCCTAGTCACAAGTCATCACCCCACACCCAAGACTCATAAACACTCTTGCTTTAGCCTGGATGTGTGACTTCACTGTCCTCTACCTATGAGATCCATGAACCCACCTGAGAGCTGCCTCCCAATTAAACCTGCCTTTATCTGCTTTTAATCTGGTCTGATCTGGCCTAGTCTTCATTACCATGAGAGAGAACATGCCTGTCACTCTATTCTCTTGGTTCTCCCCTCTTTCTCACAGGCCTCCATGTCTCTCTCCTTTGTGAATTTTCTCCTAGCCCAACTGTTGGTAGCATCCCAAGACTCCCTCAGAGCCCTCCATGGGTGAGGTCAAAGGGGATCCAATGAACTTTGTTTTTTATTTGACTTAACTTGTAAGTTTTCTTTTTCTCTAAGTAGGGAAAGGTGAATGGTAGATCAGCTACCTCAGCCCTTATGTGTTTGTAGTTCCTTGGTTTGCTCTCAAAACACGATTGGTGGTTTTATATGAGCTTTTGTGTCTACCATAATGTTTCTGGATTTTTATTATCTGTCTGCAGTGCTAGGTCTGATGCAACTCAAAGCCTTCCTTTTGGGAAGATTTCTTTTTGTCTTGTCAGGAAGCTGCTAAGAATTTCTCTTCATTTTCTAACACTTCGGCATCCATTATTTACTTTGAAGATTCATGCCTCCCTTTAATTCCAGGAAATAATCTAATACAATATCTTCGATAATTTCCTTTACTCGTTTCTCCCTTCTCATTCTGAAAATTATGTTAGCCCATCCTTAGACCTCCTGGGTTGATTTTCTTTATATCCTATATACCTCCCCCCTACACACACACACACACACACACTTCTGTGTCTATCTTTCTAGTCCAGAGGATTTCTTTGACTGCAAATCACACTTTCTATTGAATTGTTTTTAGTTAAGGGATCATATAATTCCTAAGAAATCTTTCCCGTTGGATTCCTCCCTTTTCATGTGATATTGTTTTGTTCTTGCAGCTTTCAAATATCCTCCGTTCTTTCTTGATAACATAAACGGGTTTTCTTTGTATAGTTTGTTGTTGCTGCTGCTATTGCTCTTGTTGGCCTTCTGGATCATCTGTTTCTGCAGCACCCAGCTTTCTCCTGTTTTATTTATGCATTCCTTTTTCTTGGCATATTAGATGTCTGATGACATTCAGGTAGCCAGTGGGAAAGGTCACTTTGTCAGTTCTTTTTAACTGTTACTTAGACATTGTAGGCTTGAAACATTCAGTGTAAGATGTTTGCATGGAATGGGGAAATGCCAGCATTCTGCAGAAAGATTTTTTACACATATGGTATCCGTTTAAGTTAGCTATATTCTTATTGTCTTGAAATTGGTGTTTGCTTCAGGCTAGCTTACAAGGAAAGTGAGGGCAAACTATTATCTGCTGACCTTGGCCACTGCCAGCTAGTTCCTCACATGTGCCTCACCTCTTCTCTCTGAGGTCTGCTGCTCAGGTATGGAGGCAGATCTGCCCTTCTTGCCTGTAGCCCCCTCCAAGGTTCTGATGTCTTGTGCTACAATTCAAGGGTCAACAGACTTATTGAAATCCTTTACCTTCTAATTGATTCTGTCCCTCGCTCTTGGTGATTACAGGTTTAAACTTATACCTTCCTTTGGTATTATTTATAAAATACTTCTGGTGGGTACAGTGGTAAATAGGTTTGCTCCTTGTTACAAAGTAGAATATGCTCTCCTGAGCTATCATTTTATTTCAGTTTCTGCAGTGGTGGGGATGGAGCCTTCTGCCATTTGCATGCTAGGCATAGGCTCTACTATTGAGTTATATCCCACCCCAAAATGCTTTCTTCTGAAAAAGAGGTAGTTTGTGATTTTTATATGACCTCTACCAAAGTAGTACCATGTAGCACTTTATTTATTCACCCATTAGTTTGTTAATCTAATATTTGGAATCATAATTTTTATGAACATACCATTAATTCAGTGAAGCCCATGTAAGTTTCATGTAGGACATTTGTATGTGCTTTTTGGTTTTTTTTTTTTTCTAGTTCCTTTAACTGTATCAGTTTTTTTTTTAACCTTTAGTGATTTTAGTAAAGGTTATTAATTTGCTACAAGTTTCATTTTTCTTTACTTGTTGAAGAAAAAGATGCCTGGATGTCTTCAGACTTGCTTCACCTTTTTTTTTTCACTTTGTAAGTAAAGTCTTCAGCAATAGAGTTGCCAACCAAAATGTAATATACTGACCAGTAAACCTATGAAGCTGTTTAATGACAAAAATTTAATAGGTATCTCTGACACCTATAGTATTAACCAAGATTTAAAATTATGTATTGCTGGTTTGGAAAGATCGCTAAGTGGGTAAAGGTGCTGCCTGCCAAACCTTATAACCTGAGTTCAGTTCCTGGGAGACAGGTGGTGGCAGGAGAGAACTGGCTCCTCAAAATGGTCCTTAGATCTGTAGAGCATGTGTGGTCTAACAACCGGGGAAACCAAAAGTCAGTGGACAAAAACATAATGAGGACTTTGTTACTTAAAAAGTATAAGATGGATAATTTTGTCTGCTGTTGGTAAGAATAAGAAAATCTGTTACAGACTTTCAAGTAACAATAAAATGTTCATAGAATGTAATCTCGGACTCCTTATTGTAGAAACTGAAGATAAGAGAAAATATCAGAAATCAAAATCGAGGTTGAGTTTATAAAATGAGATTTATAGCATTGTGTACACATTACGTATGATAGAAAAGACCCAAGTGACACACGTAAAGGAAAATATAATTTTAATTATAAATGTTCACACTATGGGACGTTATTCATGCACTTAGATGATGCTACAAAACAGGGCCTTACACAAGCTAGGGGAGGGGTCTGCCTTTGAGAACACACTCAGCCCTTACACATGTTTTTCAGTAAGCAGATGTAAGGAACCAATAAAAGGCTTGCTTATAAACTGGGTTTATCTTAAAGCTCAAAATGCTTAATATATATTGACATTTCAATACAGAATAATAAATAAATAAATAAATAAATAAATAAATAAATAAACTATATATACACCAAACTTTTAACTGTGTTGTCTCTCAGTTAAGTTTTTTGAGATTTCTCTGTTATTTTGTTGTGATCCCAGATGTTTTACAGTTTATATGTTTAGATTTATTAGGAACTATAAAAAAAATGCACTTTAAAATGTGTGCTTCTGAAATTAACCCTTTTTAAGTGTCACCAAATGACCCCCCCAAACATATTATTCAACTGTTAGCACAATCAAAGTGGACCCTTAGCAACATCAGGATGTAATCTCCATTACCCAAACATCTCCTCGGTGCATTTGGAAAGCTTCCATGCCTGTACCATATTAGACTTTTCTCCCATGTCTCATGGTAATACCAAGAGTTTGATGTATGTCAGCATTAGTTAAATAAATATCCAGATTCTCTAAAATGAGGCACCCCAAATCACATCTTTGAATGGAATTAAGGGTGCATTGATGCCTTAGTTATGGTTTCTATTGCTATGAAGAGACTCCAGGACCATGGCAATTCTCATTAAAGAAAACAATTGAGGTTGGCTTATAGTTCAGAGATGTAATCCATTGTCATTATGGACTAAAGCATAGTGGCATACAGACATGGTGCTGGCAAGTAGCTGACAGTTCAGTCAGATCCACAGGTGGGTGGGGAGAAGAAGAGAGGAAGAGACAGAGAGAAAGAATATGTGAGTTTGGGTCTAGCTTACATATTTGAAAACTCAAAGCCACACTTCCTCCAAGGATTCCACACCTACTCCAACAAGGCCATACCTCTTAATAGTGCTTCTTCCTGGTGACCAGGCATGCAAATATATGTCTATGAGACACTGTTCCTATATAAACCATCATAGTTGATAAATAGTGGGCTGGAGACAGGTTTTCAGTTCCTCTTCTAAAAAAACAAATAATGAGGGCATTGAAAAGACTGCATAAAGGTCCTTCTTGGTCTCATAGTCTGTCCTCACGAATGTCTTCCCCTAGCCTGGCCCAGATGAGACCTGCAGAGACCGAGCTCACAGAGAGTTGTGCTTCACTGGTGTTCTGAAGCAAAGTCCCTGGATACACTCTTGCAAACAGAAAGATGTGAATCTGGGTTTCAGAATCTATATTTCAAACAAGTCAGATATGGTGGCAGATGTTTGTAATTCTAGAACGGGAAAGGTGGAGACAAGCAGAGCCTTGGGCTCTGTCCACCCAGCCCAGCCTACCTTGATAGTTAAGACCAGTGACAGGTCCTGTATGAAGAGACAAGTAAACAGTGCCTGAGAAACAACACTTAGAGCTCTGGACTACACACACACACACACACACACACACACACACACAACACATACACACTCACACACACACACACACACACACAACACATACACACACACACACACACACACACACACACACACACACACACACACCAAGGAGAACATGAACCATCTGAATGATAGCTTTACGGGTTCATTTCCAAATGGACCCAGTGGAAATATCCAGGTACCTATAAGCCAAAGAAGGAAGGTAGAGTTTCAAAATTTCCTAGACATATTGTAAGTGTAGAAAGAATATCCTTTGCTGTCATAGGGAAACATCACTATGATTTTATGGCGTGGAGGTCCTAAAGATAAGGTGGACAGATGATTGACTTCAGCATAGCTGATTCCACTCCCTAACAAAGTACCCCAGCCTGTGTTGATTTCTACACACACAGAGCCGTGATAGAACTGGAGCTTGGGCTTTTGTGTGGTAAACACCACATTGTGACTCCCTCCTGTCTTTTCAAAAAGACACAAATAGGAATTGTTCTATTGTTTCAGATTATTAACAAAACACTTAAACTTTTTTTTTTTTTTTGGCAAGTTAAAATGAATCGTTCAGTACAACAGAAGGCTTAGAATGTGTCCCTAAAATCCCTACTTTGGCAGTGACAGATTTCTTCTTTCTCTGTTCCTTCCCCTCCCCCACAGACTGCAGATTGACGCACCCAATAACGTGTTATTATTTTCTACAGCACTGTGCCGTGTCTATGGGATGTAAGCCACAATTTTTTCATTTCAGTATGATATTGCTTTATGAGGATGAAATGCAGTTTGGTGAAATTGTTTTATTTAATGGACTTGTAATTTGCTTCCCTCTTGTGTTCCTGGAAACCATACAGCAACAACCAACTTTGTATATTTTATACCCTTCTTCAATTACTTCTTAAGAAAAAGTTTACAAAAATGGATTTTTCATAAATAATGTATATATACATATATATAAGCACATATACATATATGTGTGCATAGTCATATTCATAGGCAATAGTAAGCTGCCCTTCACAAAAATTTTACCAATGATTCTCACGCTGTTTCCATAATTTTCTTCTTCTGAGGACCCCTTAATTACTTAAGCTTTCAATGGGCCCCATCAAAGAGAAATTCCGTATAGTACACTCAAGGAGCAAGTGTCTGGGTCGGTGTGGTGTGAACTCGTCCAGGAAGACCTAGTTTGGGTGAGCTGTGGGTATGCCTTCAAACAGTCTCCTGCTTTAACATTTTCTCTCACTTCTTTATCTTCAGAGAATTCCTTCTGAACAAGAAAACCAAAAAGTCTTTTACCTTTCATCCTGAGATATTACCAAATAACAGGTGTCTGAGTTCCAAGTCCCTGTTTCCCATTGTGTCTCCATTCTGATTTACCTTGAATGTAGCTATTGTCTCAACAACATTCAATATTATATATTATATATATAATACATATATAAATGATATATATATGTGTGTATGTATACATATACATCATATACATATATGTATACATATATATACGTATATATATATATATATATATATATTTTTTTTTTTTTTTTTTTTTGCTTTAGACTTTTCCTGTTTCTAAACATTTTACCCCCACCAGCTCTAGACTTTGCCCCTGGCTCACTAGACCAGGGTGATAGAATAGTGTGCACAATTGTTCTTGAGCCCAGAGATTGATTTTGCTGAGTTAAAGCTGGTACAATGAGTTGTTAACCCTGTTAGAAAAATGCAAGTTGGATTTATGATTCCCTCACGCAGGTAATTTGGCTCTAATTTTGAATTCTGAGCCAATTGATTTATACAATATTGCATTATAGCATCACAAAAGTGCAATTGAGTCCAGATGATGTATGAATTTGAGCTTCCAATTATGTAATAAATTATTTCAGTTCTTTAATAAGTGATACCTGGGTTAACATCTGCCAGTCCTATTTTCTCTGCCCTACTCCACACCCATGCTCTCTTCTCTACCCTGGTTCTTTCTCGACTCCTTTTCTTTTCCCTCTTCTTTTCCAAACTTGAACATGTTAGGGACAATTTACTTTCGAAATCCCAGCCCTGTGTGTTGCAGCATTCTTCCTTCAAGCTCTCATTGACATTTCCTCTCAGTTGTGGCCTACTTCTGTAGGTCATTATTGCTTGGCTGTGGGTAACATGTGCTATGGACTCCACCCTATAGAGAAGGTACTTTCCTGGCATGTGATAATTCATCCAATGATTCCTTTGCATTACTGAGGTCTTAATACACTCAGCTTTAGTATGCCACATTCTCCTGCTTTTTTTTGTTGTTGTTTGAAATTATTTTCTTGTTTTATTTCTCTCACTCTATTTATTTTTAGCTGCTTGTATTTCCTGTATCTCTGTAAGATATACAAACATTTTTTTTGGAAGCAAGGGTTGGATAGAAATAAATCAACAAAAAGAACAAAAGGCAGTTCTGGAAGCCTTAGAGAATTATCCAGAACAAGGGACAAATAATTTGAATCCATGTTTCAAATTGTTTTTATTGGAAATCCCATGTTCTTTTGACTATGAGATGATCCTAAGTGGGGCTTTGGGCATTTGTCAGGGAGATCAATGTCCTAGAGACAATGAGGAAACACAGAGCAATGAAAGACCATCCCAGACTCTTGTCTCAGTCCTAGAATACTCCCACCAGCCTTCTGCAGCTCTCTTCACACTCGTAAAACATGATTTTCTCTTGTCTGAGGTTCTACCAAATTTAAGAAGTTCATATTTAAAGGTTCTTACATTGAAAACAATTACTAATCTCCAACCCCACCAATTTATTTTTCTGTTGCCTTCACTGCCTATACTATAGAAAAAATATAAACAAACAAACAAACAAATCCTCAGCTTCAGTATTAAAAGTAATGAGGTCTTGGGATAGCTAGCCTAAAAGAAACATTATAACCTGCTTGTAAAGAAAGTAAAGATGGTGGACTCTCTTCCTGCCTTTTCATAAGCATATGTCTTCCTGGCATTCACTGCTGAAGGGCTATTTCTGTGAAGAGGGATGTAGGTAATGAAAGAAAGATATGAGGTAGCAGAGGGGAGTGGGTAAGAAAACTGTGTTTTGTATTAAAGGAAAAGCTCCAGCCATATGTGGAACTTCAGTTTGAGCACATGCGCTGCTGAGCTGTTTTTACAGTAAACTGGAGCATCATGGTTGCTGAAGGATAACAGAGCAGCTTTGGCTACAGGTGCTTTGTATGGCTTAAAGAACTCTTCATTTCTCTTTTCCATTCCTAGTAAATTAGGCTAATGTAGAGGAATACATTTTCTGATTTGAATTAAGACCCCATCAATAGAGTAAAATAATACCTGCACTGGGCAGCTCAGCTTGGGGCCTTTTAAGGAACCTACTTTTTAAAGACCTCCGTCCCTATAACTTTAATAAAAGTGAGTAATGCCATTTCTCAGCCGCCTTTCAAGAATATTGGTAAGGTGCTTTTCTTTTAAAAATAATTCTCCTGGTTTCATTTTTACCAACTCCCTTTATGTTAAAAAAAAAATTCCCTAAAAGGAAATCAGAATTCTTATTTTTATGAAGTCCCATTCAAAGCGACTTTGAAGTGTCTTTTTTGGCTGATTAGTGTTATTCTACACCCTTCAATATAATAGGTAAAAAAGATCTAGCATGGAACGGAATGTGAAAGTGCCTTTAGTTTATTGTGAATAGATCTAAAATGTTTTATTTTTTACATTCTTCAATAAAGGATAATGATTGGACAGCTGATTTAACTATTAGAGACTTTTGTCTTGAATTCAGCCATTTTTTTTCTGGCTTCTTTCTCAGATGAGCATGAGTAAAGGCAACCAGAGTGAATGCCATTCATTATGTCGTGGTGGAATTAAATGTATTTGCATGGTATGTGTGCATTTTAGGGTTTTGTTGTTATTGTTGTTGTTTGTTTGTTTGTTTCATTTTTGGTTTTTTGCATTCTTGGATACACCATCCTACTCAGTTCAGATTATAAGATGTTGGGAGATGCTGGTTTATTCTGGTAATTATCTGTCCTCTTAGTTGTAAATACAACCAAGTAGCTTTCTTTAAATGCAACTCTACACCTAGAGTTAAAAGAATATTTAAAATTGTTCCATTAAAAACAAGTATCCAAATTTGGTAATGTTCTTTTTGACCATCTGGGTTCTTGCAAAAGTTGAAAAATCTTGGGCACTCTCCGGCATGTCACCAATAGCTAGTAATTTGGGACTAATTTAATGTGTGAGGAGTATGTTGGAAGACTATTTTAAGCACACACATTTCAAGTAGGTTTTGTTTATTCTAATTGGAGAGCATATGGGTTGGAAACCTCTCAAGGTAAGCTTTTGATTATAGATTCATTTATAACAATCATTACCAGTGGCATCAGTAGTAACAGTGAGAGCTGGGACCTGTTTTAAGGTAGAGAGTACTGTAGCTCTTATGTTTCTTTTACATTGTACTTACAGTAGCTACAGTAACTGCTTGATAGCATGGCATGTATAAATATGTGTGTTCAATGGGGTATATGTAATAGGATACTAGAATGGCTGTCTCCTTCTCTTAGTGTTTGCTGAGACACCTATCATATAGCTCCCAAAAGACAGATATCAAAGGTATAGAGAGTTATGGTCCTGGCATTTGTTTATGTAAATAAGAGGAATTTAGTGATGACAAATCCTTGGAGAGAGCTATGGGTATGAAATGAGATACTGCCACCCTTGTGGCAGAAAATGTAGTGCATTAGTTAGCTCTTTATTGCTTTGACCCAAGAGAAGCAAAATGCAAACTTTATTCTAGCTCACCGTTTCAGAGGGTTCATTCAATGATACCTCTGTCCCTCATACTTGGGGAAAGCATCATGGTGGCAGGAACGCATAGTGAAGGAGAGATGTGCATATCATGGTGTTCAGAAAGCAGATGTTCACACTGTGAAGGTTTTCTTCTTTTTTCTTTATTATTCCATCTGGACTACTCAGGGATGGTACCACCCATCTTTATGATGGGTCTTTTCTCCCTTAATTAATCTTCTTGGGAAATATCTTCAGACACAAGTAGAAAAAATGCCTCTCTGGTCTCCTGGGAGATTCTGAGTCTAGTCAAATTGACAGTGAGAATTAACCATCCCAAATGGAGTGCTCTGGCTTGTAACATCAAGCTCTGACAGAGATCATCAAGTGGACTAATCAAAGAAATCTCAACTGTGTTTCTTGTCATTGGAAAGCCATAAACTCTTTGTCTAAATTAATCCCAAGGAACTTAAAGTGGTTCACATGTTGTGGTCCAGCTTACACTAGAAGATCTGGAAGGCAAGATACAGAGGACCTAGCCACCTGCCTGGGTGATCGGGTAGACATGCTGAAGCTTATATCTCCTAACCTTTCCCAAGGCACAAAGCCAATGAGTGTTTTCTGGAGTCCAGGTCTGAACTATGTCTAGAGGATAACCATCATGGAACACTTTAGATCCAGTGAATTATGGAACCCGAGATTGTTCATGGACTTTAGCACATAAGGTCCAAGACTGATTGCCACATGATAGGAGCCCTTGTTGGAGATTTCAAACAACTACTTTAGAAGAGGGTACCGCGAATTGTCTCAAGGGTTGACTTGCAAAGTTTGTGACAATTTCCGTGAAAGCTCCCTAAGGAAATGTTGGTTCTGTCTATCTGCCAGACCCAAAGACAAGCAAACCTAGTATATATACATACATACATGCATGCATGCATACATACACACACACACACACACACACACACACACACACACACACACATACAGATATATATGTATATATATATGCTTCTTTTCTACTGACCTTCAAAGATTCATTGAGTGACCATAATTTTCGGTGGCCCTGGACAAATCTCTAGCAAGCCATAAGTTTGTTATTCATAGATAGCATAGAATTCTGAACAGTCTGGTTACAAATGTGCTTCCAATTAAGAAAAAAAAAATAAACTCATTCATGTGCTAATATCCCCCTGTCCTTGTTTTTATAGCTCATGTCACCCTTTCACAACTCACCACTCACCCCTGCTTCAGACTGGCAGCTTTCATGGGGCTTGCGATGTTACCACTACTGTGCTGGAGAATAAGGATGTTAAAGTTCGAGTGTTTGGGGGGTCAATGTTCACTTTGTGATGAAAAGTTAAAGAGCAAACTAAAACTTGGCTTGAGAAACTGTATGCGCACAGCACAAACATACACATGAACATGCGAATAGCTTGATTGTATCAAGTCCTCTTTTTTGCATATAATGCTAGATGCAGGCTTCAGCTTAGCATAGCTACGATGGCACTGCCAAGTGTTTTCATAGCTTCTGGTGTCCTTTCTCTTTGGCAACTTAGCCATTGATTTTTGTGTTTTTCTTGTATGAAAATGGTTCAAGATTAGTAAGATGTGGGGGAGGTTATTAAACATAGTAATCTTTCAAATTTCTTTCTTTTGGGAACATTTGCCTTTTCACCCTTTTGTCAGACACTAGAGCCAGGTTAATTCACTGTCCAATACCTCACTTAACTAGATAATTAACCTTGATACTGCAACTCAGATACTCAGTTTATAGCTTCATTCCCCAAATTTAGCTGCAGAGTATTCTAGAGGTTATTAAGGTACACCATCAGGATTATGAGGGGTCAGATAAGAATTAAAGTTTTTCAACTCCTCCCAAGGTAGAGTAGTTCCTCATTCTCCACCTTACACTGTGCTTCTACAAAACACTCACTTATAGTGAGATTTTAAAATATCCCTTTAGGTGCCATATTCATGCTTGTCGGATTAATTGTCATAGTTGATATAAATCAGGAAGAGCAAAGCAGAAAGAACTATTAAAAGCTTAGGAATTAAGGCTAGTACTGATGGCAGAACCAAATCCCTTCTCCTCTCAGTATTTAGATATAATAGCATTGTCAAGAGGACCTATGTGTGCCTCTTACATGTTAACATTGTGCCTGTCTGCTAGAAATTCTTACCCAGACTTTGACCATGGCAGTTGCTACTGTTCAAGCTCTTTGTAAAATAGACACAACACAACAAATGTTAACAAATGTTAGCTTTCTTTCCCATGTCTAGTGGGCTCCTCACCAAATCTTTCTTCATATGCAGCCTACTTTCCTAGACTTTGCTATTTAGAGATAAATAAGAATCGTGAAAGGACTCATGAATATTTGCGTGAAATAAAGTAGAAATTTTGCCAATTATGAAGCCATGACAGATGGTGATAAGAGCCAGACCACTTGGTACATAACTGTAATCCTAGCACCCAGAAGGTCAAGGCAGGATAATCAGGAGTGTGAGACTAGTGTGGGCTTCATAAGGAGTTCTAAACCAACCCAGACTGCAGGAGTTCCTGTTTCAAGGAAGAGAAGCAGTGACAAGGCCATGAATCCCAGGCCTTCAATCCCAAACACTTGGGAATCAAAAGTAGGGGGATCTTCGTGACTTTGAGGCCAGCCTGGTCTATACAGTGAGTTCCAGACCAGCCAGGGCTATTTAAAGAGATCCTTTCTCAAAAACCAACCAAACGAGAAACCCTAAAACAATTAAAATAAATAAATAAATAACAAAATAAAAAGGCATCATGTATTCAAAAGAGATAATCATAAAATAATTTTTTGCTCATTTTTTAACTTTTACTGATTCTTTGTGAGTTTCACATCATGCACCCCAGTCTCACTCATCCTTATATCTGCCCTTCAGCCTT
Organism: Rhabdomys pumilio; assembly: GCA_030674055.1. Classification (NCBI taxonomy): domain Eukaryota; kingdom Metazoa; phylum Chordata; class Mammalia; order Rodentia; family Muridae; genus Rhabdomys; species Rhabdomys pumilio. The sequence goes on from JANHMN010000001.1 coordinate 168,505,613, forward strand.
GTAACCATCCCCCCAAAATAAAACACAAACAAACAAGCAATAACAACAACAGACCATAGAAAACACCTCATCGTGGAAGCTCTAGCATGTCACAGTGTATCCCACGGTATAGCCCTCTGTTAATACATCTCCACTTGCAAATATTTATTGCAATGAGTCATTGGTCTGGTTCGAGATCTATGGCTTCTGTGACACCATCAATATTGGTGTCCTCCTGGTCATCCTGTTGTTTTTTGTCATGGAGATCCTGCAGCTGTGGGACAGCAGAACTGACCCTTTCATTTGCCCCAATCATTTGCAAATGACACAGATTTTGGGGTGGGCCAATTCAGAGTTCTGGATCTGGGCTTGGGTGGTTGCTGAGCTGGTCAGCCTGCTGGCTCTCTCTTATTTATACTATGGGGCCAGCACTCCAGCACTGCTCTGGCTAGGCCACCTAATGCCACCATCAGCAGTAGGCAGGGGCAGTTCTTTTGCTCTCATGCCATTGGGGCCAGCTCACCCACACCCAAGCCTCCAGAGAAGCTCCACTATGCTGGCCAGTTAAAGTGTGGGGCCACTCTCCCAAGTGATGCAGCCTGTGAGAGTGGAACAGCCCTTCCACTCTCGGGGCTGGCTTTTCCATGATTTTGTTAGTCACCAGGGCCAGCTTCATTATGTTGCCCATGTGAGAAGCAGGGCTTGTTCTCTCAAGTGCTACAGTTGAAGAGGGGCAGGGTCAGCTCACCCACTCTCATGATCCCGGGGTCAGTTCTCTGGACTGGCTCATGTGAGGGGCAGGGGTTGGGGGAGGTGTCACCCCCATATCTATACCTCCTCACAGCACATGAATGGTGGGGTCAGCTTTACTGAGCTCTCATCCTCAGGGATGGCTCATCTGCAGCAACAATAACAACAGCAACAGCAACAACAACAACAACAACAACAACAACACACACACACACACACACACACACACACACGAGTCAGCTCACTGTGGTGTCCAGAAGAGGTACAGGGCCTGCTTTTCTGAATCCTGCAGCTGGTGAAGGCAGGGCTAGCTCCCCCAAGCTCATAACCCTGTAGGCAGCTTTCCTGAGTGCCAGAGGTGGCAAAGGGAGAAGAGTCGGGAGCAATGTTATCTCTGTGCCCGTGCCACACCATCGCAGACAAGTGGGGTGGGAGCTTAGCTCTTCCATATTTACATCCTCAGGACTTGCTCATCCACACCCCTGTCACCAGGGACAGGTCCACTTTGCAGCCAGGATAAGGTGCAGGGCCACTCTCTTAAGTGCTGCCACAAGTGAGTGATGAGCCAACTGTCTTGAGTAACGCATGCAGTGAGGGATAGGGCCAGTTGCACACAGCCCCTGGACACTCACATGGTCCCTGGTGGCTGTCCTACCTAGGGACATCTCCATGTTCTCTAGTGGTAATATGAGCTGCCAACATTGGCACTGACCTCTTCCCCTGCATAGTCATAGACTCAGACGTGGCCTCAGTGGCTGCTCGGGGATCTCACCATGGACTCAGATGGCAGAGCTGGCCACTCACCACAGGCTATTCCTCTCCATCCTCCAGTTCCATCTCTCTTCATATTGCTCAAGCAGCTCCACTTCTCTTGTTCTCCTATCTGACCACCACATATGTGGAGCAAGTGAAACTCTGTCACTAGACAGAAAAACTGGTAAGGTAAAACAGATTAAGGAACCCCAGTAATTCTCATTATTGAGAACAGTAGGCATTTGAATCGATTCCTGACAAGGTTCCTCTCCTAGAGCATATGACCATGACATCCCACTAAGAGGACCATAACAGCTTGTCCTGTAGCATAGAAACCCAGAGTTCTCCATGTTAATGTGGTTTCTAGATGGGCCCTGGGGGTTTAGTCAATAAGCTTCCCTTCCTGGACATTTCTTCCTGCAAACAGTATTTAATCTCTGGTTCACCCTGAATAAGTCATATGCATCCTTTTCTGACATGAATAAATAGTGTGAACAAGCAAGGACTCTGTCTCTTCAAGGACTGCCTGGGGATCAAGGGGAGGTTTCATCATATAGAGTTGAGCCTAAGTCTTTCTCAGAAGGCCTTTCTGCACTCCTGGCACTCATACTGAGCTAAGCTGGATTCCCCCCTACCCTCTGCACCCCGCCCCAGGTCCATAAACCTTTCTCAACTCTTTAAAGTTCACAGAGGCAAATGGGTCCTCAGGAGTTTGAGAATCATAGCCTCCGTCCCAGCCTGGGCCATTTGTCATCTGGAGAAACACAGGCTGGGACCTCTATCTTAGACTACATTTTATCTCCCCTGAGTAGCATGTTGGTTGTGTGACTGTACCACACCATGGGAGACAAGTGGGGGTGGGGGTCAGCTCTTCCATATTCACATTCTCAGGACTTGCTCATCCACACCCATGTCACCAGGGCCAGGTCCACTTTGTAACCTGGGAAAGGTGCAGGGCCACTTTTCTGAGTGCTGCCACAAGTGAGTGTTGGGCATAGGGAGATAGGAATGAAGCCTAGCACCTCTGTGTTTTGCCTCTCCAGGTGACATTCTTACATTCTAGCAGTGAAGCTAAATGCAGGTCCACACACATACTTATACATTGTGGTGGCTCCTGCTATAGGCTAGTCATGCATCTGGAGGGACCCTGGGTGACTTCTTCCATCTGTGCTGCATGGCAGCAAGTGGGTATCTATGACCCACCTATGCCAAGTGTTGGAGAGCAGGTCTGTGGGTAGCATAGTGGTCCCCAGGTCTCTGTCTTGTTTTTCTCTTCCCACCTTTGCACTGCCTGGGTTTAATTTAATTTTATGAGTCTTAGGCATAAGACAACTTTAGCTATCAAGCCAGGCATTAAGCTAGGATGAACAAGGGACTACCATGTGCTCTGTTTCTGACTGATATAAGAATACCACCATCAACATGGAGTGTCTGCATATTTCCAGAGAGATGTTGCTCACAATCGAAATGAAAGATTATTATTTTTTTTCTGTTTTTAAGTTCTGATAACACCTAAGTTAATTGAAATCCTTAAATCATAGAGACTTCTGAAATCCAATGCAATAGCTTTTATTGAGAACCCTTAAGGAATGGCCATGGTGGATTCCTGTGTTCTTGTTTAGAATACCTGTGAGTAAGCCCTTAAACTTGGCAGCTGTAACAAACCAGGATGTGAGATAATTGGCATTGGATTTATATGAATCTGGAGTATCATATGGGTATTACAGTAACTTTTTGAAAGGTCTTTCATTCAAGGGAAAAGATGGATGAAATAACAGATTATTGAAAGGTAGGAGGGAATAAAAGAAGGAAGGACAGGGAGAGGGAAGAAAGGAGGGAAGGAGGAAAAAAGAAGAAAGAGAAAAATATGTGAAATGCAAAATCTCCTCTCTCTTCCCCTACCCTGTCCCTTAGCCCTCTCCCTTCCTGCCTTTCTTCTTCCCTCCCCTATTTTCTTCTGGGCTGTCTCTTCTCAGTCATTCAACAATTTACTTAGTCTGAATCAAGTAATGTTTGAGGCCCCAGGCAATGCAATGTTGTATAAAGTAGTAACAGAACAGCCAGTCATACCAAAAATATGTGAAAGCCATTCTAGGAAGGACATTTCTAGTTGCTGCGAAGATGACTCTAAGATTTGAGCTTGTTGACACAGTTGGTAAAGCTTCTCTTGAGAAGTGACAACTGAGTAGGACAGGATGTAGTGGTTAACTAGCCCTGAACTTTTTAAGAGTCAGGGAAGATCAGGTACCAAGGCCAAGGATAGAGAAATCATCAGCCAAGAGAAGAACCCATGCCACTAGTCAGGGAGGTAAGAGGCATTTGGAAGGAAGGGAATAGCCAGTTCATACGGTGAGGATTCCAGTGACCTTCTCCAGGTGATGTCCCTTCTACTGTCCTTGACTTTGAAGTTGCTCTTCTACCTTGCACTCTTGCAGTCCTTCCAATTGAGAGGGTGATGTGAAAGCCTCACAGCCAGTGGAGCACCACCCTTTGTTTTTCTGTTCATCTAGTTTGTAAGAGTTTAGTGTGGAAACACATTTTCCTGTTTGGTTTTGCAAGTATGAGTCTGAGTGGCTAGTTAGGCCACAGTGCTATGCTTATGTATATTATGAGGCCAAGCTTTAAACACTTCTATTCTCAGCTCTTCTGTGAAAAGTGGAGCCATAGTCTCCTTTTTAACTAAGGATCTGAAACCATAGGACTGATTATATATGTGATTTTACCATTTGACCATCAGCCTTAACTAGTTATGACTTTAAAGGATACATGTATTCCAGTGTGAGGAGGATTCTACTTTAGGAATGTGTGCTGGGAATGTCTGTTTTCCACGTTCTCAGTCTCATCAATGGTCTCTGTTGACCCAGGAGGCTGCCTCTGCACACTTGGGTTCCCATGATGATATTTTCCTTCATTGATGGTTCATGGGGAAGTTCTAGACTGAAACCATGGAGTCAACAGAAGGTGAAGGGTGTTGGTATTTAGTTCACCACTGTCTGCCTTTTTCATCATGTTCCTTAGAGGGCTCTTTAGTGTCTCCAGCTTGTGGAGACAGCACCCTTCATCTTACCACTTTGGTAGCATTATCTTCTCCTTTTTCCTTTTGAGAACCAGGATACCAAAGACATCCTGCTGCAGTGGCTTCAGCATCCATTACTGGTACCAAAGGCATCCTGCTGCAGTGGCTTCAGAGTCCTTTACTATAACCCTGTTTGTAGTTTCAAAAATGGTTCCTTCACTTGATTCACCTCAGATGTGCAGGTGATTGTGACTTCTTCCTGTTAGGATTCTACCTGATGGTTTCAAAATGTGTTCTCTACTAAACATTTTATCCTCTCCCTTCTAAAACTGGGAAGGCATCAGACTGAGATATCCAGGGACCAGAAAAATAAATCTGAAATTCCCTGGATTACGCAAACGTGGGTTCCTCACATTGGGCTCAAAATAAATCAGTCTCTGGAGAAAATAAGGGTACTGTTTTTCATGCTATACCTGCCAGGCTGTCATTCAGGACCTAATTGGATTTCCTTAAATTTTGTTCTACTCCTTGTCATGCTTCTGGATGCCTGAGGAATTTCTTGCCACGTGTGTTTTGAAGCAGGGCGCTTTTACTCAAGCATTTTGGTGCTGTGGGTATATTGATTTTCAGGTAAAAAGGACTGGGTTTGGAACATATGTATCACAGAGGTATTTGTAGGCTTTTGAACTCTACTCAATTCTAAACCCTGCATTTCCTTAGAGACTTTAATTTTTATTTTAAAAATAATATATACTATAGTCTAGGGACCAATTAATATGAGACCATTGTTGGCTTCCATGATGGTCATCTAATCTCCCACAATACTTGTATTTCTTGCTGTTTGCTGAAACAACCAATCTGAGCTCTGTTACTTCACCTAAATGTACTTCAGTGAGTTTCTCTTATAGGTAAAGACATTAAAACCAACAAGATAACGCATACAATTCCATAAGCAATTATTATGTCCTGCATAATATATAGTCTATGTCTGATTTTCCTCCTGTCATTCAAAATCTTCTAGTGAGCACCTTCAGATCATGAACCATCCACCACCCACATATTTCATTAGTTGCTGTACCTCTTAATTTCCTTTTGATTCATAACAACTATCTACCTTGAAATATTTTTTAGTAAAGAATAACAAAAATACAGAAAAGCTCACACATTTTAATTGTATGGTTTTGCCAGTCATTTAAAATAGAACAGCTCAGGCTAGAGACATACCTACATGGTTAAGAGCATTTATTCCTCTTGTAGAAGGCCTAGGCTTAGATCCTGGCACCCACAATAAGTTATAACTGCTTATAACTCCAGCTCTAAGAGATCCAACAACCCTGGTCTTGGTGGGCACCTGCATTCAAATGTATATGCCCATATGCAGATAGACACGTAGTTCAAAACAATTAAAAATTTAAAAAATTAGTTCAGTCCATGAAAACACTGGGATATTTTTGAATATTATGAAACATGGAATATTTTTGGCATAAGGTATTTTCTGTTTACTCATTAGATGCCCACTATTCTCCTACAAATAGCTTTGGCCCATTTTTGTTGTTGTTGTTGTTGTTGTTTTGTTTGTTTTTTGTTTTTTTGAGACAGGGTTTCTCTGTGTAGTTCTGGCTGTCCTGAAACTCACTCTGTAGACCAGGCTGGCCTTGAACTCAGAAATCCACCTGCCTCTGCCTCCCAAGTGCTGGGATTAAAGGTGTGCACCACCACTGCCTGGCTTTGGCCCAGTTTTTTAGCCTTATATAAAGATTGCTCTTAACCTTTGATGTACACTCATAAATGTGTCATAAATTGAAACTCTGATGTTACATCTGTATTTTAGCATACTTAACTATTATTACCCATCATAGCTTTTCAACATGGTGCACTGTGGCATGCCCATTGTTGCTTTAAGGATCTCATGATGACTGAGCATGTTGGGACCACCATGCACGTTATCCTGAGAGTATCTTACTGAGTGTTGCTAGCTCAGAAAAATGCTAACATTTAAAATTTGAGCTATGATTTCTATTAAATGCATGTGACTTTTACATTTTTTGTAAATTCAAAAGTATTCAGTTCTACTTTCACTTCCGTTGCTGGAATACAACACCCTGACCAAGAGCAATCTACACTTCCAGGTTACAGTTCGTGGTTAAGAGGAAGTTAAGGTAGGAACTCAAGCAACTAGTCATGTCGCATCCAAAGCCAAGTGTAGAGAGAAGCAAGTATATCCATTGTTGCCTCTCTGCTATTTTATTTAGCTTTTTCCTGCCTGATAGAGTTCAGAACTTCCTGACCAGGGAATGATGCCACCCATAGTAGGCTGAAACTTTTGATATCGATCAACAGTCAAGATTGTGCCCACAGACCAACCTGAAATCCTTCAAACTGAAGCTCTCTTTCCAGGGCTTCTAAGTTGTGCCAGGTTGACATTTAAAACTAATTATCCTATTTCTTAAATCAAACCATGTTTGAATGGAAATGTACAGACATCATCTTTTTGATGTGACTGTTTTGATGGAAAAGTCATCTGTTTTCTTAAAACTTGACTAATAAAGTATAATTTGTTTGCCCTGAATTATGTCCACAGCAAACATGTGCTGCATGACTTCACTAATATCACCACCAAAACAGAGATTTCTGCCACACTGAAAATCATCCTTTGACATATGGGAGTGCCTTTATCTTCCCCTAAACCACTCTTTGTTTTTTCCTATAAGCATTATTTTGCATTTTCTAGAATTTTTAATACATTGAGTTATAAAGCATGCATTCATCTGTGTGAATATAAGAGTGACTATGTGTGACTTAAAGAGACATCTACATCTATGTTTGCATGCGCTAGTTTATTCTTTCTGTTTTATTGATTAATAATGTACAACTGTATAGGTAGTCCATATTTCATTGGTGTAACCACTGGATTTCACTGAGCTGTTTACAGGTCTATAGTATTACAAATAGTGCTATCTGGATACAAACCTTTGCATGACATGCTTCCACTCTCTTAACAGATACTTTAGCATGAAATGTCTAAGTTGAATAGTATGTCTATGCATGCATTCAGAAGAACAATTCTCCAAAGTTCATGCTCTATTCTAGATCCACATAGACAATCTGAATGCCAGCATCCTCTTTTTTCTAATAAGTATGAACTGTTACCTCCCATGGCTTTAATTGGTAATTCCCAATGAGTATTGATATTGAACACCTTTCAGTGTATTTATTCAGAATCTGTATTACGTCTTCCGTGATCTATTCAAATCTTTAACCCTTATCCCATTCCTTTCTGTAGGGCTTTCTGCATTCTGAACACAAGTACTTTGTCTGATATGTACAAGACGAACATTTTTTGTTTGCTGACTATGTTTTATAAGAAACATAAATTAAAATTTTTTGTGTATAGTTTTTGTGAATTTCTGAGGAAAAATTGGTCTACTGAGGCCTGTAACTTTACTCCCTGTAATCTAATCTAGAAGCAATATAGATTTAAGTTTTACACTTTTAGGTCTATGGTCTGTAAGATACTGTCTGTAGATTATTTAAAATAAGGACTACTACTAATTATCCTGGGTATATCCTGATCTGGGTATGTAGGTGTTCTGACACTATTTGTTTAAAAGACTTCTGGCCCCTGTCGGCCTTTTTAGAATTTTCATCAGGAGATCAATTGGTAAAAAAGTCTGAGTCTATTTGTGGGTTTACATCTGCTTTCTTTAATTCCCCTGTCTGTTCTTTCAATGTTAACACACTGTCTTGATTAGTGGGTCTTTATAGTTAGTCTGGAAATCAAGTTGTATAAGGATTTGTTTCTTATTAAAATTGTCTTGGCTGTATTTTAGTTAATTTGCATTCCATGCATATTTTAAAATCAGTTTGTCAATTGCTATAAGAAGTCCCGCTGGGGTTCTGATTGGATTACATTGAATCTGTGGATTGATTTTGAGAGAAATGCCATTTTTAACAATATTGAATCTTCCAATCTGTGAATGTTCTGTCTTTTCATTTATTTAGTTCTCTTTCATTTCTTTCTTCTGTTCTACAGTTTGTAACACAAAAGTCTTACATATATTTCACATTTTTGAACAGTATAATAAATGGAGTTATATCTTTAGTTTTCTTTTACAGTGTTTTTTCTGGGAAGCAGTACTGGTTTTATATATTACCCTGACCTTTAACCCTGATAAATTCATTTATTAGTTCTCTTACAGCTTTCTAAGTTTTTTTTTTTACATACATGATTATGTCAGCTATAAACAAAGGTAGTTTTATTTCTTTCTGGTCTTTATTTAATGTGTAACTCTAGCTTTCTTTCACTATTCCAGCCTTACATTGTGTGATGAAGAATGCATAGTAAATCCCTTTACAGTGCTTGTCATCTTCTCTGTGTGTATTGGTATGAAATGCAAGCCTTTACCCATCAGAGATATTTCTTAGATCTGATTTTGGTTTTCTTTTTTTGGGGGGTAGGGGGGTTTTCGAGACAGGGTTTCTCTGTGTAGCCCTGGCTGTCCTGGAACTTACTCTGTAGACCAGGCTGGCCTCAAACTCAAAAATCCACCTGCCTCTGCCTCCCAAGTGCTGGGATTAAAGGCGTGCGCCACCACTGCCCGGCCTGATTGTGGGTTTTTATGTTACTTGGTAATTTTTATTCTACCATGCATTCTATGCCTCATCTCAGAAATTTTTCTTCTTCCAATATAACCCTTTTATTTCTTTTTTTTTTTTAATTTTTTAAAAATTATTTTTATTGATTATTTGGGAAATTCACATAATGTACCTCAATCACCCTTACTTCCCAGTCCTTCCAGGTTCTACCCTTATAGCCTTCCCTGAAAAAAAATAAAAAGATTTTTTAAAAAAAAGTGCAATTTGTTTTGTCCATGGCCAAACTCCTGGTAGCCAACCCCTTAAAGAAAAGTGAGTCTTTCTTGACCAACAACCGCCGCCCCAACCCTCTAGCTATTTGGAGAGCTACATTTTGGCATCTTTATCACACATTTTAAGAGTTCTCTTTGATGGCTTCCTATCTAGATTAAAGGTTTCTGTGACAATCCTCCCAGTGCCCCTCACCCCCCAAAATAACAGCCTATTATTTCTTTGTAAATCTTCTCTTTAACATGGGTTTGATATCTTCTTTTATAAAGGTTAAGATATTCTGGAAAACAGATACAGCACAAATAAAAATAAGGCTTTTGGAAGCCATGCATATTCATTTTTTTCTACCCTGTCCTAAAAACTCAAGCTCTCTGGGTTCTCAGCTAAGACTCTGGTGTAGTTATCAGGGTCCTTCCATCCCAATTGATCTTAAATTCTTCTCTTGGTCTCCCAAATTTTAATTGCAAAATTACTTTAGTCTCTAAGCCACTTTTTGTATAGTTTCTTGGACTTTTGCATACACATTTGTAGTGTGGAAATTTTACAAGTTCTCAAGAGGACAATTTGTTAAGATGTTCAACTCATGTTTATTTCCCCTCTCACAGAAATCTTAGCCCCTGGAGTCTTACCTACTGCTGGTGTAGCCCTTAACGTCAAGATTCCTCTCTTCAGCTCCCAAACTACTTCAAGTTCCAGCTGTTGCTTTCTGCCTCCTAATAAGTTAGTCTACTCTGACAATGAAAATTAGGGAATGCCTTTAACATTAAACAATCGCTTAAAATACTTACCTTCCAAGGGTCTTGGCCTACCATGATCACAAAGGTGGCTTTCCCAGAGCAACATACATCTATTGTATTCCTGGTACGCTGACCCCTGTAATTTCTCCAAATGTAGAAAACTCAACTACAGAATTTGCTGTAGTTCTGTTTGTGTGTGTGTGTGGTGTGTGTGTGTGTGTGTGTGTGTGTGTGTGTGTGTGTGTGTTCATGCGTGTGGCAGGGCACAAAAACTAAACAATAAGAGAAGTGTGGTGATGTACCATTATGGAAATATCTCTTACATGTAAGAGAATTGAATTTTTTTCTGAACCTCAAAATCAGAGTTAATAATAGACCTTAAGGTGGTCACTTAAGACTGCTAGCCTACTGTGTACTCCAACTCTTTCTTTAACCTGCCTTTAAGAGAAGAATGTAACAATCAACTTTACTTGTCTTGGCTTTCCCGTGTAATCAAGTTTTACAACCTAAGCTAATGCATACCTGTAATCTTATGTACTCTTCTGTGCCCCTGACCCAGAAAATGCATGTGTATCACTTGCTAAAAGCCGAAAACTTCTTTAAGCCTATCATAAAGTTTGACATGAACCATTTATTGACACTGGTTGATAAACAATGATATGTGTTCTTTAGGTCAGTTGGAATCAGTTTGGAGCCAGTGAATTAATACTTGTAAAATACTGAAAGATGTCTGTAAATTATCGCTCATCCCCTCCCCATGTGATGCTTTCTATGTTGTTCATTAAAGAAAAAGTGAATCCCTTTGTCAGACACACACACACACACACACACACACACACACACGCACACACACACGCACACGCACACGCACACGCACATGGACAGGGACAGATTTACAAGTTGTCCTTCAGGTAGGCACAGATTCAGACTCATACAACAGACAGGGAAGACACAGAGAACATGAAGTAGGTAATTCAAATGTAGGCTCCCTTTTTGTTAAATGATTCCAAGGGGAAATGCTTTTCTTTCTTTCCTTAGTGAGACCTAATGCATTATTGGTAGCTCAAAGTAATCACTAATGCATATAATTCAGGCAGAAAAGGTTCTGTGTGTGATTAATAGGGAGAGTTTCTATTCTTTGTCAAATCTGGGATCTTCAAGTTCTGATTGCTTACATCATCTACAATGCATTGCATTTTTTAGATTTATTTATTTTTACTTTATGTGTATAAATATTTTTGCCTGAAGATACATAAGGGCACTGCATTCATGCCTGGAGCCCATATAGGCCAGAGGCAGGAACTGGATCCCCTGAAACTGGGGTTATGCAGATTGTGAACTTCTGTATGAATGCTTGGAGTTGAATCTAGGTCCTCTGGAAAAGCAGTCAGTGCTCTTAACTACCTAGCCATCTTTCTAACACCATATGAAATGTATTATATTAATTAATTAATTTTAGTGATCATTTATTGTACAAAATAGTGAGTCTCATTGTATTTACTTGGTGGTTGTATAGGTATTTTGACTATATTTAATCTTCTGTGCTCACTACCTAGCTCACTCTACATTCTTTTATTTTGTGTAGATTTTATAACTATTTCTACAAGATCATTAGTCAGATACAGTTCAATCTCACATAGCAAGGTGTATAATCTTTCCAGCTAGAGGTTAGGAAAGGCCTTCTAATAACTCTTATTTGTAAAGTTCTGTTTATTTACTAAAAATTATGGCACACTCGTATCCCTTTGACTCTGCTTTCCCATTGCGTTTCTGCTTGTTTTCTTAAAGTGTTCTGTATATCGTGCTCCTATACTCCCCAGGAGTCTATAAACAATCAGATCTACAGGTTTTAGTTAATAATGTACCATCGGAGCATTGTTCGTCATTTATAATGCACCATGACTTCATGATTAACAAACAGAAATGACACTCTACTGGAGTCACCTGGAAAAATCCTAACAAGGGAGTAAATAAATTACTGATGCATGACTTCTACCTCAGACACAGTGGCTTAATTGGCTTGGGACTTGACCTTAATGCTGGGATTTTTAAAAGCTCCCCTGGTGTTTCTGATATGCGGCAAAACATAAGAGCCTCTGATGTAATGTCTGGTTTCCTCACATTGAATTGGATCACAATTGCTACACATTCAGGTGTTGTCAGGCTCATGCCTTCCATATCAAGTTCCCTATGAACCTTCCAGCCAAATGTTCATTGCTGTTGATGGTAGAGCCTATGCACATTACTTCATGAATACTTATAAAGTGGCTACTTTTTAATTTCATCAGTCTTCCCACATGTATTGCAAGGATTCCTCTGTAAGGAAGCAATTTCTCTCAGATGCAATTTATTTGAGATGTAGTAGAGGCAAAAAAAAAAAAAAAGTAGGGGGGAAAGGCTATTTTTTATAATCTTTATATCATGTGAACAATAAGTTGCTATCCTGGTGAGTTTTGAAGGTGACCAATGATGTTTTAAGAAATACTACGGAGAATTCCTAGTTCTGTGTGTTGACTCAGTTTCACTCCATTATGTGTGCTGTTCTTTTTGATGTCGAAATGGTGGCCGCAGAGGGTCCCTCTCATGTTGACGCCAAGTCCTTTTGCTATAACTTTAGAAGGTTTTGACAGATTGACATGCTACCTGTGCAGGTTCATGGTACCCTTAACTGGCACAGCTTCGAAATGGTTACTTCATCCAGGATTCTCAAATTCTTTCATTGAAACAAAACACAGGGGATGGGGGGAGGGGAGAAAAGCAAACAAAACAGGAACGGCAACAAAATAGACAAGTACAATCCATTTCTCAACTCTTTGCCTATTCCTCCTTTGCCCAAGAGTAAAAATATCATTTTTGTCTTTACCACATATTCCTTGTTGGTTTCTGTGTCCAGAGTTCTCCTATGTAATTTGAGAATGATAATTTAAATAACCCAGGCAAATGTCAACCCTCTTTTTGCTTTAATAGAGAATCAATGGAGGAATAATGTGCTCGTGGTCGGTAGACCTTGTAAAGTAATGGCGGCATTCATTAGGGAGCAGCCCATTCTGTAGACAGTCATTATGCTTCTAAGCCCTGGGCATAGGTGGTAGACATGCCGGTTAACAACGCTGCAGTTATTTATTTACTCAATAAATAATCATGATGTGCTTCCTCTGGGAAAGGCTCCATGCCTGAGATGCCATGGTAATCAATATGAACAGAAAGACAGAAAACAGTCAATAGGCCAATATAAATTATTTCTATGGATCTAGAATCATTCAAACAGGATCTCTCTGGGTTCTATGAGAATCCCAATTGGGTAGCTTCACTCCACTATCAGAACGACTGCCTTATAACCTTGTTGTCAGATGAGCCACTTGAGCATCCTGCTTCATCCATTGTGCTAACTTGCCATATCAGCTGCTAGGCAACCTTCTGTTCAAAGAGAATGAATCATAGTAATGAGAATCCTTGGCAGCAGTTCCAGGGTTCCAGAAGTTGTACTAGGGCCTCTCTTCCTATTGGATCCTTCTTTGGTCTCAGCGTGACTGAAATGGAAGAACAAACAGGTGCCTTGGAGAGGAGTTTCTGCTGAACCAAGAGGCAGGAAGCCACTCAATACCTCTATGTTACTGCAGAATGAAAAACAGGTCTTGAGATAACCGTTTCTGTGAATTTCTGGGGGAAAAAAAAAAGACCAAGAGAAAACTTGCTTCCCCCTTACAGTCTGATGTCTTCTGGTGCTGTGGAGGACTCATTTGGGGGGCTCTTTATCCAACAGACAGTCTCAGCGGGGCTGCAGAGCATCAGGGAAGAAGGGTGAAAGTCACTTTCCTTGCACCCTCACCTTCCCTGTGGAGGGAGCCTCTGCCTTGGACACAAGGTTGCACAGGCTTTTCAATTTATGGCCTCCATTCTGTTCTGTGTTCTCACTGAATGGAAATTCCTCACGTTTCTGACCCCTGTTGGACCTTGCCAGTAGCCATAGACTTGATCCAGCCTCTTTACTAGAAAGTCATTTTCATTGGCAGAAGGTGCCATGACCTGGCATTTACTTGTGAACACGTACCTTGCATTCTAGAGAACTGAGGTAAAATGTGTTTGTTTCAAAATTCTTCATTGATTCTACATTGATTCTTATGCTGTGAGATAAAGCTGAAAATGCCCCCTCTTCAAATCATTATTGTTCTCTTGGCCAAATATATACAACTCTTGTGGTCAGTGTTTCTATGACCTGTTTATATGGTCCTTTAAGCAAAATATAATTATATGTATTTAAAATATTTTCAAAGTATTACTTACTATTAGAATTCATGGTGGTGGTGCCGTGTGTGTGTGTGTGTGTGTGTGTGTGTGTGTGTGTGTGTGTGTGTCTGTGTGTTTATGTGTGTATGTGAATTTGTATAGGATGGATATGTGGGTAGACATGTCACAGAATGTACGTGGAGGTCAGAAGATAACTTTTTGAATCAATTCTTTCCTACCTTTCTTTACCTTTACGTGGGTTCTATGGATTAAACTCAGGCTTCTCAGCAGGTTCTTTATCCACTGAGTCATCTCAGCTGTCCATAAAATTATTGTTTTAAAACATTACGTGAATATTTGACTAAAGGATAACAGATGTCAGTCATGTTTCAGAAGTTCCAGGGAATAAAGCAGGAATACTTGCACAGCCGCTATACTATAATAAGGCAGCTGAAAATAGACAAACACTGGTTTCAATAACAAAGACAAGAAGCTTCGGGAAGCAGAACAGAAGACAGAAGAGAGCAGAGAGCCCGTTCCAGAAGGGTCATCCCTACTTGGGCAGTACTCTCAAAGTGGAGTGAGGAGGACAACTGCTGAAACCTTGACTTAAACGAAAGAGAGAACCTTGACAATTTATGCTCGACTCTCTGTAACAGAAAATGTACAAAGTGGAAAAAGAGGAGGAGGGAGAGGAAGGAGGGGGAAAAGAGAATATATACTCTAGAAGGAGGTATAGAGACCAAAGAAAAGACAAAACAGGGCCGGGCGGTGGTGGCACATGCCTTTAATCCCAGCACTTGGGGGGTAGAGGCAGGCGGATTTCTGAGTTCCAGGACAGCCAGGACTACACAGAGAAACCCTGTCTCAAAAAATAAAAACAAAACAAAACAAAACAAAACAAAACAAAACAAAACAAAACAAAAAGACAAAACAGGATCAAAAAGCATATATACTGGATGCATCAATGATCAGAACACAGTCCGTTCAGACAGGAATAAGATGCTGAGAGAAAAAGCTTGTCTGACAGGAGTAGTATGAGAAGGCACTTTAAGAAGACCCTTGCTCTCCTTCTTAGAAGGGAGAACAAAATACGGGAGGAAATACAGAGACAAAGTATGGAGCAGAGACTGAAAGAAAGGCCATCCAGAGACTACCCCACCTGTAATCCATCCCATATACAATCACCAAACCCAGACACTATTGTGGATGCCAAGAAGTGCTTGCTGACAGGAGCCTGATATAGCTGTCTCCTGAGAGTTTCTGCCAGAGCCTGACAAGGACAGAGGCAGATGCTCACAGCCAACTATTGACTGACTGAACACGGGGTCTCCAATGGAGGAGTTAAAGAAAGGACTGAAGGAGCTGAAGGGGTTTGCAACCCCATAGGAAGAACAACAATATCAACCAATCAGACCCTCAGAGTTCCCAGGAACTAAACCACCAACCAAAGAGCACACATGGAGTGACCCATGGCTCCAGCTGCATATGTAGCACAGGATGGTCTTGTCGTTCATCAGTGGGAGGAGAGTCCCTTGGTCCTGTGAAGGCTCGATGCCCCAGCATAGGGGAATGCCAGGGAGGCAAGGCAAGGGTGGGTGGATGAGTGTGGGAGCATCCTCATAGAAGCAGAGGGAGGGAGGATGAGATAGGGGGTTTTCAGAGGGGAAACCGGGAAAGGGAATCACATTTGAAATGTAAATAAACAAAATATCCAATAAAAAAAAATAGAAATAAAAAAAAAAAGAAGAAGACCCTTGCTGAGCCTGTAGCTATAGGAACTCTGAAGACAGGGTATCTCTGCAGATATGACACTGGAAACTCAGAGCCAGTACTAGGGACTATTTCCCTAAAACCTCCTAAGCAGAATAACACCTTTAAGTAGTGGGGAAAATTGAGAGGCAGAACCACACAGTGCTCAGTAAAGGGGAAGCATGTTTGGCCAAGGAGTGGAGTGAGATGAACTACCCTCATCAAGAAGGATGATAGAATGCCCGAAGGAGCATTCATAGCATAGCATAGCATAGCAACAGAAAGCTACTAAGAGCCCTCCAGCGAGACTGAAGGATAGTTCTTGCTATAATACTCACTGTCATGATGGCTCATGAGCCATTTGTACAGAAAACAACACAAAGATTGACACAGGAATTCCAATACTACAAAGATTCTGTTCTCATCAGATGTCAATCCAAAAACCAGAAAAGACAAACAAGACTTCCATGTAAGCAGTTGAAGGTGAGGAGACACTGTACCTGCCCATTCATGTACCTACCTATCAGCTGTGGTGGCTTTTGCATTAATATTCCACAGCTACAGTAATGCTAGAGAAAGTGTTTAGAGCTGTGAGTATAAAGACTTAGGATTTGCCACTGCCTGAACACTCCCAATTTAAAGGAGACAAACAGCACTTCAACCCTCCTATAATCTAGTTGCAGTGAAATACTACAAATAATTTTAAAACAAACCTAATCTCTGGTGTGCGTGTCAATGCAGCAACACAGGAAATGGGAAAAGAAAAAGTCAGCATGATTCCTCAAATAATTCCCAATTCTATAGACTGAATTCCAGTGAGAGAAAATTAGATGCACCCCCTAGACAAAGAATTTAAAAGAATATTTATTAAACTGCTCAGCCAAGTCAAAATGGATGCAAATAAACTCTTGAACAAAGTCAAAAAGGATGTAAAAAAAAATCAATATACGAATGCACGGCAAAAAAAATCAATGAAATCAAAATCACAGAGAAGAGACCCTCAACAGGTCAAATCCAAATCTGAGTAAAGAGCCTCACACACAGAATGGATCAAGTGGAAGACAGAAAAGGCAGAGAGATGAATCAGAACATTCAGGTGACATATAAAATAATTAGGAAGTACAAACAGAGCATGAAATGTCTGAGGAACATGAATCTTTGATTCATGGATACAGTTCTTCATACATGCATAAAGCACATCTCTGTCTCTCTGTCTCTCTCTGCTTCTCTCTCTCTGTTTCTCTCTCTCTGTTTCTCTCTCTCTCTCTCTCTCTCTCTCTCTGTGTGTGTGTGTGTGTGTGTGTGTGTGTGTGTGTGTGTGTGTTTCCCCAAAAGCAAAAGGAAGATGGGGAAGAAAGGGTATTAGCAGGACAGAGAAAGGAAGGAAGACTATAGTTGGGGGTGAATGTGGTCAGTGGTCATGTTATCCTTGAAATAATGTCTTTATGAAACCTCACACTATGAAAGGTAACATGTACCTACTTTTAGAACTGTGTGTGGCTCTGTGTAGCTCACAAAGTTAGAGAAACTTGCTGTTTTTCACCTTATGAAAGTTTTGCCAGCCTTGCTCCTGGATCTTTAGCTTGAGGCTTCTTTTCCACTGAAGAACAGCTCTATGGGTCAGCCTTGGGCAGCCTAGGTTTTGAATCCTAGCTTATCCAATTATACGTACGCAAGTGGTCTGACTCTTCTGAAGTTTTGTCTCATTATCTGTCCAAAGGACATACTGAGTCAGGCAGCAGCCAGTTTTATATGGTACCAGATGCTTTCAGGAGTGTGGGGTGGGGTGGGGTGAGTAAGGTCAGATAACAACATATATGTAAAAGTTCAGGATGTTTTAAAATCCCTATAATCACCAAGAAGATGCATGGAGCACCATAGTAGTTACAGGACATGGAATTTAGGCAGGAAGATGGCTTGTGAAAGAGGAGTCAACTGGTCAACAGTAAGTGCCTAAAAGTGACAGAAATTGTTTGGTGGCTTTCACAAGAGTACATGACCACTTTCATAAGGATTTGCTGTGAGTTACCCTTGGCCTTTATGTTTCTAGTGAAGTGGGAGAAATGAGGTCACTTCAAGCTTTAAAATCCTAGAGTGATCTTGCTTTGAGCAAATGAATTCCAATCATTAGGTTGAATTTTTTTAAAATGTACATAAATCTCCATCTGACTCCAGTAATTGCATAGCTCTACCTACTGCCGGGTGGTTTGCATTTCTAAGCTCTGCCACAGTATCCTTACACTGATGAGCTCTTGGAGTGTTCCCTAGAAACAGCATTCAGCTAAAACCCTTTACATAGAAGAACCCATAAGTCACCAGGTTAAAATGAGTCCCGCTGACTTTTACATGCACGGCAGAGCCGATGTTTCCACGCAGCATTTACACTAATCGGAATAGAATACATCGTGGGCTTTCTGACACGGAGAAGTCTTCTGAATTCCCTGAGCTCCTTCCCCATTTGTCACAGAGAATCTTCCTTGCAATGCTCTTCCGCGGCTGACCACATAACCCTGCATCGCTGGGGAGAAAAAGACAGCACCATTACCTAAGATGAGGGGGAAAAAGGGGTGACATCTATTGATTCCCCTCCTCGGACAGGGGGACGCTTTCACACTCTGTAATGAACGTGTGTGCGAGATGGCCAGCATCAGCCGTTATTGTCCTTTGATGTGCCCCAGAAACAGAACAGAAGTTATTATAGAATAAACTGAGAAAGGCGGATGGCTGTACCCCAGCAGCCTCCTGCTTGGCCTGTTTAATATAGGAATGAGTTGCTTCTTCTTCTGGTTAATGATAGTAGCTCCTGGAACCAAAATATCCTTAATGTATGAATAATGTGGGAACATGTAGGTAACTGTTTCAGTGCAGGAACACAGCGAGTGAAGTTGGCTTCAGTCCATTTTACAGATAAGGTAGGTGAGGCTCACAGAGGTCAGGGTTGGTCAAGGTCATGTGCCAAGTGGGTGTTCAGGTGGACGAATGCAACTGGTTCCTATTACTCAAAGCCCACTGTTTCCAATTCTGTGCAGCCGCTTCTGCGTCTACAGAGAGAGAAGGTTAAAATTGTTTAAAACCTGGAAACTGATGAAATATGAAGAAATCATATGCTGTGAGCCTGTGCGCTCCCCAGCTCTCTACTGAACCAGAAATTGTCAGGGCACCCCTGTGGGTCTGAAACCTTCCCTGGCAGCTGGGCTTGGTGTCTGCAAAGTGGAGCTGTGACTCCTGGTTAAGTCACGCAGATGGAAAGCAGGCACTGCTGGGCTGTGGACTCATGCCTTCTCCTTGCTCGCCCAAATTAAGCTGCCTAATGCTGTTCCTGGGGAGGCTGGAGGTTTGTCCAGGGTCAGCAAGCATTTCCTAACAGCTCTCTCAAGCAAAGCAAGTATACCCTTCCTTTTTCTCCAGTGGCACTGTCGCTGCAGAATGGCCTGAATGAGCTTTCTAAATTCGGATTGCTTTGTTTGCTGCTTAAATTAATCCAAAGGACAGCGTACACACAATGCCATTGTTTTTTCAACTTGGTTTTGACCTCTTTTATAGATGCTAAGGGAAGTACAATTCCGAGTGTGTGAAGATTGCATTGTATATTTTTAAAAATTATCCCCATTTGTTTTGTTGGTCTTGTTTTGTTTTGTTTTAAATTTTTAAAGACAAGGTATCACTATTTAGCTGGGTGGACTGGAACTCAGACGAGAATCACCTGCCCTTTGCCTTGGAGTGCTGGAATTAAGGGCTCTGTGTATCATTACTGTCTGCCTGGTATTCTTAATACTAATGCTTGTATGTGCTAGCCAAGGGTGATAGACTACATTTGTGTCACCAGGTACGCATCCCTCAATGTTAGCTGGCTAAGACAATGAGCCTTCTTCTGTGATTCTTAGGCATCTGAGGAGGCTGAAGCTCAGGGAGTTAAAATGATTTTCTGAAGATTTCCCAGCTAAGTAAGGGTAAGATATAGAATGAGGAAGTGTGCTTATGACCCAGCATTCCTCTCCACCATTCCAGACTGCCTCCTGGTTCAGCCTGGTAAGTTCCTAAGTATAACCTCATTCTTTTTGCTATAAATTCAATTGTTTCAGAGGCCTAATCTTTCCCTTGATTCGAGGCTGACTTCCTTCAGGCTTGTCTTAATCTATACTTGCATTTCCTATGGCAGGAATCCAACCTAGAAGGTATGGTGGTTTGCATATGGTTAGGCCCAGAAGTGGCACTATCAGGAGGTAAGGCCTTATTGGAATAGATGTGGCTCTGTTGGAGAAAGTGTGGGGCTGGGCAATGAGACCCTCCTTCTAACCACAGGGAGCCAGTCTTCTGCTAGCAGCCTTCAGATGAAGATATAGAACTCTTAGTTCTTCCTGTACCATGCCTGCCTGGATGCTGCCATGCTCCTACCTTGATGATAATAGACTAACCTCTGAACCTGTAAGCCAGCCCTAATTAAATGTTGTCCTTATAAAAGTTGCCTTAGTCATGGTGTCTGTTCACAGCAGTAAGACACTCATTAAGACAGAAGGAAATGCCCTGTGTGGCTGTTACCTCTTCCTATGTCTGCTTCTCTCCTTTCCCTCCATTCTTCTTTTCTTGTTATGCTCACCTCCCAGAAGTGCCGTGCCAGTTTTCACTAACCTACCTGGTGTCCGAATGCTAAGGATCCTGTGCTTTATGTCTTCTCTGGTTCTAGGCGAAACCTGTATTATATGGATAAGAAGGCTAAGGGAAACAAATCTATTCTCAGAAGAATGAAAACTGCTGGTTTTACTACATTGGGCTGTAGGTAGAAAATCCATCTGTATTAAGATTTAATTAGGGGCTAGAAAAATTACTCAGTGGTAAAGAATACTGGTTGGTCTTACAGAGGCCTCCAGTTCAATTCTCAGCATCCAGATGGTGGCTTTTATGTTCCAGGGCATCTGATGCCCCACTCTGACCTCTGTAGGTAACAGGCCCAAGTACAGGACACATATAGAAATGCAAGCAAAATACTCATATGCATAAATTAAATATATCTACAAGTTTTAAAGATTTATTTACTACTTGATTAAAAAGATAAAGTCATGAACAAGCTTGTCCTATTAATGGTTTTATAATTAAGGATATGGCTGGTAGCTTGTTCTAAAAACTATTGTAATTTAAGAAGCTCTTTTGTGCAATTAGAGAGTTTTGAACTCATTTGTATATAATTTACTGTCTTAGTTACTGTTCTAGTTCTGTGAAAATATACCATAATCAAGGTAATTCTTATAAATAAAATTATTTAATTAGGGACTTTCTTATAGCTTTAGAAGTATAATCCAATATCACCATGGCAGGGAGCATGGCAGAATATAGGCAGATACTGGAGCAGTAGCTGCAAGTTACATCCTGATCCATAGTCAGAGAAAGAGAGATTGTTCCTGGCATGGGTTTGTAAAACCTCAAATCTCACCTCCAGTGACACACTTCCTTCAATAAAGCCATGATTACTCTAACCCAACAAGGGCATGCCTCCTAGTCCTTCTAATCCTTTCAAATAGTGCCACCCCCTGGTGACTAAGCATTCAAGTATATAAGCTTATGGGGGCCAGTCTCATTTAAAGTACGACATTAGTTTTTTCTGAAGTAGTCCCTGATGGGCCTAAATTGTACCCTGTAACTTTGTGTCTTCTTTGAGGTTCTGTACAAATCAAATTTTCAACCTGGAAGTACCTCTACCATACTCACACCTCATGGATCACCTGTTACTACAGAAAGAAGGAATGGAGACTTTGGTCACTGGTCCAGGTAAACTGTCAAGTAAGGCAATTGTTTTAGTTGATGTTTTGGAGGAAAAAGTACAGCTGTGAAAAAGCAGAATGTGCTCAAAGTGTTTCCTGTAGAACCTCTGGTCCTTTCCTCTCTTCCTGTGGTAACTGTAAGGTGATATGCACTTGCAGAAATTAGAAAGATCATTCTCACATGCAGTTTCTCCTTCTGGCCAGCAACCACTCTAGAGGGGATTGACAGTGACAGGAGAGGTGTCTCTGCAGTTAAGAGCACTGGCTTCTCTTGTAGAGGATGAAGGTTAGGTTCCCAGCATGCACATGGCAGCTCACAGTCGATAACTCCAGTTCCAGGAGATCTGAAACCCTCTTCAGGCCTCTTAAGGCAGTGGGCCCACATGTAGTTCACCTATGAACACACAGGCAAACAAACCTCTGAAAGGAACTGACCATTTAAGAAATGACTAGCCTTAAAGGTGTTTGTGGCCATCTTTATAACTCTCTGACAGGAAGCAGTCTTGCTTTCTCCATACAGGAACAACGCATTCCATTTGATATTAGAGACTGTCACCAAAATAATTTTAATTTTAAGATTTCAGCCCGTGAGGTCCCATTTAACCATATCTAAGTCCCAGTGGAAGATGCTGGTAATCTGCCCAGCACTGGGTAGCTATCTGGGACAAATGATTACAAGCAACAGCTAATTCTTTTCTATGCTTCATCTCAGGAGAAATTGTGTTTTTCAGTACCCAAGGTGACTTACTGTTTGTTGTGCACAGGAGGGAAGTTGAGCTTTAAAACAGCATTAGAATTGTTCTGGGGAAAAGGTACACTTTCCTCTTAAGTCATTATCTTCCCTTCATTACCTGGGGTACAGCGTGAGACACATATATGCAGTAGCATATGTGGTCGTGGGTGATTGGATCCTGGGAACTTTGCAGACAATTTAATGGATTTCCCAGAGACGCTAAATTTGACAGTGGCTTCAGGAGATAAAAACAGAATATTTTTCATGAGTCACCCCTGAGACATAGAGACAGACAGACAGACAGACAGACAGACAGACACACACACACACACACACACACACACACACACACACACACACAGAGTTCCTGCTTCTTTAAGGGTTAATTTTTTTTCTTCTTTATTGACGGAATATGCTAGATCAGTTTGGTGACAGGCTGATGGATAGACAGATCCAGCAAGCAGAAGCATGTTGGCTGCCCCCCTCTGTGCTTCTGCTTAGATCCTGCAGATGTAAATCAGAGTGACAGCAAAGCAGTGGACAAGCTTTGGGGAGCCAGGCCCCTATTTTTAGGCTCTCTGGGACATGTTCTCTTTATTTGATTCTGGTGGTTTTGGTCATATCTCCTAATACAGTTTCATACAAATGGAATCTGGCTGCCCAGCCAAGTACAACCCAAATGAAAATGATACTATATTATATCTTTCTAGGGCTGTAAATCCCTCCTCAAATTAAAACCTGGAGACCTAATCTACTAGAGGCCCACAGAAGAGGAGGGTGCCTCAGTCACTCCTCTAAGAACAGCCGTGAGCATCTAATGACTACTTGACACAGACTTTCATCTTTTGTCCCCTGAGAAATAAAAATCTTCAAAGTTATCTGCCTTTTGTTTGAGACCTAGCACAGGCTGTACTTGGCCAGGTATCTCAAAGCTGATGCCATAAGGCAAAAACAAAACAAAACAAAACAAAAAACAAAACCACAAAAATAGAAAAACTCCCTACCCCAACCTCCCTCCTTCCTTCTTTTTATTTTTTTTTTTTTCTTAGAAACAACTCAGGGAAGACATAAGAATAAATCTGTGATGGACATAGAATCCATCTATAATGCAGAAGTCATTCAGAGGATGAGGTGGTTTAGTCTCATCTGAGAGGGAAGTGAGAGTTGTGTCAATCTGGAGCTTCTGGGGAAGGTCAGCAGGTTTGGACAAGGTGGGAGCATGAGGAGCAAAGCGTGTAGACACGGAGTGTAGACACAGCTAGTTCACGGCTGAGTAAGTAGATAGACATCAATGTTTGGACCTGGGTAAGAGATGTTTAGGGACAAGTGTCTCTTATGTCCATTCCTCAGTCTCCAGAGATGCTTACTGTGATGGTCCATGACTGTGTTACTGTTATGTCAGGGAATCTAGTCATTGGTGAAATGCAAATTAAAAAACTTTGAGATTCTAGCTCACTCTAGTCAGTGTAGCTATCACCAAGAAAACCCTGACAGCAAATGCTAATGAGGATACGTGGAAAGAGGAAAATTGAGCCACTCTTGGTTGAAAAATAATTTAGTACAGACACTAGAAATTAATGTATAGTCTCCTCAGAAAAATAGGAAACCTAACTATTATATGACCTGCCTACACCACTCCTGGACATATGACCAAGGGACTCTATATCTTACTACGTCATTTGAATGCATTTGAATTCATGTGACTGCATACGAGTAAAGGTCAGGAAACTGGGAAGAGACTCATAAAACTGAGGGAGAAAACAGAAGGGCTGTGTGGAAGACAATACAACAAAGAGGAAGGAAGTATACCAGGCCAAAATGGCATGACAAGAATGGGAAGAAGGTAGGAAGAACAGGGTGCTGCAGAATCAACCAAATGAAATGAATATGTATGCAAATCCAAATGAAAACATTTTACTTTATTAACTAATTTAAAAACTAAGAATAAATTTTAGAATATCATAGGTTATATTCACCCTAGCTCTTCTCCCTAATCTTCCTATATCCACCTCAGCCTACTATTCCCCAATTTCATGTTCTCCTTATTCTTTTAGTGACCCATCAACTCCAAACTGTGCTGTCCCTACACTCCTTCAGGGCAGGGGCCATCCACAAGAGGACACACTAATACCAGCAAAACACCTCCATCAAAAAACTGACTCTCCCTCCCCCAGAAGTCATCAACTGTCCATAACTCCTCAGACAGGAGTGTTGACTCATGAATCCTTTCCAAATTCTGGCTGAAATATTGACTGGCATGATTTTGTGGGGTCTGATGTGTCCATGAGTACATCATCCTGTCATATCTAGAAGATACACTGGGTCTCTCCCTATCTCCAGTTCTTACAATCTTTCCCTTCCTCTCTTCCAAAATAGTTCCTGGGCCTTAGGAAGAGGGCATGATACAGAGGACCCAATTGTGACTGAGGACTCCACTAACACTAAGAAAATATATTCACATAATAATATGCTTTTCTTTGAGTTTTCTTCAGTTCTACTATTCTATTAACCATGGTTTTAGTCATGCTAACCTGAACTCCATGCATTGATAAGAAGCCATTTTTAAGCCTCACAGACTTAAAGAGTTCATTGGGGCTAGAGATGGTGAACATTTAAAAAATATCTGTCATTTTCTATATCTCTTTTGAGATCTGTCTATTCAAATCTCAGGCACAGTTATTGTTGATGGGGAGTTTCAGGAAATAGTTGTGTATGTTGAATATTTGCAGAGCTTCGGGTGCTGTCTCATCTACTGTATAGCTGGCAGTGATTCCTCTCTGATGTTGTAGGTTGTCTGCCATTCTGTTTACAGCTTCTGTTGCTGGGAACATTATAGTCGACATTATGCTAAAGGAGGAAAACCTGACACCATTTCTTCTAAATCTGATACTAGATAAGGGGTACCCACTCCTTCCATGATTTTTCAGTTCAGTACTTAGAGGCTTTGCTGGAGCAACAAGGCAAGAGAAACATACAAAAGTGGAAAAAAATGAAAGGAAGAAGTAATTGAAAAAAGAAATAAAAGGAAAGGGCATGACGGCTCTCAGGTATGGGGAGGAGAAAGTTTATTACAGAAAAAAAAAGAGAGAGCATAGCCAGAGGCAGAGACATCTGGGAGAGTTCAGAGTGGACGTGACCAGACTGAGCTGGGCCATGGAGAGAGAGAGAGAGAGAGAGAGAGAGAGAGAGAGAGAGAGAGAGAGAGAGAGGGGGAGGGAGAGGGAGAGAGAGAGACAAAGAGAGAGAGAGAGGAGGAGAGAAGGGGAAGGAGAGGAGAGAGGAACCAGGTGCAGCAGCCAGGAGCCCAAAGGTACAAAAGGGTGGGTAACCAAAATGTCTGGATTATATAGGAAAATGCTTCTGTGGGAATGGCAGCCCAGCCCTAGGCAGGAGAGTTCAAGGTAGAGGACAGGCTATGTGAGCCACACCTTGTAATAGGTAAGGACTGAGGGATGCTTGGAGAACCTGGAGGCCAGGTTCACTGTGACATGTTAAAAAGGTACCACAGCCATTTGTCCCAGGTTTGAAATTTAACAAAAAGTTAAGCTATTCCTGTTCAAAGAAGACATTCTATACTTAATGGATTCCATGGACACCACCAAAACAACGTGTGAATCTTATAAACACTGGTAAAAAGGACATAAAACTAACATATAAAAATCAGTAATTTTCTTACACAGCATCAACTAACTTGCAGGAAAGAAATCAAGAAAAACAATCTATTTTCTATACACTGATTTTTATCATGGCTGTACTAAATTATATTTCAACCCACCAGGGACAAAAATAAATGAATGAATAAATAAATAAACAAACAAATAAATAAATAAATCCCTGGAAAAAGTTGTGTATCTCTACTGACCATGTCTTTAATCCCCAAACACTACATCTCTTGGTACAACATGTACAGTATATTAGGTATCAAAACAAGAAGAAGATTCCTTTAAGTATATGGTGAAATATGTGTAAATTATATAAAAATACTACATGCTTTTGTGTAAGATATTTGAGAATCTGCAAAACTCAATGTCCAGATGGAGTCCTGAGACCACCTACCCATAGATACTTTGGGATAAAGACTGACTGTAAATACTAATTATATGATCCATTTTTTAAATAATCAGAGAATCAAAGAAAAACAATGAAAAGCAATGATGAACTAAAATAAAATGTCACAGAAAACACATGGAATATATAATAAACAGTACTTAAAAGGAAGCTAATAAAGCCCAAGTGCCTTTTCTTAAAGAGAGTATCTCAGTTCAATCTATCCACTCACCTTAAGAAATAACAAAAAATAAATAAAGCAGGCAAATAAAGAAAATAAGCCTAAGGGAAAAGAAGAAAACCACAAACATTAGTGCAGAAATTAATGAAAAAATAGACTAAGGAAAGCTATGGAGAGAGAATCAGTATAATCAAGAGACTCAATGGTTCTCTGAAAAGACTGATAAAATTGATACAACTTTGCCTAAACTGACGAACCTGAAAGCATGGAAGAGAGAAAAGAGAAAGGGTTAAATAGCTTCTACATCATAGAAAGCAAGAATTATAGTGAAACAAGAAACATCTTGACAAACTAAATAACTGAGGAGAAGTAGACAAATTCCTGGAAAACCACCTTCAGGGCAAACCTGGGTGTGGCATGAGAGAGTGGACGGAGAGATCAGTGGGAGAGGGTCCTTATTTCACTTACAGAAGGTTCTGGCCTTCATACCTATAACATGTGCGGGAAAGCATGCATGTGTACATCGTGTGGATGTGTGTATTTGCATGTGTGTGTTAGCATAGTTTATATGTATATCTAGTAGGATAGTTTATTTAAAATAAGGATGTAGAAAACGCAATTTATATAACAAAAAACACGTTCTAAGACTCTAAGTCCAGATGGCTTTACTGGTGGATTTTATCAAGCAAGTAAATAGTACTTCTTCAGATAATGTTCCAAGAATACCAAATGCAAACTAAGTGATAAATAGGATGAGATACCAAAATATGACAGGAGTCTCACAATAAACTCTGGACCAACATTTTCTACGTATACAAACATAAAAATTCTCACAAGATGACTAGAAAACACTTTCCAGTAATGAATAAAATGAATCAGATAGTGTCCAACTGGTATTTATTAGAAGCAAAGATTGGCTTAACTTCTGAAAGTCAATATAGTGGAACATATCAAGACAGTACATACTGCAAGCCACTTGGTAATCACAGTGAATTCATTAGAAACTTTACGAAGAATCTTAGCACCTCTTCATTGATAAAAGAAACTCTTAGAGTGGGGTGGTAGGGTTTTTCTAAACAATAAGATGCATTATTAAAACTCCATAGCTAACTCTCTGGTTAATAAATAAAAATGAATTTCTCCTAAGACAAAGAATGAAGGATAGATGCTCTCCTAACTTCTATTCCAGATTTTTCTAATAGTTGTAACCAGGGTAACTAGGCAAGAAAGATGCATTAAACAGGTCCATACAGTTACTAAATACAGGTGTGCAGTTAGATAATGTTTAGCAGAATGAGATAACTATAGTTGACAAGTATTTCAAAATAACAGAAAGGATTTGGAATTTTCCTAACATACACACACATAAACACACACACACACACACACACACAAAATAAAATTTTGAGGTGAGTGACACACCAGTAACCCTTATTTAATTATACATTATATAAATGTAAATCATATTACTTAACCCCATAAATATGTACAATTTTAGAATGTTTAAAATAAATTATTAAACATAGCAACCAAAAAAGCTTCATGTTTTCAAGAAGAAAATGTATCTGTATTTACAGATGACCTATTCATTCCTACGCGTGTGAGCCTAAATACATGCATGTGTGCATGTGTAGTAGGCCATACCTGCAACTAGCAATTCAAAATGAAACTAGGAAAGTGATTCCGTTGACAAGGACATCAAAGAGAATAAAGAGCTTAGGAATAAACTTGGTAAAAGAAATGAAAACATTAAACTGTATTTCATAAAAGTTCTGAAAGTAATTAAAGACTAACTGACAAGATGATTTACATGCCCAAGTAAGGCTCACTATACACGTGCACAGATTGTAAGGCTCACTACAGCTGTTAGCTGCTGATGTTGTGAAGTGACATGCAGATGCAATGCAGTGCTTGTCATAAACTCAGCTTATTCCTTGTCACTAATCACAGGATAACTTTAAAATATATGACAATTCAAGTGACCCAGAAAATAATCAAATTAATCTTGCACATAGAACACAGAGTTGGAGGATTACCTGGTTTACAAATGAAATACGTCTCCACAGTAATCAAGAGTGTGGTACTCACGTGAGATCAACAAACATATAGATCTATGGTATAAAACAGAGGTTCCGGAAATAAGTTCTCACATCTTCTGTCAGCTAAGTTTTTTCAGTGATGCCAAAGTAGACACATAGGAAAGAACAATCTTTTGAACAAATGATTGAACTGGGTATCCACTTTGGAAAAAGATAAATTTGGGTGCCTATATGATTCCTATACAAAAGGCATCCTAAAATGGATAAAGGACCTAAAACTTAAAACCTAAACATAAAATTCATGGACAGAAACATAACCATAATTAGTGACCCGAGATGACCTACTGGTATTTTAGACATAGGACCAAATGTAAAAGTATGGAGAGGAAAAAGATGGCAATATTTTTATGCTTCACTGGGTACCATCAAGCTGTTGAGTACAATATAAAGAATATAAGAGAAAATATTTGCAAGTCATTTCTCTAATAAAAGACCATATCTAAAATGTACATGGAAATTTGTAATGCAATCATGAAAATTCAATTGGCAGAATTAAGATGGGCAGGTGATCTGAATATTTATCTATTTATTTATAGAAGTATAAAACAGACAATAAGCCTAGGAAAAGATGCCTACCACCAGTCATCTTCACACTAATGCAAATAGAAAAGTCAATGAAATGGCACATCACTAGGACATCTGAAATGAAAGGGAAGCCGTAGAGACATTTGGACACTCATGCACTGCTGCTGGGGACATAAAGTGCTCCAGATACTTTGCAAAACCAATCTAGTGTTTTCTCAAAAGAGTGAATACATATTTACCATATGGTACCACTGATAGATACATCCTCAAGAGGCATGAAAACACATATCCAAACAAAAACATTTACTTGAGTATTCCCTGTGAAAATACTCATTCCTATTAAAGTGAAAACAACCCAAATGTCCATCAAATCCTGAATGGGTAAACAAAATGCTTCCTCTTCTCCCAACTATTAATAGCCAATAAAAACAAACAGTGTTAATACAGGCTGAAGACCCTGAAAACACAGGGCTAATTGGAATAGCCCATCATGATGCATTTGGATGACGGAGATACTAATATTGTCTGTACCTGGATTGTTTGACATGATTAATATTGATAGAGAATACTCTCAATGACCTGCAGTGTGTGATCTTATTGTGTCTTTTTTGTTTTCTCCTTGGTATGTGACCTTATTGTATCTTTTTGTGTCTTTTTGCTTTCTCCTTGGAAGACACAGTTCTCAGTCTCCCCAAATACTTTTACTTTGTGCATCATTAACAAGTTATTCCTTTCTCCTTTCCGGTCACCCTGCTGTTGTTAGGATTTCTGCACTCTGGTGGGATTTCAAGGTAGCTCCAGAACCTGGACTTACAGACTTCTGTCTAATTCTGTAAGATTTCACAGCGGTTGTGGGGAATTAACTACACTTTATATCCAACCTGTCATTTCTCAGCCCAAGTTCTCCAAATGCATGCTCATCGCTGCTTCAGTGGTTCTCAACCTTCCTACTGCTGTGACCCTTTAATACAGTTCCTCCTGTTGTGGTGACCCCCAATCATTTCACTGCCAGTTCATAACTATAACTTTGCTACTGTTGTAAACCATAACATAAAGATCTGATACACAGGATATCTGATACATGACACCAGTGAAAGGGTCCATCATATCCCAAGGCGTCATGACCTACAGGCTGAGAATCATTGCTCCACTACAAGTTACAGCTCTGCTTTTGTGGTTTTGAGACAAGTCTCACTTTATAGCCCAGGCTGGACTCAAACTCACAATCTTCCAGATGTTGTCTCCTAAGTGAAGTGCAGGGGATACAGGCTTAAAAAGACTTTTGAAAGCCATTTAACGAATAAAAAAAATAACAGTCTCAGGTTGCTGAGTTGTCTCAGTGTTTAAGAGCTTGTGTTGCTCTTGCAGAGGACCCAGGTTTGTTTTCCAGCACCCACATGGCAGCTCACAACCATCTGTATCTTCTGACTTCTGCAGACACCAGGAACCCACATGGCACTCACACATCCATGAGAGCAAAACACAGACACACAAACTTAGTTTGTTCCTCAGAGGAAGCTAAACTTTGACAAACATGTTATGGGACTGTGTGACAAAATAAGAGGTCATTTGTTGCTCAGGTGATCAGGTTGTGAATGTTGTATATTAATTATGTGTGCCACAGGTTGTGTGCTAGTAACTGGCAAGGAGAGCTTGAAGAAGACAGAGGTCTCATGGAGTACCAATAAAGACAGATTTTATGGGAGAAAAGGGTGCCTTTGTTTGTTTCTACTGTAGACTAAGATAATCTGATTCCCAGCAGCCTTCTCTGGATTATGAGTAGGATCCTCTGATTTATCTGAATGTTGGATCCCTGCCTCATTGGACAGAGGAATGGAGAGGGTGCTGGGGTTCTCTGGGCGAATGCTTTTGGGGAAGCTCAGAGATCAGAATGTGGCAAAGGCCAGAAGTGCTTCTACAGCATGATTGTCAAGCCTTCATTCACATAGACGCCCTTTCCTGGTGAATAATATCCATGTACAGCACATATACCTGCCCAGGACCAAAACAAACAAGGAAACAGCCGACAGTAAGAACCGGGAAGCCACATTCTCAGTAAGTGTGTTGTGAATGGAAAGAAAGAAAGAAAGAAAGAAAGAAAGAAAGAAAGAAAGAAAGAAAGAAAGAAAAGGCTCCTGGGTATGGCGAAGGGAAAGTTTATTATAGATAAAAGGGAGAACACAGCCAGAGGCAGAGATATCCACAGAGTCTCCAGTGAATATGACCCTGAGCAGGGCCGTGTGCGGAGAGTGGAGAGGAGAAGGGAGAAAGAGAAGAGGGGAACTAGGTGCAGCAGCCAAGAGGTCAAAAGTATGAAAGGGGTGAGTAGCCAAAATGCCTGGATTACATAGGGCAGAGCCTCTACAGGAAGGGGGAAGGGCAGCTCATCCCAGGGTTCATCTTAGAGGGCAGAGTACAGTATGTGACTCATATTTAGTAACAGGTGGGGGGGGAACCTAGATACCAGGTACGCTTTGATATGTTAAATAAACACCTTAGCCTTTTGTTCTGGGTTTGAGACTTAACACTTCAATTTGAGTCTCCAGCCAGCCTAATGCAAACTAGATTGATTTGCATAACTTGGTTATGCAAATTACTCCACAACCCATTCAAAGATCTTTTTGTTTTATAATGATTTTGTTGTCCTTGCCTCTATCATTCTGGTCTTGACCAGTTCAGCAGGTCTGGGACAATAAGGATAGGGCCAATTAGGCATTTCCTGTCAGGAGAAGGGACTTTGGTGGCATTCTAATGCTTCACAGGGTGTTCAGTCTTGACTTCACTGCCCAGGCTAATGTGTTGTTTGTTTGTTTGTTTGTTTGTTTATATATACTATCTCATGTAACCAAGACTGTCCTTGAACTAACCCTGCAGTCAAGGATGAATTTAACTTCTGATTCTCCTGTTTCCACCTCTGAAGTGTTAGGATACAGTCATGTGACATACAGTTCTATACAGTGTTGAGGATCCAGGGCTCTGTGTACCCTAAACAAACATACTGCCCACTAAGCCTCACCCATTTCTTGAGTTCAGATTTTGTAATCTTTCTGAGTCTCTGGGTTTCTGCTTCTAAAATGGCAGTACAGTATTTATGTACCTCATAGCTATAAGAGCCAAAACCACTAATAAAAATTCAAATGTCCTCCTCAACACATATAGGGGCTATCTTTAACAGCACCCTCAGAGTTGTACAGTCAAAGGGTTGAGTTTCTCAGGAATCTCTGTTAGACCAGGTTTAGCTCTGTTGGGATGCTGACACCTCTTTTTATCTAGCCTTAATTGCCAGCCAACCAATTTGTAAACATTTTTGGAGGCCCTGCTTCATGCTCTTCACTGTATATTTCTCTTATAAAGACCAAGAGTTTTGGACTATATAGTGCCCACATGAAAATGTATTCCCTGGGCTTTTCTTCCACACAATGCTCAGTGTGGTTGCTGTCAAATCCGAAGGAAACCCAGGCTCCCCAAAAGGCAGTGAATAACCCCAAAGTGAAAGTCTTGGTTCAGCTCAAGTTACTATACAGACTGCTGGCTGAGTCATAAAATTTCCCGAGCAGAATTCCCCAGGTCCACCAAAAGGAGCCATTTCCATTATCTTCCCTGGCCTCTGGCAAAAGGGACCGATAGCTCTCTATTGTCTCTATTGTCTCTATTGTCTATTAGCATATCAAAGACCAAGCTAGCTAGGAACTCCTTTGTAACATTTTCACTGTTGTGCACTTCCAAGCATCCAGGAAGTTCTTATCCCTCCACTAAGCTAGCTCCCAGGCTGGTCCTGATTAAAGCTCACCTCCTTCCCACTTTCTTTAAAATTAGCCAGGCCTCCCTCTCCATCCCTTTCTCTTCTCTGTCTCTCTCTGTCTCTCTCTGTCTCTCTCTGTCTCTCTCTGTCTCTCTCTCTCTCTCTCTCTCTCTCATCTCTGTCTCTCTCTCTCTGTGTCTCTCTCTCTCTCTCTCTTACTTCTCTCTCTAGTATTTACCCTCTACTATTTTATTTGTTCCCAAGAGACAGTCCTGGCCATGGCCAGTCAGTTTCTTTCTCCCTTATCTACAATAAAATACTTTTCCCCAACCATGAAACAGTCATTTTTCTGTCTTTTTTACTGAATAGTCACTTACAGTCACTAATATGTGTAGTAAAGAACTGTTAAAGTTTCCGAGCAAGACAGGTGGATGGCTCACTCTCTAATCCTAGCACTTGGGAGGTAGAAACAGAAGTGTTTCTGTTAGCTTAAGGTCAGCCTGGAATACATCACCACACAGGACTACAAAATGAACTCTTGTTTTTAAAAGGCAAAACCAAAACAAAGGAAAACTTATTTTTCCAGAATGGATTGTATAGAACAGATCCATTTAAGTTAGAGAAAATGTAATAAAAATAATTACATCAAGAAGCTGAGTGTGTTGGGTTCAGGGTGGCAGCCAAGAAAACTCCTTTCAGATAGGAAAGCTTAAAAATGAAAGCTGTATTTTCTGAGTACTCAGGAAGGCGGCCAGTTTGGAATCTGAACTGTGTCTCCAGAAGGAGGATTGCATATCATTTCTAAAGGATGGGAACACAGAGTGAGGAGGGAACTGAGAGGAGCTGCAGTGTCATACAATTGTATTTTGACATGATGGGTTAAGCAAGGGAGTACCCATTGGAGACTGGGCCATATCCAGGGCACCTGGCTTCAAAGTCTTTAATTCATTCTCCTGGACTTTAGGTGTGGAGCTCAGAGTGATCAGGAGATAAAGGAGTAGGTCAGCAGCATGGAGTTAATTAGGGCACAACAGGCAATTAGTTATATATTTCTATAACCTATGCACTTGATTTAAATAGACGCAATTTCTATATACTTTACCAAGTTAACTAACAATTAAGAAAACATTTGGAAAAGTGGGATAGGTGTTTGTTCCTAGGCTTGGAAAAATAAACTTGTTTGATCCTGTCAGCAAGATGGAGAAGTTTTTCTTAAGATGGCTGGACTTAAACAACTCTCTCCTTACAAGGTGTCCCTGAGATGTCTGTTGATTTAAGTATAAATTAATACTGGCAGTGAGTTCTACTACCTGCCCTAATGGTTTTTGTTCCTAATGGCTGCCCTGGACCCCATCAGGCAGGCCTCTGGGCTGCACTCCCCTGGCTCCTTCACATGGTGGCTATGCCTCTCTGTCCTGCACTTTTCTTGGGTATGGCCTCTCTCCTTCCCTCCACAATCTCACCACATGAATGATCTCTCTTTCCTCTGTCCCAAGCCAGAGAATCCTAAAGTCCGGTCTCTGTCTGCCTGCCCAGCTACTGGCTGTTAGCATCTTTATTTACCAATGAAAACCAACTGGGAACAGGTTCCCAGAAGTTTTGTACAGACATTCTGGTGCAACCAGTTTTGGGGGAACATAATTAGCATTCGTAATACAGGCAGCTACAGTCTGGACTCAGACAACTGTTTGCGACAGAAGCTGTTCAGCTATAGGGAAGTCTCCAGATCCTCTAAGTCTTACATGAGACCTTGAATTTAGTTTCTCCCTAAGATTAAATGGAGTCTGAAAACAAAATGGTAGTACTTAGAATAAGTTTCTTTTGCTTGTTCCCAACAACATTATAACTAACCAAAGACTGTGCTTTACTTTAGGAGGGTTCACTCTGTGTTGTGCATACTGTGGCTTCTGATAATTTCTTGGTGGTGTGTGATAGACATCAGCGTGCAGCTTAGAACAGACCACACTAGACCAAACATTTCCAAGTGGAGTTTATTCAGGAGATAGAGGAAAGATGGGGAGAGGGAAAGAAGAGGAAGAAGATGGAAGAAGAGAGGAAGAAGAGAGAGGGGCCAGGGGGTTCTGCCTGTTTTATATGGGCGGTGACATGGCCGCTCCTAGGTAAAGGTAGAAGGTAGCCAGGTGGATTCTGGGAATGTATGGCGGTTGCCTGATCAACAATGTGAGGGTTGCCGAGACGTAATGTCACTGGGTTCGATACCAACAATGTGTAACTAGATTTCAGTACCAGAGAGGATAGCCCCACAGTCCTCAAAGCACCTTCTTGCTTATCTTTAGTGACGATACAACAGAGCTGTCTGAAGGGTTTCCACTGGGGGATTGCCCCAATCAGATTGTGGAACATTTTCTTAATTACTAATTGATGTGGAAGGCCCTGGGCCACTGGGGGAGGTGTTATGCCAAGGCTGGGGATCCACTGTGGGAGGTATTATCCCTAGACTGAAGGTATACCATAGAGGTATTATTCCTAGTCTGAGGGCCTACTGTGCTACTGTGGGAGGTATTATTCCTAGTTTGGGGGTCTACTGTGAGAGGTATTATCCCAGGTCAGGGGTCTACTATGGGAAATACTATTCCTAATCTGGGGGTCCACTGTAGGAGATATTATCCCTTGTTAGGTCATCCACTGTAAAAGGTACTACTCATGGATAAAGTTTGAAATCATCCCTAGACTGGGGTCCACTGTGGAAGGTATTATTCCTAATCTGGAAGTCCAGGCCTTTAAAATAAAGTTAGTTGAGCAGAGACTAGGGAGCAAGCCAGTGAACAGTGTTCTTCCACAATCATTGCTCCAGCTCCCACCTGAGTTTCTGCCCTGATTTTCCCCAATGATGCTATTTGGAAATGTAAAATAAACCTCCTTTCCTCCTCAAGTTGCCTTTGGTCTCGGTGTTTGTCACAGCAACAGAAAGCAAACTAGAACATTGCCTGTGTTCCACATTCTCTCATTCCTGCCATTCCAAGAGCCCTTGGGAAACTGATCTTTGATGTCTCCAGTATTTTGCCCCTTTCAGTATATGATACACTCGGAATCATGTACTACACAGCCTCCTAAGGGTGGATCCCAACACATATAGAGAGAGTTCTTTCCTGCTGTCTGGGATGGCATAGCTCATTTTTGTTAGCATAGCTAAGTAACCAGTGGCTGTGTCTAGCAAAACACGTTTATTCAGTTATCTACTCGGAAGATATCTTTGGTACTTCCAAGTTTGTATAGTTTTGAAAAATGAAAATCTCCTTTAAACACCTGAGTGTAGTGTTTTGTATAGACTTGTTTGTTTTTAGGTCCTTAAGATAAATACTTTGGGCCATGGTTGAAAGATTGAGTACATTTAGTTTGGTAAGAAACTGATCCATAGATGGGTCTGAAATTCTTCCATGCTTGAGTCCATAATTAATATGGATATTGTTTTGGATGTTGCTTTCTATTCGATACATAGTAGCACATCACTGTTTTAACATACAATCCCTAGTAACATATATTACTGAATATACTTTTGTATGCTTGCTTGTTAATTGTATATTTTCTTTGGTGAGGAGCTGTGCTCAAGCCTTTTGCTAACATTGAATTGATCTGGGTGTTGTCTTATTAAATTTTTAAACTGTTTATACACTTTAGGTAGCAGCTCTTTGTCTGGTATGTCTTTTGTGTATGTTTTCCTAGCTCTGTGACTTTTCTGATGCCCCCTTGACAGAGTGTTATCTCTACATACATTTTTTTTGTTTTATGAAATAAACTTATCAATTGTTTCTTTTATGAGTTGTACCTTTAATTTTAATTTTGTCTTTGCCATCATGCCATGCCTGTGGTCAACCTAGACTTCATCTTTGGTTATCATCTAGGACTTTAATAATTCTGTATCTTATTTCTAGGTCTCTGATCCATTTTGAGATAAGTTTTCCAAAGGTGTAAAATACATATCAAAATATGTGTGTGTGTGTGTGTGTGTGTGTGTGTGTTTAATTTTTGCAAATAAATGTCTATCTTTCTAGCACTATTTGTTTAAAAAGACAGTTCTTTACTAGGTGGTGTTGGTGCACGCCTTTAATCCCAACACTCAGGAGTCAGAGGCAGGTGGATCTCTGAGTTCAAGGCTAGTTTGTTTTATGTAGTGTGTTCCATGGCAGCCAGAGTGACACAGAGAAACCTTGTCTTGAAAAACAAACAAACAAACAAACAAACAAACAAACAAAAAGTATCCTTTCATGATTCAGTCGTCTTTGCCCTTTTCAAAAAATTGTTTGACTATGTTTTCTTAGTTTTATTTCTGGTCTCTGTATTCTGTTTCTCTGTTTGTTTATACCACACCATCTTGATTACTGCAGTTTTAGTACCTGTCAACATGAGTAGAATAGCTCTTGCCACTGTATTCCTCTCATTTGGCATTACATTGGCTGATGTGAGTCTTCTGAATGACTTTGTTAATATCTACAGAATAGTTCTCTCAGGACCTTCTTATTAGAAATGTATTGAGTTCATAGATCAAACTATCAAGATGAATAAAAAATAACTAAGTATTTTTTTACTGTAGATGATAAAAATATTTTTAATTTCAAAATTGAATTGTTTATTTTAGTATGTAAGAAAATAACTGACTTGCCTATAATAACCTTGTATACCACAACCTTGTTACAATTGCTTATTGGTTACAGAAATTTCTTCCTTGTATAATTAAACTGTTAGAGAATAATAAAAGGAGATTAAACTGATAGAGGATAAGATGGGCCCAGCACGTTTGACCATGTCAGAGTTACTGAGTGGGCGGAAGTGCTGTGGCACCAGGTGTGGCTCTTGTGGTTGGTGCAGCAATTGGTTATTTTCTTTGCTTACATTTGCTGATGTGCCGTCCAGAAATAAACACAGTCAACATCAACACATCTGGGATGAGTTTGTATGCAGTTTGTTGCAAATAAGTCCTATGATATCCAATCAAGTTATAGTATGTGGTCTATACAAACATTGACCCTGGTTACTACACAAAGAAGCAAAACACAAGGAATAGAAGACTTTAGTGACAAAGGAATTAGTGAACCACAGACACATCAGTTTCAAGGCAGACAGCAGACTGTGCTGAGTATTCAACTCCTGGTGACTCAGTAGGCAAGAATGAAGATCTCAGCACGCCTTTAATCCCAGCACTTGGGAGGTAGAGGCAGGCGGATTTCTGACTTCGAGACCAGCCTGCTCTACAGAGTGAGTTCCAGGACAGCCAGGGATACACAGAGAAACCCTGACTGGAAAAACAAACAAACAAACAAACAAACAAACAAAAAAATGATGAAGATCTCATTTCAACAAAGTTGCAGGACTCCCGAACAATGGCTTCTTCATCTCCTTTCCTTCTCTACTGTCCTCCTCTCCTCTTGGAGGCAGCCTTTCCTCTGGAGCATGTGGTCTAGCAAACTCTGCAGGGAAATATGATTATTCTTGATGCCTTTTCAATGCAAAGAGCTTATCTGGCTTTTATTATGCAATCGTGTCTTGTTTGTATGAGAGTTCTTCAAGATGTCTTTCCTCTATAAAAGTCTTCAGAAGGTAGAAATTTTTATATATGCATATTTGAATGTGTCTTACACTATCTGGCAGGGTATCAGGTATGTAGTCAGTTATATTAAAATATTTGTTTAAAGAATTAATGAATTATATGACTTAAAGTATACTATAACCAATGTAATTTACTAAGTAGGTGAAGTGGACCATTACTTTTCTGTGCTCTGACTAATGACTATAACCAAAATGAATATCCCATTTAAATATCTGATTTATTTCAGCTTTTAACTGCTGCTCTTTACTGTAGTAGCCTGATGGTTTGCACTGGCCATTAACTTTCTGTCTAGAGTAATGAAACGGTCGTGCATGCTTGGTACATTCAATCCTGGGAGGCCATTTCCTACTGATCCTACCTGAAATGTCTGAGAGTAGTTGAATGGCCCCTCAAGTGACTCGAGAATACCGTGGTGAATGACAGATTACTGGTGCCTAATAATGTGTGATTCGTAAATGACTGTTCTGTGCTTTACTTCCATCCTTCCAGGAAGGTTAGATTATTCCCAAATAGCAGATTGCCATATGAAAATGCCAATGTTTACTCTCTGTTGATCCAAGGTTACAATTCAGGAACAGTCATTTGATATAAAACACATATTCTTTTTTATAGATCAATAACTAGTTAGGAAGAATGGCTCCCAAAGGTGCCCTGTTATGGGGCTACCCTTCAGGTCCAATAGGGTAGATTGAACAAAGAATTTCTCTGCTGTCAGTCCACACTATTGCATGACTAGAGTAGACGCTTCATTGTACTGGGGCTCCTGGGTTGATATGTTTTATGTCTCAGGACAATAATTCCATGTTTTCAGAGTGATATTAAGGAAGAAGTTCAATCAAAATCAGGTCCTGTCTGCTAACTTCTTCTCAAAGTGCCACTGCTCAGTTGGCACTTTCCTTTGAGAGGGGTTACAAAGGCAGACACATCTCACCAGTCTTCATTTTTTTTACTTGTTTATTTCAATGTGCAGATGGTTCCTAACATCCAACCTTCCCCACCCCACCCACAACTCCCCATTCCCCCAACCCATCTGACACCCATTGTGGTTGCTTGTGAATGCTGCTGTTGCTTAACTTGCTGGCTTCACATCTTTGCCTCTCTTGCTCCCTATCTCATTCCCATCCCACCCCACCCCAACCCTACCCCACCCCAGCCCCACCTTATTCAACACTCACCTCACCCCCAACCCCTACCCCCACTTCTCTCTTTAAAATCATGGGCACTCCCTGCCCCCTGATCATCTCTGTTGTGTGTACTTTGGCACTAACACCTGGTCTGACTGATCCTGTCTGCAGAGCTGTGTGTGCTGTTCTCCCCGAGTTCAGGATTTCTGCTTCCTTCACCCATGGCCTGCTCTCCCCTTTGCTGTGTTGTATGCAGCCATCACCACCAGCACTTTGTCCCTTCGAGTCCCTCTGTGATCTGCCTCATGGCAAGGAGGGTATGAACCACCTAACCCTGATGTTTGCCAGAGTGTTTCTTTAAGGCCAATTGTCTGGTCAGAAGAGGTGTTTCCGGCTTGGGAAAGGAGAATGAGAGGCAATGGGGAAGGGAATTATGAAAGAAGTAAAGCATAGGAGGAGAGAGGAGGAAAGTGAAGAACATGAAGAGAGGATATAGGAAGGAGGGCTGAGTAGAGGAAAGAAAAAGAAAATGTGGTCACGGGCTGGAAAGATAATCAGTGTTCCACATAAAAGCTCCTTTGCATTACAGAGCTACAGTTTCCTTTTTTCTATGCTAAACACAATGACCTCCCATCACTTCCTACCAAGGGCTATATCACCAATAGTGTACTCAGGGGACCAAGCTCTGAACACACAGGCCTTGAATAACACTTATTTAAACCACAGCGCCTATTTATTGGCTCCTTTATGGCCACTACTCCTCTTTTTTCAGCCTATTAGCAGACCACCCTTCCCATCTTTTGCTGTGTGGCTCCCCTATGGTCAGTCTCAGTTTGCTTTTCCAGACAACCCTACAAATAGCATTCATCCCGTACCATGTGAGACTACCAGATGCTACAGTTGACCAAAATTTAATCTGAAGATATTGGAGAATCTTTTTTATACTCTATATGGGAAAAGGAGGTAAGAAAGAAATTTCGGGGGGATTAAAAGTCCTTCCTAATTTTAAAAGCCATATGTTTGCATATAGAGTCTCATTCCTATTCAACATAAATAATGCTCCTGGGATATTCTTAGTTTTTTATTGTACAAAGAACAACGAGGACTCCACAGCTAGCCACATCGAGCTAGGCATTCTCAGTTGTTTTCATCCTTCAAGCCAAGTGTGAAATGTTGCCAGCAACTACAGAGATGCAGTCTTGAGAGGCCTTTGAAGAATGTATGGCACAGTTGGAAGGGTTTTGTGATGGATTAGTAATGTCTGCTGTAATGAGGAGGTACGGGTAGTGGTCTTCGTGCTAAGTATTTGTATTTCTGCTCTGAAAATTCTTCCAAGAGTATTTCGATTGGGCTTAGTGGGAAGAAAGAAAACATAAAGAAAGGTAGGATGCGGAGGTTGTAGGGGTTGGACTGGAGATCTGGAAGTAGTT
Source organism: Rhabdomys pumilio (assembly GCA_030674055.1). NCBI lineage: Eukaryota > Metazoa > Chordata > Mammalia > Rodentia > Muridae > Rhabdomys > Rhabdomys pumilio. Next base: position 168,546,896 of record JANHMN010000001.1, read on the forward strand.
AGAGGAGGGATATAAGTAAATTTGACCAAAATACATTATATACAGGTATGAAATTGACTTCTTCTCTCTTAAGTGGCTAAGATAGCCCAGTCAGCCATCAGGCAGAGAGGGCTCCCTAAGTTTGGGCAACAAGGCAGAACAGACAACAGTTTAAAGCCATTTCTTTGGGAGAGTATCACTTGGTCCAGTAGTTGGGGGTCAGGTAAGTAACAGGGGTATCGAGCATGAGCTCAGAACACAAAGAGTGTCAGAATCAAAGATGCAGTGTAGGTACAAAGTAAGGCAGTGGGTGTGTTTATGTGATTTCTAAAAACAAGAGTCAAAAATATTCCCCTTCTCCCACTGTGCACCTATGGGTAACTTTTCCTAACTACCACTGTGGTGTATGAACAGAATCAGTTCAAATGTTGAGGAGAATAAGTCCAAAGGACTAGTCTGTGAGTTCTATTGAAGCACCTTTAGCTAGCTTTCTTCTTTGTGAGAGAGACAATGATATTTGATGAGTTGCTCTTTGTTGAGACCCATATTCTGCCTGGCTTGGGGGCCAAAATGTCCCAGCCTGTGATGCTGTTCTGGTCTATGGGTCAGGGCCTAGCAAGAGAGAGTTGGGGGGAAGAAGAGGAAGAGACGTGAGGAATGGAGACAAGATAGAGGTTTTGTTCAAGTCTCAAGTCTCCTTTATTGTCTCTCTACTGGCGCATATTGACTCCTCTTGACTCCTCTTGACACTCTTACAAGGAAATCCTGGGTATTTATAAGCACAAGCAGGAGAACACAGGTGAAGACATTTTACCACGTGCACTATGCAGCTGGGGTCACTAAACAGCAAAACAAGCTATGTGGGATAAACAAGATATTTATCAGAGTGTGCTTCAGCTGTTGTAGGCTATTGAAAAACAAGTCTCTCATCAGGGTATATGGCTCCAGATGACTGCAAAGATGATAGCTGCTTTCTAGCCGATTTCTGCTTAAAGTCGGCTCCCAACAGCTCTTTATATGTGCTGTAGTATAGGTCTGGAAGTTGGGGCATCTTTATCATTCTGCATATTGAAGTTATTCACAAATGGGAAAAATCCTATGCAAATTCAGATATCACTTTTTGATAGATCATTAAACAATGGCTTTTTTCCTCACCTTATCCTAAAAGGGCCACATCCTTCCATAACATCCTGTTATATAACTTCTGTAGCTTTTGACCAAGCCAGCTCATTCAGTCAGGTTCTCCAGCGCAGGAGTGAGGATTAAAAAGAAAAGAGACGATTAAACAACATTGTACCATAACCCTAGTCAGTTCTGAGGCTGAAGGCTGAGGCGAGTTTATTTTTTCTCAATTGGCTTTTAAACCATCTTAATTACATGCAAGCATTTAGGCCAGCTCTAGGTTGAGGAACTAACAATACAATAAATGCAAATAGTCAAGGAACAAACAAGGAAATAAATAAAGTCCCAGGATCACTCCTGTGATCACTGTTTCTAAGGGCTCATCAGGATGACAAAAATATCTGAGCCTACTTCCCCGTCCTAGTCCACAGTCATGTTCATGCCTGAAGCCTAAGACTCGTGTTCTAGCCTAAGACTTAGATTCCTGACTGAAATTACTTCTCTGTTTTAGCCTAAAGTTAGATTCCTGCCTGAACTTACTCCCTTGTCATGGCCCAATATCAGATTCCTGTCTAAATCCCATTTCCTTGTCCTTGGCCAATGTCAGATTCCTGCCAAGCAGCCCCAAAAGCTCTCCACAGGCTTTGTTTGGTTTGGTTTGGTTTGGTCTATCAAAAATACTTAATTGGGCATGTTTTGATTAAAAAAAAAAAAAAACCCAGTTCTCTTTTTTGTTAAAAAAATTAAAAGAAAATAAAACTTGGGTTTTGTGTTTCAAATTCAGCCTTCGGTTTTATGTCCCAGGTAGCCAGACCTTGCTTGATCTAATGTATAAATAATATGCTTGAACAATGAATCATTTAGAAGACTGGACCACTAAAGGAGACTGAATTCCTAGCAGCTGAAGGAGCATCAGGATCCCTTGGTTAGCCCCTCTGACAGCATCTCATTTAATCTTTAGGCAACAGCAGAGTAGCTGCTTGAACTATTTCATGGAGGAGGAAATGAGGCCACCCAGCATGTATCTAAAAGCCAGATGAGAGCCATGGTCTCTCTGCAGTGAACCTACATTTCATCTTTTTTCTTTTTTTTTCAGGCTTCCTCCTTACAGAGGAAGAAGCTCTCTAGACCAACTCAGGAAGGGGTCATGATGTTACTTCACAACCAAAATGACAGAAAAGACTGCACAAAGCAAGCTCCCAGATAAAGATTTCTTACAAACATTTTACTATCTAAAAGAGTATAGTAAATATAGGTATATAGTATATATATATATATATATATATATATATATATATATATATGTATCGTATAGTATAGTATAGGCAAGGTGCTTTAATCTTATTAGTGGGGTATTAAAATGTGTCTTAGGTACCTGAGCCCTTTTTGACAGGCACCCTATGGGTCCTTAACAATTTCTCTTATTGATTCTGTAATTATCCATGATTGTTTCTTCAAGAACATGAATGAGGTGAAGGTCTTCAAATACTCACACAAGACTTTGGAACAGGAAGAACACGTTATCAAATCTCCTGAAATACCAAGCTTCGTTAATGCTGGTATACCATACCCACCAAGGGTCTGTGTGGAACCATGATGGTCTTGCCTTTGATGGGAATGAGTCATTCCCTTCTCCTGCATGCATGTGCTCAGTTCTCTCCATTTATGTCTACATTCCTTAGAATTAAATACCCAAGTCTTTAGCAAATAGAAATAACGTAAGTCATCAAAAGACTGTGTAACTATTTAAATGAGTCATGGGATTATTTGGCAAATGAAGGTGAATGCAGACATATCTTGCATAACTTACACTTGGCAATCAACAGACGTCTCTCACAGTTCTCCCTGTGCAATTGCACAACAATGGTTCAACCTAAACAAAGTACTAGTCATGTAGAAGGGTCTGGAATCCTAACACACATAAACTAAAGCTCATGTGCATAAATATAATGAAACAATAATGCATGTTATTTACTCATACAGTGTCTTGCTACAGCTGTATTCTAGCTGTTTTGTGATAAAATTAAATAAACCGATTAAATTCCAATTATCTGGTTAGATACAGATCAGATTATAATAACAATTAAAATCAGCACAGAACAACATATTCAATCAGTCTACTTTTTCTTCTGCAAATAGTGAGTGCCTTATTAGAATAAAATTATTTATTTTATACTTGTACACTTGAGTAGGCAGTATGTTACAATGGCAAGTACAATGGGTTTGCAAAACTCCATGAGGATTGGAGGAGCTTTACTCTGATTGCAGTCTAGGAAAGGAGACCATTAATGAAGATCCCAGGGCTGGGAGAAACATGAAGGACAAATAAATAGAACTAAGTGGTTGTGCCACAGTATGGATGGCTAGATGCAATGCTATCTCCTCATGAGGAGATTTGGAAGCAACAGAATTTAATATTGCATTGTTTCCCCAAGTGGCATGAAGATCGTCTGTTTTTCTCTGACACAGTTGGGCCAGGTCTAGCTATGACTAGCTATATTTTTCAGCTTTGTGTTCCTATAATGAAATACCAGAGATAATTTGGTTTTGAAAAAAAAAAAAAAAGGTTATTTGGGCTCATGTTTCCTAGAAGAAATGGTATAATATTGGGTGGCTCTATTGATTTGGGCTTTTGGTGAAAGTCATATAATCGAGGCTAAAGGGCTCACTATGTGAGCAAGAAAACAGAAGAGAGAATCTGGAGTCTGTTGTCAAGGCATGACCTCAGTTCTCCAGTGAGGAAGCTCTAAGACCCACCTCCAAAGAGTCCACCATCTGTTAGAAGTGTCAGCTTTTGACACATAGGCCTCTGGGGGACACTTAACATCCAAACCAAGGTGAGTGTGGTGGTTCACATCTGTAATCCCAGCACTTGTGAAACTCAAATAGTATTATCTCCAGTACAGGGCTAGTCTGAGCTATAAGACAGGAACCTAACTGAAGGAGGTTCTTGGAAAGGGATCATGGAAAAAAAAAATCCACTTATTCTGCTTCTATTTTAACTGGAAAGACGTGTCACCTACTGTGAATAGAAGGGAAACAAAAAAATTTCAAGAAAAGACACTAAAAATTAACTCAAAGTTTTTAATGCCTCCGACTCACAGAACTGAACCTGACACCAGCAGCCCCGTTGGTAGAAAGCCAGGGGGTTCAATGTTATCTGTAAGGTACCACATGTAAACTTTCTCTCTGGTGTCATAAAAGGCATTGGGCCAGAAATTAAACAAAAATAAATTCTTGCCACTCACCTCTATATTACCTAATACTCTGTATAATATTCATAGTCTTTAGGGGATGAGGTTCCAGCTATTGAATCTTTACTTGGCAAAATTACCTCAGGGGTTGTGGATAGAGTGACCACATATGTTAAAGGCAATAAGAAGTATTTGCTTCTGGCCACAGCTTCAGGAGATATTAGTCTCTTTAATCTTGAGGGTCATAATTAGAGAGACTGGTTCCTGCCCCTAATTTTTCTCTTGTCTCAGATGGCCTACTCACAGGGGTCTGCAGTCTCAACTCCAAGGGGAAGTTCATGCTTGACACCAGTGAGACCATAAATATTTTATGAATTACTTTTATTTTTACTTGTATGTCTGTGTGTTCACACACAAATGAATGCAGGTACCCACAGAAAGAATAGGTTTTGGGTCTCCCAGAAGTGGAGTTACAAGGAGTTGTGAGATATTGGGCAAGGATACTAAAAGAATTTGAATTTAAATTCTGGTCCTCTGGAAGAGCAGCATGGGTACTCTTAACTGCTGAGTCATCTTTTCAGTCCTTGAATTCATCATTTTTTTAAGAAGTGGGTGATAGGACAGGAGACCTCATGCCTATACTATTACTGTTAAGGTCATTTGAGTCACTGCTCTCCTTCACAGGAAATAAAATAAAAATCTGTGAAAAGTGTTTCAAACCTGTGCAAACTTCTAGAGGTGGATTTATGCCTTTCCAGTCTGTGATCCAAAGGTCACAGTATTGAATTTACCAAATTTCATTAGTTTCAAGATAACATGAATTATAAAATATACTAATAATTTAATGAGTTATTAGGAAAAATTAAAAGCTCTACATTAAGTATGCACATCGCTGGAAAGAGCTCTCATTTAAAGAACATTAAAATGTGAAGAGAAATGATAATTCTGTGATTTAAAATTTTACTTGCTTTCATTACTTGAGAATTATCTTGTTTCTCTAGTGTTTCACCTCTTTAGACATCTCAATACAGGGCAGTTTATCTGTTCATGTGACTCTGACATTGCAAAGCCAATTAGGGACATGGATCATTTGTGATGTAATTTTTTTCGTTTTTATATTCCTTTCTTCATTAACCTACGGAGGAAAGAAGTAGAAAATGAAGAAAGAAAGAAATCTGGGTAGATGGTGACCTTGTGGTACTTTTATGGCATCAAATTTCTGTTTGGCCCTTTTCTTCAGGGGGATTCTGCTTGATGACAAGAAAAAGATGAAGAATCCAAACTCTACATAGGGAGCTAAAGTAAAGCTGAGATTCTCCTTGGATCTACTATTATCTTTTTTTTATATTATAATTTTTTATTACATATTATATTTATATTTCATATTTTATTCCCTTACCCTATTCCCCCATCATCCAGGAACCTCCTATCCCATTCCCTCTCTCCTGCTTCTATGAGGGGCACATCCTACCTCCCCAATCCACCTCCCCACCCTTGAATTCCATCCCCCCCCCACACTTGGTGTTCAGGCTTCATGGAACCAAGGATCTCCTCTCTCACCTATGCCCAACAAATCCATCCTCCTACATATACAGATGGAGTCATGAGTCCCTCCCTATGTGCTCCCAGGCTGGTGGTTTAGACCCTGGGGAACTCTGGTTGGTTGGTATTGTTGCTCTCCTCATGGGGCCTCAAACCCTTTCAGCTCCTTCAGTCTTCTCTCTAACTCCTCCATTGGGAACCCCTTGATCAGATCAGTGGTTAGCTGTGAGCATCTGTCTCTGAATATGTCAGACTCTGGCAGACCTCTAAGGAGACAGCTATATCAGGCTCTTGTCAGCATGCACTTCCTGACATCCACATCAGTGTCTACCCTTGGTGACTGCATATAGGATGGAATGTGCAGATGGAATGGTCTCCAGATGGCCCCTCCTTCAGTTTCTGTCCCATACTTTGTCTCCATATTTGCTCCCTTGAGTATTTTGTTACTCCTTCTAAGTTGGACCGAGGAGTCCACACTTGGTCTTCCTTCTTCATGAGCTTCATGTGGTCTGTGAGTTGAATCTTGGCTATTTCAAGCTTTTGGGCTAATATCCACTTATCAGTGAGTAAATACCATATGTGTCCTTTTGTGATTGGGTTACTTCACTCAGAATGAAATTTTCTAGTTTCATTCATTTACCTAAGAATTTCTCGAATTCGTTATTTTTAATAGCTGAGTAATACTTCATTATGTAAATGTACCACATTTTAAGTATCCATTCCTCTGTTGAAGGACATCTGGGTTCTTTCCAGCTTCTGGCTATTATAAATAAGGCTGCTATGAACATAGTGGAGCATGTGTCCTTGTTATATGTTGAAACATCTTTTGGGTATATGCCCAGGAGTTGTGTAGCTGAGTCCTCAGGTAATACAATGTCTAATTTTCCGAGGAACCGCCAGACTGATTTCCAGAGTGGTTGTACCAGCTTGCAATTTCACCAATAATGGAGGAGTGTTCCTCTTTCTCCACATCCTCACCAGCATCTACTATCACCTGAGTTTTTGAGCTTAGCCAGTCAGACTGGTGTGAGGTGGTATCTCAGGATTGTTTTGATTTGCATTTTGCTGACAGCAAAGGGTGTTGAGCATTTCTTAAGGTGCTTCTCAGCCATTCGAGTTTCCTCAGTTGAGAATTCTTTGTTTAGCTCTGCACCCCATTTTTAATAGGGTTATTTGGTTGTCTGGAGTCTAATTTCTTGAGTTCTTTATATATATTGGATATTAGCCCTCTATCCGGTGTAAGATTAGTAATGAACTTTTCCCAATCTGTTGGTTGCCATTTTGACCTATTGACAGTGTCCTTTGCCTTACGTCCCATTCATCAATTCTTGATCTTAGAGCATAAGCCATTGGTGTTCTGTTCAGGCAATTTTCCCCTGTGCCCAGGAATTCAAGGCTCTTCCCTACCTTCTCTTCTATTAGTTTCAGTGTATCTGGTTTTATGTGAAGGTCCTTTATCTACTTGGACTTGAGTTTTGTACAAGGGGATAAAAAATGGATTGATTTGCATTCTTCTATATGCTAACCTCCAAATGAACCAGCACCATTTGTTGAAAATGCTGTCCTTTTTCCACTGGATGGTTTTAGCTCCTTTGTCAAAGATCAAGTTACCATAGGTCTGTGGGATCATTTCTGGATCTTCAATTCTATTCCATTAATCTTCCTGCCTGTCTCTGTACCAATACCATGCAGTTTTTATCACTATTGCTCTATAGTACAGTTTGAGGTCAGGGATGGTGATTCCTCAGATGTTCTTTTATTGTTGAGAATAGGTCTCTCTATCCTGGGCTTTTTGTTATTCCAAATGAATTTGCAAATTGCTCTTTTATGTCTATGGAGAATTGAGTTGGAATTTTGATGGGGATTGCATTGAATCTGTAGATTGATTTTGGCAGATGGCCATTTTTACTAAATTAATCCTGCCAATCAAAGAGCATGGGAGATCTTTTCATCTTCTGAGATCTTCTTCGATTTTTTTCTTCAGAGATTTGAAGTTCTTGTCATACAGATCTTTCACTTGCTTGGTTAGATTCACACCAAGATATTTTATATTGTTTGTGACTATTGTGAAGGGTGTCATTTACCTAATTTCTTTCTCAGCCTGTTTATCCTTTGAGTAGAGGAAGGCTACTGGTTTGTTTGAGTTGATTTTATATCCAGCCACTTTGCTGAAGTTGTTTATCAGGTTTATGAGTTGTCTGGTGGAAGTCTTAGGATCACTTAAGTATACTATCATATCATCTGCAAATAGTGAAATTTTGACTTCTTCCTTTCCTATTTGTATCTCTTTGACTTCCTTTTGTTGTCTAATTCCTCTGGCTAGGACTTCCAGTACTATATTTAATACGTAAAGAAAGAGTAAGCAGCTTTGTCTAGACCCTGATTTTAGTGGGATTGCTTCAAGTTTCTCTCCATTTAGTTTGATGTTGGCTACTGGCTTGCTGTATATTGCTTTTACTATGTTTAGGTATGGGCCTTGAATTCCTGATCTTTCCAAGACTTTTACCATGAAGGGATGTTGAATTTTGTCAAATGCTTTTTCAGCATCTAATGAGATGATCATGTGGTTTTTTTCTTTGAGTTTATGTAGTTGACTACATTGATGGATTTCCAAATATTGAACCAACCCTGCATTCCTGGGGTAAAGCCTACTTGATCATGATGGATGGTTGTTTTGAGGTGTTGTTGGATTCGGTTTGCGAGAATTTTATTGAGTATTTTTGCATCGATATTCATAAGAGAGATTGTTCTGAAGTTCTCTTTTTTTGTTGGGTCTTTGTGAGATTTAGGTATGAGTGTAATTGTAGCTTCATAGAATGAATTGAGTAGAGTTTCTTCTGTTTCTATTCTGTGAATAGTTTGAAGAGAATTAGTATTAGGACTTCCTGGAAGGTCTGATAGAATTCTGCACTAAAACCATCTGGTCTGGGGCTTTTTTTGGTGGGGATTCTTTTAATGACTGCTTCTATTTCTTTAGGAGTTATGAGACTGTTTAGATGGTTTATCTGCTCCTGATTTAATTTTGGTACCTGGTATCTGTCTAGAAAATTGTCCATTTTATCAAGATTTTCCAATTTTGTTGAGTATGGCCCTTTGTAGTAGAATCTGATAATTTTTTGAATTTCCTCAATTTCTGTTGTTATGTCTCCCTTTTCAATTCTGATTTTATTAATTTGGATACTGTCTCTGTGCCCTTTGGTTAGTCTGAGGATTAATCTATCTTGTTGATTTTCTTGAAGAACCAACTCCTGGTTTTGTTGATATTCTGTATACTTCTTTTTGTTTCTACTTGGTTGATTTCAGCCCTGAGTTTGATTATTTCTTGCCATCTACTCCTCTTGGGTGTATTTGCTTCTTTTTGTTCTAAAGCTTTCAGGTGTGCTGTCAGGTTGTTAGTGTGTGCTCTCTCCAGTTTCTTTTTATAGGCACCTAGAGCTATGCGTTTTCCTCTTAGCACTGCTTTCATGGAGTCCCACAAGTTTTGATATGATGTGTCCTCATTTTCATTAAATTCTAAAAATTCTTTAATTTCTTTCTTTATTTCTTCCTTGAGCAAGTCATCATTGAGTAGACCGTTGTTCAGTTTCCACATATATGTGGGCTTTCCATTGTTTTTGTCATTATTAAAGACCAGCCTTAGTCCATGGTGATCTGATAGTGTACAAGGGATTATTTCAATCTTTTTGTATCTGTTGAGGCCTGTTTTGTGACCAATTATATAGTCTATTTTGGAGAAGGTACCATGAGGTGCTGAGAAAAAGGTATATTCTTTTGTTTTAGGATGAAATGTTCTATAAATATCAGTTAAATCCATTTGGTTCATAACTTCTGTTAGTTTCATTGTGTCTCTGTTTAGTTTCTATTTCCATGATCTGTCCATTGCTGAGAGTGGGGTGTTGAAATCCCCCAATATTATTGTGTGAGGTGCAATGTATGCTTTGAGCTTTAGTAAAATTTCTTTTATGTATGTGGGTTCCCTTGCATTTTGGGCATAGATGTTCAGAATTGAGAGTTCATCTTGGTACATTTTTCCTTTGATGAGTATAAAGTGTCCTTCCTTCCTTTTTTTTTTTTTTTTTGATTACCTTTGGTTGAAAATCAATTTTATTTGATATTAGAATTGCTACTCCAGCTTGTTTCTTGGGACCATTTGCTTGGAAGATTGTTTTCCATCCATTTATTATGAGGTAGTGTCTGTCTTTTTCACAGAGGTGCATTTTCTGTATGCAGCAAAATTCTGGGTCCTGTTTATGTATCCAGTCTGATAATCTATGTCTTCTTATTGGAGAATTGAGTGCATTGATATTAAGAGATATTAAGGAAAAATGATTGTTGCTTCCTGTTATTTTTGTTATTAGAGGTGGAATTATGTTTGTGTAAGTATCTTCTTTTGGGGTTGTTGGAAGCTTACTTTTTTTTCTAGGTTGTAGTTTCCTTCCTTGTCTTGGAGTTTTCCATCAATTATCCTTTGAAGTGCTGGATTTGTTGTAAGATATTGTGTAAATTTGGTTTTGTCATGGAATGTCTTAGTTTCTCCATTACTAGTGATTCAGAGTTTTGCTGGGTATAGTAGTCTGGGCTGGCATTTGTGTTCTCTTAGGGTCTGTATGATATCAGTCCAGGATCTTCTGGCTTTTATAGTCTCTGGTGAGAAGTCTGGTGTAATTCTTATAGGTCTGTCTTTATATGTTAATTGACCTTTTTCCCTTACTGCTTTTAGTATTTTATCTTTGTTTTGTACATTTGATGTTTTGATTATTATGTGACAGGAGGTATTTCTTTTCTGGTCTAGTCTATTTGGAGTTCTGTAGGCTTCTTATTTATTTATGGACATCACTTTCTTAAGGTTAGGGAAGTTTTCTTCTATAAATTTGTTGAAGATATTTATTGGCCCATTAAGTTGGGAATCTTCACCCTCATCTATGCCTATTATCCTTAGGTTTGGCCTTCTCATAGTGTCCTGAATTTCCTGTATGTTTTGGGTTAGGAACTTTTTGCATTTTGCATTTTCTTTGACAGTTGTGTCAATATTTCCCATGGTGTATCTTCAGCACATGATATTCTCTCTTCTATCTCTTGTATTCTGTTAGTGATGCTTGTGTCTATGACTTCTGATGTCTTTCCTAAGTTTTCTATCTCCAGGGTAGTCTCCCTTTGAGATTTCTTTATTGTTTCTACTTCCATTTTTAGATCCTGGATGGTTTTGTTTAATTCCTTCATCTGTTTGGTTGTGTTTTCTTGCAATTCTTTAAGGAATTTTTGTGTTTCTTCTTTAAGGACTTCTACTTGTTTACATGTGTTCTCCTCAAATTCTTTGAGAATGTTATTTATGTCCTTCTTAAAGCCCTTAATTATCATCATGAGAAGTGATTTTAATTCTGAATCCTGCTTTTCCAGTGTGATTGGGTCTTCAGGGCTTGCTATGGTGGGAGAACTGGGTTCTGATGATGCCAAGTAACTTTGGTTTCTGTTGCTTAAGTTCTTGTGCTTGCCTTTTGCCATCTGGTTAACTCTAGTGCTATCTGTACTGTCTCTGACTGGAGCCTGCCTTTTCAGTTATCTTGCTTGTGTCAGAACTCCTCAGGGTGCAGATGTCTCTGTGATCCTGTGATCCTGAACTCCAGCTGCTCTGAGTACAGTGGCTCCTCTAGGATGTCTCAGGATATGGTGTCCACTGCTCTGAGTGTAGTGGCTTCCACTGCTCTGAGTTCACTGACTTCTCAAGCATGACTCAGGATATGGTGTCCTTACAGGAGCAGACCAGGTAAATGTCTGCCCTAGCCACAAGGACCAGGCGAGGGGCAGAAGGGCTACCATTATCTTTATCTGTCTTTGGACATCTCTGCTGCCTAGAATTATACTGAAATGAGTTGAACCATACCTCTGATGAAAACATGCAGTGGTTACCATTGCCTGCATGAAGATACTTTCCAAAGCCTAGGTTTACAGCAGGACATCAGTTTCTTTACAGTGAAAATTAGGAGTCACCTCCTACTTTCCACTCCTAAAAGCACCTATCTGTGCTGTAGTAGAGGCTGGTGCAGGGGACACCTGACACATGAGATCATAGAATACATGAGGAAATAGAACCAGAGAGCTTGAATATGTTCACCTCTGAGTCCAGGCCAGTCCGTTCAGGCCTGCTTGGTTGAACTGCATCTATTAAGCAGAGGCCAGTGGAAATGAAGAAGAGAGGTTGAGAGGGGAAGGTGAGGAAAGTCTGAGGAGACAGGCTGAGAAAAAAGGTGAGAGAAAAACACAGAAACTGAGGAGGAAGAGAGAATAATATTAGTGAGAAAGATAGCAATAGAAGGAGGAAGGAGTGATCAGAGGGCTGAGTTTCACTCTCTTAAGAAAAACAAAAAAGATGGATTTTGTCCTCTCTGGACCTCCTTCACAAGGAAATAGAGTGCTCTGGATAGAGCCTTCCATACCCCCCATCCAATCCTTCATGGTGTGGGAGAATCATCTCTCTCAGTCTCACTGAGACATGAAAGGGATGGAGGAAGGACAAGAAGTCTTAGGTCAGGTATACAATCTTATTGATTTTTTTGGGCAAGTCTGCAAGAAGGTATAGGCACTGTCACCTAACTATCTACCCAGTACCTTGCTATCCTCTCCCAACCCCCAGTTTTCATAGAAACCTTATTTTCTGGCCTACTGCTCCAGGTTTCTTCCTCCCTCCTCTCCCCCATCCCCTATCTCTCTGTTTCTGCATTACTAAAATGAGTACAGAATCACAAACAACAAACATAAAGTTTAAATGTGTGACTGAGAAAAAAGTTGGTGAAGTGACAGAGTGAATGGATGGACTATTTGACAATGTGGAAAACCCATTTATCAGACATGTGCACAAGGAAACTGTGATTCTCGCACCCACTCAGTGCCCAGTGAATATTCAGCATTTCTGCTTCCTCGGTTAAACATAATAAATCTCCATCATTTTGATGAATTTCTCTTAAAGTAAACACCCATTATCCCAACTCAAGAAGAATGAATAGTAACAATACTCTATATTGTAGGCAGGCTGTGGAACAATCTTTAAGTTCATAATACATGTGGTATAGGATAGTCTCTTTCATAAGGAAGATTTCTTATGTCCAGAAGAACTTGTAAGCAAGAAACATAAGTATATGCTCTTCTTTAGAGATTGGTAAGTGACTCTTGCCCCCTTAGGACCATATGAAGACGATCAGGATACATGGCAACAACACAAAGCTCCTATTTTTTGAAATATGAAATATTTACATCATCATAAAGAATAAAGAAATGTTGGTTTCCAGCTTGTAGAAGGAACATGTCCTGTTCTTTATAGTGTGGTTATTGATGATGCCTTGGCTTGGAGAGGGGGTCCTGAGGAAGGGAGCAGCAGAAGAAAAGACTCAAAGTCAATCATGAGCATAAGCTGACAGCTCTGTGTTCTGCTTGAGACAGCTGTGTTCTCACGACAGCTTTCTGCAAGAGACAGCTCTCTCTTGCCAGAAAGTATTCAAAAAGCTCTCTGGATAGCTCATGGGTTTTTAAACCAAAGTCAAAAGAGCTGTTAGAAAAAAAAAAATGGGTTTTCCAACCCAAGTCAGAAAACCTATTAAAAAAAAAAATTCTAGATTCTTCAACCAAAGTCAGAAAGCCCACCAGACAAACTCTAAAGAGGTATTGTTACAACTCTCTAGACAGCTATTCTCTGCAAGAGAAGCCCAGTCTTTTATTTACATACTAATTCAATTATTTACCCAGAGTCCCTTTTGATTACCCCATGACTCTGTATTTTATGACCTTAGCCCCTTGATTCTTAGAAAAAGTACATTAGTTTTTAACAAAGCAAACAAACTCAGATATTGGCCTGTCTTTGTAAGCACAAACAAATTTAGCTGGGTAGAATCTTGTTCTGAGATTACCATTCCTAGCATGCTTATCCCAGGGTGACCTTGAAGTCAGGAATCTGCCTTTGTAAGCACAGACAATAAGCTAGCTTGATGGGATCTGGCTCTGAGGTCACCATTCCCTAAATCCCTTTATGTTCTTCCTTAATATCTATCAGACAAGCTGGTGCATTGTACAGCTGTCTCTGTTCTTTTAGATCCCTGACGACCCTCATAAAATTCGTATTGCATCCTTCTACTTTATATAGTTGAGAAATCATACATTCGTAAACTCATGCTTTTAGAGTTCTTTCTCACAGCCTTAATGACTGTCTTAAAGGTTACTGCCTTTACCATTTTTGCTGAGGAACACATGCTCACCTGGACTCATGCTCTTTCTAATTGTCATCAAGTCATTAATCTTAACAGGGAGAGCATTCCCAAAAGGAAGAACATGAAAATATGCACATTATTATACTAACAAGCCCCATGCTCACAGCAACCATCAGCACTAGTAGAGATCCACACCTCTACTAGTCAGGAACTTTGTCACACCATCCCTTCTGCATAGCAGGACATGGCAGCACTGACTGTCACAAAGAAGAAGGACTAAAATGTATTCATTGTGGTTTTGATGCCTAGTACTACTTCAACACACAACTTTTAATCAAATATCAATGTGATAGAGGACCCATCATATGGTGATGTTCCCATTTCTGCAAAGGCTCAGGCAGAATTTATGTTCTTTGTAAGCAAACAGGACAGACTAATTGGAGGTTAAAAGAAAAAGAATGGAACTGGGATAAACAGAACTAAGATAGGGCAGATGGTTACAATTTACATGTAGGGAAGATCAGGACGGATATACTGAAGCATCACTGCTGTAGCAAGTGATGAAGTGAGTTATCGATCATCCAGTTAGGACACCAAGACCTAGAAGGGAAGGTCCAGCAGACTGAATTTTGAAACATTCTCATTGTTTGCCCATAAAATGAGGACAGCAGAAAGTTGAGCAGACTTTCTCAGAGATCTGGTGAAATTCAAAAGCAGACTATGGGACATCCATACCACTATTAGTCTGCCTACCATGCAGTAAAATTCCCCAGATGGGAATCGGGATACTCTTGCAAAAAAAGAATAAGGCCAAAAATTCTCAAGCAGGGTTACTTCTGAAGTTGACAGAACACCCAGTAGAAACATTAATGAGAGAGTTTACTGGGCAAGAAGTTGGCTTCCTTTGTATATGATGCCTGGACATTTCTTTTCTGTCCTCCTGTCTCATCCTTTGCATCAGTATTTATATATTTCATTCAGCTCAGAATTTCTACAGGAGAAAAACAAAACAAAACAAAACAAAACAAAACAAAACAAAACAAACAAAACCAGCATCACTCTTACACCCAAAGTGCTTATGCTTACTAACTCCATCCATACACAGAACAGAGTTTTGATCAAAATTGTGTATGTGGTTACAATCTGAGACCTCCTTGAAACTGAAACCTTTCCTTTGACTGGTGTAATTTTAACACATGACACAGGCTCCAAAGAGATAAATGAATGGGCAGTGAAGGCAGGGGATGGTCAGATTGAAACATAAAGACTTGGTGAGTAGAGGCCACACAAACTTCAGCTGTGTTGGCGTTTTCTCCTAGTGCCTTTTCAGATATTCTCTAATTTGCACATGTTGGGTCCTTAGAAGTGTGAATTGTTATTTCCTGGTGTCTGTCAGGTACAGCTTTGCTCTGGGAAGCTTAAAGTGTTTTATTCTATTGATTTTTTTTTTCTCACCAAAGCTGAACCATGTGTGATACATAGACATTTGTTTCCATAATCACTGTCAACAGAATAATTTTAAATTACTTTTATCACAGTGGTTTCAAGGGATCACACCTTTAATTTGTGAAGCTAGCTCCTTAGAGCAGAAGCAAATAAAACCATCGTATATTATTGCTGAACTTTTCATTCATAGGCCTCAGTCGCACCCCCTACCCCTTTCCTCTGTGTGCAGGTCTTTGTAGGTGGGCTGTGCTTGACATGTGCTGTGGAACACTGTCTATGTGCAGGACATGATGGTTACCTTCTTGAACTCTTAGCAGTTGTGATTGCTCAAAGGAGACCTACACAAGTTTGGGCCAATTAACTTTACATCATGTGGGGGAGGTGCTCAAAAGATCATATCATCTCCAAGGATATATAGACAGTTGACAGTTACTGAAAGAAAACTCTTCCTTCTGAAGAGTAGTTACCCATAAGTTGCCCATGCTTCTGTAAGTAACCTCAATTAAGAGCATTGGTTCACTGAGCTACACTTGGATTTAGAATTGTTCCTTTGTTTCTGGTGTTGGTTGGGGTGAGTAGATGTAGGGAGGAAAGGCACCACAAGAAGTCTCTGTTTTTCACAAACAACCATAAGAAGTATCTGCTCTTCATTTCTTCATTTACATTTTGACTCATACCTTTGTTCCCCTCTGTTGTCCCTGTGACCCATATTAAACTTTACAACAAAATCCCATCAACTAGGCTCTAACATTCTCTGTTTACTCCCCCATGCCAGCTTTGGAGTGGGATAAGGATAGTATATTGGAATTCCCAGGGGTGTGTTGAGGATTAATTGCTTTTGTTGACTCTGTTCCCCTAGTCATATGGGACACGAGCATATACCTTCTATGTCCTGCTCCATGCTGTTCCTACATGCTCCCACAGCTGCTTTCTTATTAGTGTAGGATCTGATGTTAATTCAGGCTTGTTCCAAGGACAAGAAGTCAACTATCACTCAAAAAGCATAAAATAAACCAAACCAAAACAGAACACCCATTATGACCAGTTGCAGAGTATATTTTGCTGTTGGTGTTGCTTTGAGACAGAGTGCCACCATGTAGCTTTTCTTGGCTTGAAACTTAGTATATAAACCTAAGCTGGTCTGAAACTTACAGAGCTCTTACCTGCCTCTTCTTTCTGAGTGATGGACCAAAGGTATATACCACCACAGCTGGTCCAAAGTATCAATTTAAACAACTCTTAAAGCACGTTAGATAAAACACATAAAGAGTAAAATGGATAACAAAATAACAAAACTAATATTATCACCACAGAAATAATGTGAAGACTATATACACACATACATGCATATATATACATATATGTATACGTACTTGCTTCATAAATAGATGCATCAAATTTAATTTTAATTCAATATAGCAAAAAAGTATAATTCCAAGGATAATTGAAATTCATATATAGATGCCTCATCATAAAGCCTACTTGTACCTTAAAAGGCATTTTTAAATGTTAAGAAATATGAAAATTTAAAGCCTTCTGAACTTTCAACTAAATCAATTTATGTGTTAGAAGTTGGCTCAGAAAAATCATGACTGACTTAATCACCCCCACCCCAGCAAGCAAACAAGCAAACAACTCTTTTCTTCTTGTTGCTCACAGTTTTTTTTACTATGATGTTGTCTCTATTTTCTTGGGCTACTGTAGCAAAAATATCAAAAGTAGGGTGGTTAAGAGACAGAAATGTGTTTCTTGTAGTTTTGGACACTGAGAAGCCTGAGATATGAAGTCTCATGAAGGTTTATGTGCCCTTTCAGATCTTCCTGTGGTAGTGGGAGTTACAGCACTTGATGGGCTCTATTTTATATAAATATTAATCTCATTCAAAGAGGAAAGTGTAACTGTTTTGAAAATGTAATCTCCTATTGCTAGAACTAGTGTTGTTTTTCTTTGGATCCAACGTTAGTATTTTTACCATGGTTTTCACCTTCCAGGATTACTTATTTCAACTTATCTCCTAGTTGGACAGTTTTCATCACTCAGCTTTTTTTTTTTTTTTTTCCCATGAGAGGCTTGGGAAACTCTATTCTAGAGATAATGTTTTGAAAAAACACTTACCTATTGCCTTCATACTGTAAGAACCAACTTGGGTGATGGGATATTTCTTATCCTAGAGACTTTGCTGCTTGACATGGGTGTACCATGGGTACTAGTACACATGGGTGCTAGTGTGATTAATTGACTTGCTTTCTTCCTGAATTCTGTGGTAACAGTAGCTTTATCTATGATGTCTGTATTAGTTACTGTATGTCTGTTACTGGACCAAAATATCAGGACCAGAAGCAAATTAAAGAAGGAAGTTTATTTTGGCCTATGCTTCCAGAGAGCTACAGTCCGTCAGGGCTGAGACACTGTGGTAGCAGGCACAGGAAGTTTCATCACATCTTTGTTCACAAATAAGAAAAAGGGAAAACAACCAGGATGTGGAAAGGAGCTATAAGTCTTCTAGCATGGCTCGACCTCCTGAAAGTTTCCACAGCCTGTCTGAACAGTGCCAGCAACAAGGCACCAATTATTTCAGTACTATGGAAAGATTTATCTATCATTTAAACCACCACAAAGGTGAATGAGGTTAATTAGTAGGCTATTCTGTTACTTCCCCACCCCAATACCCTATTGCTATCAAGTGAACTGATTTTTTTCTTCACCTAAGGAACATACTGTATATGATAACTCAGCCTTCGCAGTTTATGGTCCAAAATTCGAGACAAACTGATAATTTCGTTTATTATCTCTTTGAAATTTTTACTCTGTTTTTTGTTTGTGCTAACACATCCTTTGCATTTTCTTTTAATTTTTTATTGGATATTTTATTTATTTACATTTCAGATGTTATATCCTTTCCCCCTCCCCCCCCCCCCCCCCGAGACCCCCCCTATCCTGCTTCCTCCTCCAGCTTCTGTGAGGGTGTGCCCCCACCCACCCACCTGGGAGCTCTGGTTGGTTGGTGTTGTTGCTCTCCCCATGGGGCTGCAAACACCTTCAGCTCCTTCAGTCTTCTCTCTAACTCCTCCATTGAGAACCCCTTGATCAGTTCAATGGTTAGCTGTGAGCATCTGCCTCTGAATATGTCAAGCTCTGGCAGAGCCTCTAAGGAGACAGCTATATCGGGCTCCTGTCAGCATGCAATTCCTGGCATCTAAAACAGTGTCTGCCTTTGATGACTGCACAGGGCGTGGGTGCCCACGTGGGGCAATCTCCTGGCAGCCCCTCCTTCAGTTTCTGTCCCACACTTTGTCTTCACATTTGTTCCCATGAGTATTTTGTTACTCCTTCTATGAAGGACTGAAGAACCCACATTTTGGTCTTCTTTATGAGCTTCATGTGGTCTGTAAGTTGTATCTTGGGTATTGTGAGCATTTGGGCTAATATTCACTTATCAGTTAGTGCATACCATCTGAGTTTTTTGTTTGTTTTTTGTTTTTGTTTTTTGTTTTTTGTTTGTTTGTTTTTGTGATTGAGTTACTTCACTCAGGATTATATTTTCTAGTTCTATCCATTTGCCTAAGAATTTCATGAATTCATTGTTTTTTTTTTATAACTGAGTAGTACTCCATTGTATAAATGTACCAGATTTTGTGTATCCATTCCTCTGTTGAAGGACATCTAGGTTCTTTCCAGCTTCTGGCTATTATAAATA
Source organism: Rhabdomys pumilio (assembly GCA_030674055.1). Lineage (NCBI taxonomy): Eukaryota > Metazoa > Chordata > Mammalia > Rodentia > Muridae > Rhabdomys > Rhabdomys pumilio. The sequence goes on from JANHMN010000001.1 coordinate 168,566,071, forward strand.
AGGCTGCTATGAACATAGTGGAGCATATGTCCTTGTTATATGTTGGAACATCTTTTGGGTATATGCCCAGGAGTGGTATAGCTTGGTCCTCAGGTAATACAATGTCCAATTTTTTTGAGGAACTGCCAGACTGATTTCCAGAGTGGTTGTATCAGCTTGCAATCCCACCAACAATGGAGGAGTGTTCTTCTTTCTCCACATCCTCACCAGCATCTGCTGTCACCTGAGTTTTTGAACTTAGCCATTCTGATGCATATAAGGTAGAATCTCAGGGTTGTTTTGATTTGCATTTCCCCATGACTAAGGATGTTGAACATTTTTTTAGGTGCTTCTCAGCCATTTGAGCTTCTTTGAGAATTCTTTGTTTATCTCCGTACCCCATTTTTTAATAGGGTTATTTAGTTGTGTGGAATCTAATTTCTTGAGTTCTTTGTATATATTGGATATTAGCCCTCTATCAGATGTAGGATTGGTAAAGAACTTTTCCCAATCTGTTAGTTGCCATTTTGTCCTATTGACAGTGTCCTTTGCTTTACAGAACCTTTGCAATTTTATGAGGTCCCATTTGTAAATTCTTGATCTTAGAGCATATGCCATTGGTGTTCTGTTCAGGAAAATTTCCCCCGTGCCCAAGTATTCGAGGCTCTTCCCCACTTTCTTTTCTATTAGTTTCAGTGTATCTGGATTTATGTGAAGGTCCTTTATCCACTTGGACTTGAGCTTTGTACAAAGAGTTAAGAATGGATCGATTTGCATTCTTCTACCTGCTGAGCTTTACTTGAACCAGCACCATTTGTTGAAAATGCTGTCCTTTTTCCACTGGGTGGTTTTAGCTCTTTTGTCAAAGATCAAGCTACCATAGGTATGTGGGTTCATTTCTGGGTCTTCAGTTCGATTCCATTGATCTTCCTGCCTGTCTCTGTACCAATACCATGCAGTTTTTTTTGTTTATTTGTTTTCAATCACTATTGCTCTATAGTACAGCTTGAGGTCAGGGATGGTGATTTCTCCAGAAGATCTTTTATTGTTGAGAAGTTTTCACTATCCTGGGTTTTTTGTTATTCCAAATGAATTTGCAAATTGCTCTTTCTATCCTATGAAGAATTGAGTTGGAATTTTGATGGAGAATTGAATCTTTTGATTGCTTTAGGTAAGATGGCCCTTTTTTTCTAAATTAATCCTGCCAGTCCATGAGTATGGGAGATCTTTCCATCTTCTGAGATCTTCAATTTCTTTTTTCAGATACTTGAAGTTTTTGTCATACAGACCTTTCACTTACTTGGATAGATTCACATCAAGGTATTTTATATTATTTGTGACTATTGTGAAGGGTGTCATTTCCCTAATTTCCTTCTCAGCCTGTTTATCCTTTGAGTAGAGGAAGGCTACTGGTTTGTTTGAGTTGATTTTATATCCAGCCACTTTGGTGAAGTTGTTTTTCAAGTTTATGAGTTCTCTGGTGGAGGTTTTGGGGTCACCTAAGTATACTATCATATCATCTGCAAATAGTGAAATTTTGACTTCTTCCTTTCCTATTTGTATTCCTTTGACTTCCTTTTGTTGTCTAATTCCTCTGGCTAGGACTTCTAGTACTATATTGAATATGTACGGAGAGAGTGAGCAGCCTTGTCTAGTCCCTGATTTTAGTGGGATTGCTTCAAGTTTCTCTCCATTTAGTTTGATGTTGGCTACTGGCTTGCTGTATATTGCTTTTACTATGTTTAGGTATGGACCTTGAATTCCTGATCTTTCCAGGACTTTTACCATGAAGGCATGTTGAATTTTGTCAAATGCTTTTTCAGTATCTAGTGAGATGGTCAAGTGATTTTTTTCTTTGAGTTTGTTTATGTAGTGGATTACATTAATGGATTTCCAAATATTGAACCAACCCTGCATTCCTGGGATAAAGCCTACTTGATCATGATGGATGATTGTTTTGAGGTGTTGTTGGATTCAGTTTGTGAGAATTTTATTGAATATATTTGCATCAATATTCATATGGGACATTGGTCTGAAGTTCTCTTTCTTTGTTGTGTCTTTGTGTGGTTTAGGTATAAGTGTAATTGTGGCTTCATAGAATGAATTGAGTAGGGTTCCTTCTGCTTCTATTTTGTGGAGTAGTTTGAAGAGGATTGGTATTAGATTTCCATGAAGGTCTGATAGAATTCTGCACTAAAACCATCTGGTCCTGGGCTTTTGTTGGTGGCAAGACTTTTAATGACTGCTGCTATTTCTGTAGGGGGTTGGGAACTGTTATATGGTTTATTTGTTCCTGATTTAATTTTGGTACCTTGTATCCGTCTAGAAAATTGTCCATTTTCTCCAGATTTTCTAGTTCTGTTGAGTATAGGCCTTTGTAGTAGGATCTGATGATTTTTTTTTTAATTTCTTCAGTTTCTGTTGTTATGTCTCCCTTTTCAGTTCTGATTTTTATTAATTTGGACACTGTCTCTGTGTCCTCTGGTTAGTCTGGCTAAGGGTTTCTCTATGTTGCTGATTTTCTCAAAGCACCAGCTTCTGGTCTTGTTGATACTTTGTATAGTTCTTTTTGTTTCTACTTGGTTGATTTCAGCCCTGAGTTTGATTATTTCCTGCTGTCTACTCCTCTTATGTGCATTTGCTTCTTTTTGTTCTAGAGCTTTCAGGTGTGCTGTCAAGCTGCTAGTGTATGCTTTATCCAATTTCTTTTTGTAGGCACTCAGAGCTGTAAGTTTTCCTCTTAGCACTGCTTTCATTGTGTCTCATAAGTTTTGGTATGAAGAGCCTTCATTAAATTCTAAAAATTCTTTAATTTCTTTCTTTATTTCTTCATTGACCAAGTTATCATTGAGTAGACTGTTGTTCAGTTTCCATGTGTATATGGGCTTTCCATTGTTTTTTGTTATTATTGAAGACCAGCCTTAGTCCATTATGATCTGATAGGATCCAAGGAATGGATTATTTCCATCTTTTTGTATCTGTTGAGTTCTGTTTCATAATTATATGGTCAATTTTGGAGAAGGTTCTGTGAGGTGCTAAAAAAAAAGATATATTTATTTGTTTTAGGATGAAATGTTCTATACATATTTGTTAAATCCATTTGTTCATAACTTCTGTTAGTTTCATGCTGTCTCTGTTTAGTTTCTGTTTCCATGGTCTGTCCATTGCTGAGAGTGTGTGTTGAAGTCCCCCAGTATTATTGTGCGTGGTGCAATTTGTACTTTGAGCTTTAGTAAGGTTTCTTTTATGAATGTGGGTGCTCTTCATTTGTAGCATAGATATTCAGAATTGAGAGTTCATCTTGGTACATTTTTGCTTTGACGAGCATGAAGTGTCCTTCCTTATTTTTTTTGATAACTTTTGGTTGAAAGTCTATTTTATTCACTATTAGAATGGCTACTCCAGCTTGTTTCTTGGGACCAGTACTTTTACTCTGAGGTAGAGTCTGTCTTTGTCACTGATGTACATTTCCTGTATGCAGCAAAATTCTGGGTCCTGTTTATGTATCTAGTCTGTTGGTCTATGTCTTTTTATTGGGGGTATTGAATCCATTGATGTTAAGAGATATTAAGGAAACATAATTGTTGCTTCCTGTTATTTTTTATATTAGTGGTGGAATTATGTTTGTGTGGCTATCATTTTGGGGTTGTTGAAAGAAGATTACTTTCTTGCTTTTTCTAAGTTGTTTCCCTGCCTTGTGTTGGAGTTTTCCATCAATTATCCTTTGAAGTGCTGGATTTGTGGGAAGATATTGTATAAATTTGGTTTTGTCATGGAATGTCTTGGTTTCTCCATCAATAGTGATTGAGAGTTTTGCTGGGTATAGTAGTCTGGGCTGGCATTTGTGTTCTCTTGGGGTCTGTATGATATCAGTCCAGGATCTTCTGGCTTTTATAGTCTCTGGTGAGAAGTCTGGTGTAATTCTTATAGGTCTGCCTTTATATGTTAATTGACCTTTTCCCCTTACTGCTTTTAGTATTTTTTCTTTGTTTTGTGTATTTGGAGGAATTTCTTGCTTAGTCTATTTGGAGTTCTTGTCTGTAGGCTTCTTGTATGTTCATGGGCATCTCTTTCTTAAAGTTAAGGAAGTTTTCTTCTATAATTTTGTTGAAGATATTTATTGGCCCTTTAAGTTGGAAATCTTCAGTCTCTTCTATACCTCAACATTCTCTTCTCAGTCTAGATTTTTATGAATTTCAGAATACTACTAAAAATTTTCAAGGTTCTATCTGCTTACTTGTTTTGATTAGTTTAGCCATTCTGTCCTTTAGTATCCATGTGGCATTATTTTCAGGACCCCAGAAATATTAAATCTGTGGTGCTCAATTTTATATAAAACAGTAAATTATATATAGACAGAATATAACCACTATATATTATATAAAACAGTACTTAGTTTTACATATTTATTTTATTTATTTACATATTTACACATATATGTATATGCATACATATATACACATATAATCTATATACAATATTTTATATTTTATTACTTTATTTTATATGTTTATATTTTATATCTTTACTTAACACAATATGAATAGTTGGTATACTGTATTATTTAGGTAAAGATTATAAGAAAAAAAAACGAAAGTCTTTGTCTTTGGTACAGACACAATTAAAATGTCTCTTTTTCAATCATTAATTGGTGACTGATTGTCTAACTGTTTGGTGTGTATCAAGCTGGGATAAGGCTAGTTAAGGGGATTGAACTTAACAATGTTTTCTTATTTTATATCTTAATCTTTAGCATGAACTCATCCTTTGTTTTTCTAATGGATACAAAAAAGAACATTTTAAAAATGGATTCTTTACTGATGTCACATGTGTATATAGCTCACTCCAGCACCCTGTCTAACACTCTTTTAAGTATTTCCATTAGCTGCCTTAGGGAAGGTTGCTATGACCAGTGGTCCTGCCTTTCTTTGCTACTAAGATAGCACAAATACATTACAAGTATCTTTGCCAACCCAAATGTGAACACTTGCCACCTGCTCAGTCTCCTTCGGGCAGGTTTTCCCCAGCACACTCTCCTTAGAACAACATTGGAGGATGCTGGGTAGAGATGGAATTGAGGAACAAATCCTAAAGGGACATTTCTGAAATGATGAAGGCCTCAGCTATGGAGAAACTGAATTCTAAATATCTTATGAGCATAGGATGTGAGTGACTGTCATTCAAGCACACCTAAGAATTGAAAATTCTTAGGGTTGTTCTTTTTGTGTGTTTGTTTCCAATACATTCCAACTTCACTTTCCCCTCCCTCCATGCCTCCCTGTCCCTCCCTTACCTCACCTCTCTCTGAGATCCACCCTCATCTGTTCCCCTTCAGAAAAGAGGCCTCCCATGGATATCCAATGAACAGAGCATAACAAGATAATATAAGACTGGACACAAACCCTCATATCAGGGCTGGGAGATAAAACATAGTAGGAGGAAAGGATCCTGCCAAGAGGCAAAAGAGTCAGAGACAGCCGTACTCCCATTTGGAGGAGTCCCACAAAACCACCAAGGAAACAGCCATAGCATATATGCAGGGACCTAGATCAGACCCATGTAGGCTCCCTGACTATCACTTTAGTCTCTATGAAACCCTATGAGCCCTGGTTGGTTGATGTCTGTGGGCAGTATTCTCTGCTGGTGGTGTCCTCCACCCCTTTGGCTCCAACAATTCTTCCTCCCCCTCTTCTACTCTTCTTCTGCCCCACTGCTGCTAGGTTATCTGAGCTGTAAAGGGAGGGACCTGATGGAGATCTTCAATTTGGGATCTCTCTCCACCTATTGTTTGTTGGTGGTTTTTCTGCATCTGCTCACATCATCAGAATCCTTTCTTATGGTGATTGGGTTAGGCTCTGATCTATGACTATATAAGAATATTATTAGGAATCATTTTATTGATTTTTGTTTTGTTTTGATTTTCAAGACTAGATATCTCTGTGTAGTCCTGGTTGTCCCGGAATACACTTAGTAGACCCGGCTGGTCTCAAACTCAGAGGTCTCTGGCCTGTCAAGCCTCTTGCTCCTGATTATCCAGGCAGTGTTGGGCATGGGCTGCCTCTCAGGGAATGGGCCTCAAATTAGACTGGTTCATCACTGGTTGGCTACTGCTACAAATTCTGTGCAGAATGGGCCATTCTTGAGAGCAATACTCTGAACTTACATCATCCCTTCCCTACACCAACAAACCCCAGACACTTTTGGCAGTATCTGGAGATACAGTTGATATTGTTTCTGGCATCAAGAGACGCTGAGCATCTTACAGGAAATGCCTATATTAGCCTTCCACAACTTCTACAGAAAAGAATTATCTGAGTCAAAGGTCAGTAAAGCTGAGGTCTAGAATCCTCCTGATCAGAGAGGTGTTTAGATGGCAAGCATTGTAGCTGTTTACTGTGGTTTTCAGTTAGGAGGAAATTCTGCTCAATCTAGAAATGAACTACTAGGTCTATCCCTCCTCCTAATGTTGTAATCTTTTATAATTTTTCTTTTAAACCAAAAGAATTGAGCATTACAATTCCCTGGAGTGTAGTCATGATGATAATGTCCTAGCCTTGCTTCATCCTCAGGCTTACTAACAAAAGCCATATTATTCTTCCCACTGGTGATTAAGTTTGTTTATAACTCTAGTGTGGTTTTTTTGAAAAATCAATGAATGCATAATGGTTACCATAGGAATTTATAACCAAAAATCATTGATTTGATATCAAATAAATGTTATAGGTAGAAACTCAAGGAGTCTTAGAGTCTTACATCCTTTGTAACATACAAAAACTTAAAAAATTGTGTTATTTGTGTGTGTGTTGTCACACATGTAAGTAATACAATCCAGTCACACCCATCCTGCCACTTTTGATTATCCTATTCTCCTGCCACCAAGTCTCCATCACACTTTCTGGTCTTGATTTATTTCTGTGTCTACTTTGTGATCCGCTTGACTTAGTGAGGGGCATTCACATGGGCATGGATGTAAAGCTGTCCACTGGAACATAGTTACCAGTAGTTAAGTCACCCAAGACAATGACCTCTGCTCCCTTGGTTGAGGTTCAGTGAGTACCACCCTCATCTATAGTTCACTATTCCCAAGCTCAGTTTTCGAAGGCAGCTCTAGTTCTTTCGGATTCATGTGTGCTAAGGTCATATCATGCCCATGAGTCAGGGTTCTGAGTAAGTTTTTCTCATCTCTGGATCTTGAAGTCTTTCTCATCCCTCAACTGCAGTGTTTCCTGAACCTTGAAGTGTTCTGTTTAAGTGCAAACTCTGTATAGTCATTTTTTTTCCTCCACAGTTTGAACAACCATGAGTCTCTATGCATTGGACTGCATGTAACTGCAAAGAGAAGCTTCTTTGAAGAAGGGTAAATGTTATAGCATTCTATGGCATAAACTATTAGGAGGCAGTTTGACAATATGTCCATTTAGAGAAGGAAAGTATTATTTCATCTCTAGCATGGAGCATGTAGTTTTTGTTGCACCACTCTACATTCCTGACTGGATGCACCCACCCAGGAGCCATCCTGGATCCACCAGTGAAACACACACACACACACACACACACACACACACACACACACACAAAAAAAAAAAAACTTATTTTTAGTATGGTTTTTAGCTTAGTGGCTAGGCACATCTAAGCCTCCAACAGCTAACATGCCCTTGCCTTCACTCCGAGCTCAACACATCTGAACCCTTCCTCAGCTTAGTTGCTCAGTTCCCTACACTTCCAGTTCAATATCACTAAATGTTCCCTCAGCTTAGTTGCATTTCTAATTTCCCACCTGCTACCCCAGGCCCAGTTGGGGAAGCAGCTAATGGCCATTCCACTCTAGATCTCACATGGCTCGTGACTCTCTCTCCCTCTGAAGCATGGCAAATTCTCTTTCCTCCTTGTGTCTGCTAGCCTGCCTGTGGAAACCTGGAAGTATCGCCTCTTCTGCCCTGACATTGGTCTCTAACATCTTTATTGATCAATAAAGAACCAATTGGGGAATGGGACCTTCAGCATTTATTCCTTAGCAGAGCATCAGGACCACCCCCTACACTAGTGCCTACGATCTCTCCACTCTGAGCATTTAAAGCAAATCGATAATACTAGACATGAACTCCCTTCTAAAGAGGGGACCTCAGATTCAGTGAGAAATCAATAAGTTACCCTCTCAAACACCAGTGCTACTATTACTCCAGTAAACACTCCCCAAAATGCAAGTTGGTATTATAGCTTGCTAGGTCCTAAGCTGGGAAAGACCATTGCTGACTTTGTGCCTCTAGTTGACTGATAGCAACTTCTAGCACTGTGGCAGGCTATCAGCAGGGAAAATCTTTCTTTCAGTTCACTTCTAGTAAGGTTTGTCTTTACTCTACATTCAGGTAAACTGAGGCATGTGGACTCTTCAGCACAACCGTTTTGCTATCCAGTTCTGGTGGCCAACCAAGAGCAATGGCCATAACTATATCACTTTAAGCAACTGGTCTAGGGAATTCTTGGGTGACAACAACTAGAGATGTGTCCCACTCTGGATACCAGGGTTTCCATTTCATTACCCATGTCTTCGTCTTCTGGGAACAGCACCATCCACACTCCCATTGTATCTCTGTTCAAAATCTTTTCAAATTATGTCTTTTGTTTCTTAACCTAACGAGTATCTGCATATAACCCTATTATGTATTGTTGGACACTTGATATGTATACCCACCCTTTAATGTCTTTAGATTGCAGTGTTAACACCAGCTTTAAATAGATGTGGAAGCTAGATGAGCCTTTTCTGTGAAATCATGTGCTATAGATTATGGAGAAGAAATGAGCACTCCCTTCTAGAAGGACTGGGTAGAAGAGGGTTCTGCTTTGGGTAGAACTCTGAGCATGGGGTAGATGCCTCTGTGCCTGTGTTTGTATAATTTGTCTTTTGCCAGTATGCCCACAGTGTGATATAATACCATATTGCACATTAGTACATTTTAACAGCTTTGAAATGAGCTTTCTCGACACTCATAGAAGGATCGGGAATGTGTGTAGGGAAATCCCTTGGCAAGCGCACATCTGTCGTGATTTCCAAGTGCTGGGGCATGCGCATCAGACTACATCAGCAGTTTTGCTCAAAATGTGAACAATATGTTTGCTAAAAGCAGACACAGTTGTGTCTAAATTGCACAAACTTCTCTCAAACATGAGAAATGTCACTGTTGAAAGTCTAATGCTTCAAATTATTCCAGTTACTAGTTCTCAAAAAGGGAAAAAAGGAAATCCACCAAGCTCAGATGTGGCATCAAAAAAAAAAAAAAAAAAAAAAAAAAAACCCATTTGCTGCTACAGAATTTCTTTCTGCAGTCTGTAAGCAAAGCAGAACTCTACGGTGCTTCTGGGTGCTGATCATGTGCAAGGCTGTTTATCTTCATTACTTGCTAACAGTGTGGTATATCATTATATAAACTTGATTTTACCTCTAATTAAACGTTTAAAATGCAGTTGCTCCACTTTGCTCTTGTGACAGGGTAGGAGATTAAGTGACTTTTGTTGCCCAGTGGAATTATCACACTCAAATACTTTACTCAAATTAATTCCTGTTGGTGAAATACACTTTAAATAGTATTACTTGTTTGGGGAAAATTAATATTTCCCATAAATGAATATTTTAACCAAATATGGCAAGTTTATTAATAGCTCTGGGAGAAGAGGATCGTGTGAAAACAGTCATCAGTTTTCTTGATGGTTTCATATCCTCCTGACAGTTATTCGGGCTTCTTAAAACACACATTCATTCAGCTGCACCCCTTAATCTGGGAAAGGCTAGATCGTTAAATTGTTCAGGAAACATCTGATTGTTTCTCAGTTAAGTTCCCCGTGCTTTGTAATCTAGGGCTGGGAGTTAAGTTCTGCTCTGTAAAATAGACGTTAGCTGCTCACGGTGGTACCCATTTTAAGACCTTTTTAGATTTTCCAAGTGTAAGAATGTGATTTCAACACCCTTGGCTTGCCTGCCACGCCATTTCTGCTATATATAGTTCTCTATCTTCCTCTGTGTAAACAGCCGTCAAAGACCTCCTTTTGTTTTGTTTCGTTTTGGCTTGGTTTGGTTTTTGTTTTGTTTTTTAATCACTCTGATGTAGCTCATTTCTTCATATGTAGTAATGCATTGTTGCTGTCGTTGTTGTTTCTACCTACCAGACTGGCACTCCATCCTAAGTAATTGATGGTTTCTTTAGCATCTTTGCATTTAGACTCCATAGTTCAGTTGCTTGAAACTTCAAACTGGGGTCCAGATAAGCAACAGTAATGAAGTTCAGTGGGGCTCAGGTGAGTTGTGGAGAGCTTCTCAGCTCCTGCTATGTGGCAATAGAAGCTCAGCCCAAACTACCTGAGAATGTCAGCATCTTAGTGAGGTTGTCTGTGTTTCCCCAGGTGTTGGATGGAATGGCAGTCTGCAAAATACTTTTCGCTGTGAGGGTCTGTCAAGTGTCTAACTCAGAAGGGTTTTTTGTCTGTCAGATAGAGACATTCCTTATGGGATTGTTTTCGAGAAGCCAAATATAGGACAGGATCGGGATTCCTGAGTGCTCAAGGTCTAACTTTCAGCTCTGGTCCTGTTCTTTTCTAAGCCTAAACTTCCAGTGAGCTGTTTAAGAGCTTGCACAAGCCCCATAACACAGAACTGCCCCAGCTGTTGAATAATCAACATGATAGATACCAGATGTTATTAGCTTTCTCAAAAAAAAGCTTCCAAACAACAGTTAACATTATTGTCATTAAATATCAGTGATATGAGATTATGGTTCTAGGAATGAAGAGTTAGAACAAAGAAAAAAAAAAAAACAACAAAAAGACCCCCAAACCTTCATTGGCATGTTTTTCTTCATGCTTTAACTGCTTATTTTGGGCACATTCCCTCCCTTGTTTCCTGCAATTGCTCTTGTGTCTTACTTCCTTTCCTCTTAGACAGCACAGATATAAGATGCCTCTTCTGTCCTCTGCTGCCTACAAGCATAGGAAATGAGGTGGAGATGATGCTGTATGAAATAATTCTGGAGAGGAAGGGGTGTGGGGGAAGTTTCACTGAAGAGAAGAGGGACAGCCTATGGTTCATCTGATGAGAGACTGTTGGCACAGGGCAACTTACTAAGGAAGAGGCAGGGAATTGGCTGTGATTGGCTTCAGGAGCTTGTTTCTGTTTCCCTGATTGGTCCTAAGCTAGGACTAAGGCAGCAGCTGTTAGGTAGGCATGATTATTAGGGCCAGTTGGTGCGGACCTTGAGCTATATGCCCCTGGACTGGTTACTGTAGCATGTGAGTCCGGCTATTATCTATTCCATATTTAGTCTCTAATGGACTAGACTAGTATTTAATGAACTCAATGGCTTTTCTCCATCTCTGTCTGCATTCCTCCCTTTACCCACCTCTCTCTATATATCAAATTATGTAACACATGCTATAACTCTTGGGCTTGGCCAGATCTGTTCTCAGACTGCTATTCCAGCTGATGCTACAGCAGGACCATTTTTCCAATATTCCATACATCCCCATTAGTCGCTAAGTGAAAAAGCTTCACCACAGAAAATTGGAAATGAACTTTTTTTTCTGGATATAAATTTTTGTGGAAACATTAAAAGTACCACTCAGAATGCTTTTCTTTTCTGTTTACTCAAATAGAGTTCTCAAAGCCACTCTGGCTTTCAGAAAAGCCTAATTACTTTCATATACCACAAACAGTCGATAGAGCATGGGGAAAAGTCATACCTATAAATTTATATTACTTGAGGGAGAATATTTGGTCTTAGAAGTATTAATGCAGCCTCTTACCTCCTAGGTATTAGCTTTATTTGTGAAGTGGAATTTGATTTAGTTTCGGACCCACCTAAGAATGGGACACTGGAGAGAGAAGGGGGTTGGCACCTTGGCTGGCTCTGAGTACTTAATTCCAGAGATGTCAGCAGAGCAGGGGGGGGGGGCTTGACTATGCTCTTACTTTTCTGGTGTAGGTTAATAGGAGGGCATAGACAGTGTCAAGCATACTGTCAGATACTCCTTACTCCATGTAGGCCATTTCCAGTCAATACAGTGCTGCAGGGCACTGGGGAACATTTTTCTTAAACATTAAAGTCTTCGTTATTTTTAATGAGTGACAGAAGTTGAAAGTTGCCAACGAGGAGAGCTGAACTAGAGAATCTACCTTGTGGAAAGAGAAACTTGTATGTAAATGTGTACATGTGTGTTTGTATTATGTGCATGTGTTCTCTCCATGTGCATGTGTGTGCATGTGTGTGTATGTGTATGTGTGTGTGTGTGTGTGATAGAGAGAAATAGAGTGTGTTCTGTACACATGTGCATGTGTATGTATGTGACTTCTGTGTACTCATGCACATGTGTGTATGTGCTGTGCATGTGTGTGTTTGTGTTATGTGCATGTGTATGTATGTGTGTGTGAGAGAGAGAGTGTGTTCACATGCGCACATGTATGTGTGTGTGTGAGTTCTGTGTGTGTGTGTGTATGTGTGTGTGTGTTTCTTTAGTAGTTTCAGATCATTTGAGCTGGTTTGTAGCAGAAAGAAACATACTATTAAGTCACTATGCTATGATAGTATTAAATAAATGTCCCCTTTTTAATGTCCTTAAAAATGTCCCTTTTCTCAAAAGAAAATAATTTGCAGAGCCTTTGAAACTGCCTACTATGAGGTAGAGGCAGACAATTGTCTTGCAAACAGTATAAGTTTGAGCTCGTCCAACTGAAGTACAAACTGAACCATTCCTGGATGGGAGACACTTTTCCACAGTGCACTGGAATGAACAATCTCAAGAATGACTCTCAGAAGGCACATTTTACATTCCTGTTTGCCATTTTCATCTCGCTTCATGGCGTCATAGCACACCGACTTCAGTCTTCTACGACAAGAGGCAGCTCTGACAATGTACCTGGATTCGCAATTGTTTTCCTGTAAGGATTTCACTTCACATAACTTACCATGCTGGTTATTATGTGTGTGGAAGAATGTGTAGTGGGTGGATTTATACAGCTCGGTGACTGTCTTTCCTTGTTGATATTCTTGGAGGACTTTGCTTAGCACTGATTTCCTGCTCTGGGGGACTCCTTGCTGTCAAAATAATGTAAACACCAGGGAAGGAAAGTATGCCTCCATCTGTTAAGGCCATCATATTCCTCCATGACTATCTCTAACTAGGTTTATGAGCTTTATATAAGGAGGAGGTGGGCCTCTAAGGAAGAGATCCTGCTTGGCGGAATCAGAGGAAGATGGAGGTGAGGTAGAAGGCTGTGAGACATCCACTCAGCCTGTCAGAGTCGGTGAAGAACATGCACCATTTTAAGTGCAAAATCGTTTGTGGTTTGAGTATAGGGGTATAGTGATTGCCTTCCATTTCTAATCATGGATTCAGCTTTTTAGAAAATCGGGGGGTAGAAGAGGATTTGGTTTATGTCCTGAGGGATGTCCATATTCTAATGCTGACTCCCTCTGTTGGACTTAGCTGAAGTTTAGGTCAATTCTTTATAAGAAACAGCACTATGGCTCAGATTCTGTCCATTCATTCTAGCTGAACTCTAGCATGGGAGTCATTTTTAAGCTGCCCCTCTGGAAGCCTTCTTCAGTTCCTTGAAAGTTTGTAAGAAGCCCCTTCTCATGGGATTCTGTGTGCATGCTCATCTGGATTCACATTAGCTGTCAACTTAGACTCAGGCATCCCTCTTTCAGTATGTTCTTGCCTTAAAAATGGATCCTTTGCCCTATTGGATTTTGGCAGCATAGGGCACATAGTAAGTACTAAATAAATATGTGTTGAATTAATATATTTTCCTAGAGAGACTTGTTTTATTTATGGAATAAGAGTTTTAACTATGCACATAGATATTTGCAAAATAAATATTTGCTGATTGGATTTTCAGTGCTTAAGTAATGTTCTGTTGCAAGGCAGGCACCTCTGGAAAGGTTCATTAATGGTGTGGGATTATTATTTACAACACTGAAGCAGTTTTCTGAAAGTACATATACATTATTCCCTGTTTCCTCCTAAGTGCATGGACTTAGTGAAAATAGACAATAAATCAATAACAGGCTCAGAATTACTGGAAGAAGCAGCATGCTGTGTGCTTTTCCTGAAGATGAGGTGTAGACTCAACAAGTGAGAAGGCGCACTGGTTTTTGTTGTGACGGCCAGTGGGCAGAACTGGAAACAGGACTTGGTATTAACATTTGTATTTACAAAGCAGAGCTCTGAGTCTTTGGGTAAGCTGAGCCAGATCCCTTCTGTCTGTCTGTCATAGAGGCTTTACTTAGAAATGTCCACAGCAGTACCTCCTCTATTGTGGACTCAAGCAAGAAACATTTGTTTCGTAATCATTTAATTATTTATGTCTATCTGACACACCAGCTCCAGTTATAATTTTATTAGAAGACATGATGTGTATGCATGTTTATATGTACAAGTGCACGTGTGTGTGTGTGTGTGTGTGTGTGTGTGTGTGTGTGTGTGTGTGTAGGCCCAAAGTTGAGGAGCCATGTCTAGATCACTCCCCATTCAGTTTATTGGGTAGGAGTCTCTCACTGAACCTAGAAATGACCAATTCTGGATAGTCTGGCTAACTGACTTGCTCTAGGGATCTCCTATCTCTGCCTCATGAATATTAAGATTCTAAGCCACCATCATACCTGCCTGGCTTATTTACATGACTCCTGGGGTTGAGAACTCCAGTCTGTATCCTCATGCAGTGATGCTTTATCCATGGAGTTGTCTCCTAATGTCGTCTCATCGTAATTTTGCAACTTAATTTTTTTGTGTGTGGAGCAAAGAACTGTTGTTCATAGTATTGCAGACATGTAGCTTTCTGGTGGCTTCACTATTCACCTCAATCCAGGAATTTAGGAACTCAACTTTATAAATTTACCCAGAGTGGAGGGGGACCAAGGTCATTAGCTTACACTAACTGGCTCAGAAAAAGATGGGACAGTGTAAAATGAAGATGCCACAGAAGCCCCCCAAAAAGCAGAAGACTGGAGCATCTAGCTAGTGTAGGATTTACAGAGGAAAACCAATCAAGCCTGGAGGTAATTAGGGAGACTTCCAGGATGAGACAATAAAATAAACTTCCTGGGCAGGATTTACCAGGACAAAAGCTGAAATCAGGAAGACATGACTGCTTACTTTTGAAATTCACCTATACTCCATCTCATTGTGCCCATTCTCCAGAGAAATAGAGCTGCCAAGTCACATCGATGCTGCCAGGTTGTCACTCCAGCGGGAAATCATCATGGCAAATTAAAATACAGTAAGAACCATGGTGTTTTGGTGTGGGTGTGGGAGTTAATAGATACTAACATTATTGCAACCCCTTTGGAGAGAGAATTTCACCGTACATGAAACAGAAATGCATATATTCTTTGCCCTTTCCTTTCTAGAAATTTATCCCAAATATAAATCCTCAGGACTGAGCAAAGACATGAATGAGTGTTCCTTCTAATGCCATTCGTATCAGCAGAGGTTTAGAGGAATTCCACATGTCCAGTAAAAGCCAGTCATCAAATGATACATGCTGTATCTGTGTGACAGAGACACTTGAGGCAGAATAATGCAGATATAGCTGTAATGTGGAAGGATTGCAGGATGATGCATAGAGTGTGCTGCCTCCTCCTACTGTGTGAACAGAAAAAAGCACACAGGCACGTGTGTTTCTGAAGTGAAGGAAACACATCTTTGAGCCCAGTTGGCCTGGAGTGGAAGCAAACTAGTCATTGCATGTGTTTCAGTGTGTCAGCAGAGCTCACATGTTCTGTGGGATGCACAGGTTGCAACAAAATAGAGTCATGTGTTACTAAAGAGCAAGGTGCACTCTGAGAAGCGTGTGGATCCCATCACGTGAACTCACAGAGTGTACTTTCCCATACTGATGTGGCTACAGGGTCACTGTGATATGAATTTTGACAGGTCCTCTTTCACATCTGTAGCCCATCCTTGACCAAACCTCACTAGGCAGCATGTGACTGTAGTTTCTAAATGATTTCAAAATTCAAAGCACATGAAGGGGTTTATCAAATGAGGCTGCTGATGCTGATCACCTTTATACAGGCACCGTAGACCCAACGAGCAGTCTCCCTGAGGAGAACGTCTTCTTCATCCCTTGCTGTATGTTCTTGCAGGCTTTGTCACCCATATGAGCCAACATTTTATCTCCAACTATTTCTACTCATAGCTGAGCCCTGGATTCTTCAAGCCATTTGTGGAAGAATCTAAGTTCCATAAGCAGCACGTTTACAAATCACTTCTCCGATAGATAGTGTACCTTTGCTATAAATTGAATTTACGAGAAGAGCTCGCCCACATGCAGAGCCCTGAGCACCACGTTGTTGTGACTCAGACCTGGTTGACTGGAGTGAGTCGGGGAGCCATAAGGCAGTGGATTCTAATGGAGAAGATTGGAATTTTGCTTCTCGTACTATCTTCCCTCCCTTTTTTCCTATTGTCCTCTACTCATCCTTTCTCTCCCTGCCTTCTTTTCCTTTTTGAGAGCTTGGGGGCGTGGTGCTTCAGAGCCACTAGGTTTTGAAGACATTTACAATGCGCCTCACTTCATACCATTCAAGGAAAGAAGCAGTAAATTGGGAGCGATTTGATGCATTCTGTGTCCTTTGTCCTGACTAACCTTAGAAGGAATAGAAATGTGACTAATCTGCTTCCTGCAGGTCTGAGAGTATTGGCCTCTTTCAGGTATCTGATTTGTGATGAGACCCAGCTTGCTTTGTCTCTGTCCAGTCTTTCTTGCTCTGTGATGACAGAAGACCCCAATTTGTCTGTAGGAGCAAAGAGAGAAGATTCAAGTTATGGACAGCTGACCTTTGATTTTCTTGTTCAATCTGAGTGCTTTTAAATGGAAATAGGAGGGAAAGGGAGTGACAGGGTGGAAGGTGGAAGGGAGACCATCATGGAAGAGCATAGGTTTTGGGTATTTGCCTCCTGGTACAGATTGTATTCCTGGCAACCTGAGATAGAGTTTCCCCATGTCATTCTGTGAAATACGACATGCTCAGAGAAGATGAAAGAATGTATGTATATATTCTTGCACGGTGCCTGGCATTTAGCAGGAACCAAGTAAGTGGTGAGTAACAACATTAGCACAGGAGCAGAGCATGGAGACTGAGGTAGTCATCAGAGCACACAGGGCCCTGGGCGATTGGATAAAGTTAGCATTTTCCTTGTCCTCTGTCAACCCATAAAGTCCCAGAGACCCAGTTTTCTCATGTGTAAGACAAGGACATTCACTAACTGCCTAGCTTTCTAACATGCTCCTTATACAGGGGCAAAAGGAAGGATTTCTTGTTCTTCTTTTCAATTTTATTCCAATCACACCAAGGCAACCTTTGTCTTGCATAGAACTTGGCCAGAAAAAAGTCTCTTGAATGAATTTGGGTCCTAGACAGGATGCATGAACTCTTGTGTCTCCTGTTGTTGCTCTTCAGCCTAAGATGCTCAGCTTCCTTGATTTGTTTTTCATCTCTAACTTGGAGGTTGAGGCTAACACGAACCACACCTATTTATATGATGAGGAAGGAAGTCATACAGATGAAGTCATATGGTCTATCAAACAGAATGTTCAAGAAGTTATTTCGAAAAACTGCTGTCCCCAACCCTGGCCGTCTTTATTTATTATTTCCTAGGGTCTGGCTGAGGAGGAACTAAGCAGTCTTTATTCCATCACCAGACTCCGTCCCGAGTGTGTGCTGCAGAGGTGTCCCCTGTTTTCTCCCTTTCCGTAAAGCTCTGATTTCATTCTAATGTTTCAGTCTTGGTTGTGTACTGTAAGTCAGCACTCCTCAGAGTGGAATTTTGTGACACAGCATTCCTTTTAGTCTTACTCCCTCAACAGGAAGAAAACTCTACGTGTTTAAAATACACTGAAAGGCGAGGGTCAGTGACAGTGATGTGTCTGGCTTTGGGTGGGCCCTGGATTTGATGATGCCTGCTGTTGAAAAACAAGACACCATGATGATGCTTTGTAGTTTACTTACAGAATCCAAGTAAACAAGGACAGGTGTTGGGATATTAGCATATTAAAGGCTCCCGGAAGTCCCCACAGAAACTGCACAGAGATAGAAAGAGGTCCCAATGAAACAACTGTAGCAGCTTTCATGATAGTGCTCCAAAGAACCTACTGGCTGAAAACTCACTGACAGTGAAAGGTTCTGGTCAATTATTTTTGTTTTGTTACATACAAATTGATCAAAGAAGAAACAGTTGCTACAAAGTCTGTCTTACAAAGAAGCTGGAGTTGGATTTATGAACTGAGGTATTGGCTACATCTGAGTACCAAGCTTGCTTTCATTTTCGGTGTGTTCACGGTATATCAACGGCTGTCTCTGGCCCGCTGAACTTTCCCAGTCTCTTGCTTTCATTTAAATATTTTGTTATAGAATGTGCAATAAGCTTTAGGACTGAATGAAAACAATACCCTGAGAATGTATAAATAAATAATTAAAGTTGTTTATGAATAACGTCAGAGAGACCACTACTGGGGCTGCGTAATGGAAACAGGTTCAATAGAAATTCAACAAAATACTGGCTCGGAAAATTGCTTTCTGAAGATCAGAAGTAGATTTATTTGAGTCTACACATTTCTGATTATGCAGGAATATGTTACTGTGAAGTTTCAGGAGCTTTCAATCTTGAGATAGTCTTTCTTAATGCCTGGAAAGAAATTTGCTTCAGAATTAGGTGTAGGGCTCTCAGCGCTGCCTGCTTTCTCTCTTATGAGCTGTTGTCAGGTCATTTACTGACAAATAAGGATATAATCCCCCTTTTGATATTGCAGCTCACCTAGTAATACATATTCTTTGTTATTTTCTAATCTTGTAGAGTGAAAGGGAAAGGGTCCCACAGAATGGGTTTGATGCCAAAAGTGACAGAAAACGAAGACGACAGCAGCAAATGCAGAAAGAATAAATTCAAGATGATTTGTTTGAATTAGCTTTATGGTCTCATGGAGTTTTGTGAACTGAGACCAGAAGCCAGGAATAATCAAAAAGCCTCTTGCCTAAAAACAAACATATTTTCCAAGAAAATTTATATATTACACTGTAAGATAATATGCTATAAGATATTCTAGCCCAGCTAGATATTACACTGTAAGAATCTTCATCCAGTAGTATGAATACAAAAGGCAACGAACTGGACAGAGACTGTATGTCTTATGTTAATGTTATCCAGAAATGGAATAGTACTTTTTTATAGGATCTATTATTTTCTTAAGTGTGTGTTTATGTGTGTGTATGTGTTTGTGAGTGGTGTGCAAGTGTGTGTGTTTGTATACATGTGTGTATGTGTGTGTGTATGAGTGAGTGTGTGTGAGTGTGAGTGTGTGTGTGTGAGTGTGAGTGTGTGTGTGTGTGTCTGTGTGTGTGCATATGAATGGAGAGCTTTGCAGTGGGAGGGATGCTATGGTGATGCTTCCCATTGAACTCCAGTTTTCTATAAGAGCAGCAGGAGCCACTGACGCAGCAGCATCATCTCTCCAGCTCTGGACTGGTCGTCCTCAGATCACAGTTGTACAAAACAGCGATGGCCTTTGTAATAGCTTTTGTGTTTCTCATGTTAGACAAACATGTAAAATTAAAGAGATAATAGGTTCTGAAAAGCATTTTTGATTCTAGGCAAAATGTTTAAATTGCTTAGTTCTCCAGTTAACGAAGAAGAAAATACATTTGGCATGCCAGAGGCAACAGTGATGTAAGATGTCTAAACAGCAACTGATCTCTGTTTACCGTGGGCAGCAGTTTCTTTCTGCCACAACACTCAAAATTACCCTATTTCTAGGTCATTTGTGAGTGTGTATGTTTGTGTGAGTATGTATGTGTGTGTGTACATGTGTTTTAGAGAGCTTTCCCCATTGCAATGATATGGTCAATTGTAGTCTGCTGATAAATATCTAAAGGCGTTGAAATAATTAATTAATAATCCCAATGGCGAGCAGGTTAGTTACCCACCTCAATGGCTTACGTTTCTGAATGAAAGATACATACACAACCTTTATAATTTGATATGCCTTAAATATCACAATAGCTGAGTCACTGTCTAACCTCCATGTGATTAATTCATATCCTGCAGATAATTCCCAGTTATTATTTACTAAATTCTGTATTTTATCTTGGCTGCCCTGTACCCAGTTGGGCAGCCCTTTGAGCCGTGCTCTTCTTCTGGCTCCTTCACATGGTAGCTATGCCTCTCTGTCCTGCACTTCTTAGGCATGATGTCTCTCCTCTCCTCCACAGTCTATCTTCTTTCCCTTCTTCTCTTTCCTATCCCAAGCCTGGGAAATTCCCCAAACCCACCTCTGTCTGTCCCTCTCAGCTATAAAAATGTTGGCATTTTTATTTACCATTCCGAACCAAATGAGAGCAGGTTCCCAGAAGCTATATGTAGACCCTTGTGTAAGAAGTTTGGGGGGGGGGATGTAATTAGCATTCATAATACAAGCAGCTACATAAAGATTTACTTTTATTATTTTTGTGTGAGATGTGTGTGCCCACACTACATGTGTGAAGGATCATGTGGAGGCCAGAAGAGGGCACGGAACTCTTGGAACTGAGTTATTGGGGTTTGTGAGCCATCATGTGGATGCTGAGAACTGAACCTGGGTCCTCTAAAAAAGCCATATGTGCAGTTAACCATTGAGACATCTCTGTAATCCACACACACAATATTTAATTTCTAGTCATAGAAAAATATTCTAACTTGGAACAGTGTATGTCAGTACTTATGGTACAAAGGCCCACTATGACCAATTTCAGGTCATTGATGCATGTCAAGTGGCTTATAAGATTCTGAAAATTTTAATCAGCTCTTCTCTTGAGCAGCTGTGAGCTGGCTCCTGTCTTCTCCTGTAGGAGTTTCCTAGGTCTCTAGTAATTCAGTGAGCCTGTTTTCAGAAAGGAGCTGTAGCTGTACTTATAGCTGGAATGCTCTTGAAGAGACTGGAGAAAGTATTCAGTAAATAGCAACTTCTGTGATCTTTAAGGTCCCTTCCAATCCCAGACTTTGCCTAGATTCTTGCTCAAGAAGACGTGCTTATAAGACAGAATGAATTTTACTGTATGTGATGAATTATTTTAGGGGTGATATTCATATTATTTATTGGTTATTGTTAACATTTCCTAGAATAATTACAAGATTTAACTGGGATGCCTAGAAATTAGCACAGTATTAAAAGCTGACGTTTTAGAAGACAGTTGCTCTGGAAGATGGCACCTGGGGATACTCTTGCTCTTTGAACATGGAACCTTTGTCTGATGAGATTTTTGCATAACAGAAACTGTACAAGGAGGCAACCTGCACTAACACTAGGAACCTTTTACATCCAAGACAAGGGCTGACAAATCCAACCTACCAGCTGAAGACAACCTATTTTTGTGAGGTTCATCAGCTAGGGGATTTTTATATTTTCAAATTATTAAAAAAAAAACCGGAAAGAATAATTTGTGACACAAGAAGATGATACTAAACTCAAGCTGTAGTAAACTTCTGCTTTTACTGGGCCTGCCATTCATACCTGCCATTGTCATCTTGTCATCTGGAATGTTCTCCTGCTGAACCAGCAGACCTGAAGGCTAACACAGAGACCGAGATCCACAGAGCCCTAAATGCTGGTCATTCCGTTCTGTACAGACAGTGTTTGCCATCCCTGGTCTCCAAGGTTGTCTCCAAAATAAGTGACCAGCTAGTTCAAAGTTCTGAGTATGACTAAAACCGAGCAATAACAATGCCAGATTCATCCTTAATGGAATTGAAAGGAGTTGCATAAGAAATGGAGGGGAACCACAGGTCTGGGGAGATGGCTCCTTGGTGAAGTACTTGCTATCTTAGCAGGTAGACCTGAATTTTGATTTCCAGCATCTGCTGTGGTACAGCTGTAATCCCAGTGTGGGGGAGATAGCCACAGGAGGATCCTAGAAGCTTGCTACCCACACAATCTAGCCAATCAGTGAACTAGTTAGTTCAGTGAGAGACCCTGTCTCAAAAATAAGGGAGGAGAGAGGGAGGAAGACGCTCAGCCTAGAATTCTAGCTGCCATGAACATGGACGTGTTCACATACCTCATACACAAGTGCACACATACAAGAGCAGGCAAAAGTTTGTAAGAATTCTCAAAATATAAAACGTGTTAAAGTGAACAAGAAATTACTTGCTTGTCTCAAATCACATCCTTTCATTTTCTTTTGAACTTGCTATAGAGGAAGCTTCTCAAATTTCCTGGTATGTGATCAGACCTTGTCTCTGGATGCCAGGCAGGGACCTCACTCTTTTTTAACCACACTGTAAACCAGTATTTCTGGTCATACAGGGGCTGCATAGGAACTTAGTCAATGTTGGTCATGGATGCTTTTGTTTTAACGACTCGTCTTCTCTCCATTTTCAAATCCAGGACTGTTCTGATGATCAAGTATGTGTTTAACTTGTGTTTAACAAGTCAGCACAAAAGCACACAGAATAGCACATAATAAATGGTACTTTTTATTGGTTGATGATGAATTGCTTCACATCAGGGCCTTTCACTCTTTCTGTAGAGGGGCTTAGCTCAATGGTTGACATGTATGAGGCTCTGGGTTCAGTCCCTGACAAAAGAAAACCAAATAAAGAGAGATCCTTTTGAAATGCTTTTGTTTTTGTAGACAGAAACAAACATTTAATTTGACAGTGTCTTGACAGAACTTTTCACATCCCATGTACTCTACCTTAGGGGTGTCATCAGGAAATACAACTCATGCTATTTTTTAAGTTTGTGTCTGGAAAGAAGGTTGAATGCTCTCATTCACGTCTCCTCCAGAGGAGGCTGCTTTCTAGTGGGAAGCATTCTGGTGAGAGGAGGAAACCAGCTCATTGAATGCATATACATGTTGGATAGAATTCTGTCCTGTTATGTCTGCTAATAAAGTCCTTACCTCCAGGGGAGAAAGCATCTCCTAGTCCCTTGGTTGTCTCAATAGTCCGTCTTGACAGGCTTCGCTAGTCAGACAGCTCCAGCAACTGTGGGAATTACACTGTTTTAATCAAGTGAATCTTCATCTTGGCTTAGAAAACTAGAGTGTCATTAAAATACCCTAGTGTCCAGCCTAAAATACCCCACTGTCCAGCTTATCCCTGTCTGAAGGTGGGAGCTTAGCACCAGTGTTTGAGGTCTTCACTACAGTCTTACTTTCAAGGTGCAGCCTGAAACCAAGGTTGAGAATCCCCACTGGAAACATTTAGGCTTTCAAACTGACTTTTGTTTTGAAACATACTAAGCAGAGATCCTGCTATCCTGTTACTATGGTGTTTGCTCTTCTTAAGCATACTTAAGTGCAGCATCCATTGTCAGCTGCTTATATTGCAGCCTCCTCTCCGGGGAAATTTACTGATGCAATCTTGTTTCATTAGCTTAATAAAGAGGGATCTTTCAGAAGGTAAAAGACGAAGATGATAAGAAATGCATCTTTGATTCTTCTGAGAGAAGAATCCCATTGTAAATCCTGCTGAGATTCTGCTTAGAATCACCTCACGGCTAAGCTTTCCTGGTTCAGTTGGTTTTACCTGTCCCTGATGCCTTTAACTAGAGCAGCGTTCTTTGTAAGGCAGTGTTTTCTGTGTACTTACTAATAGTGTTTTATGTGTTCATGCCGATAAATCGTTCTCTCATTAACTCGCTGCTCTTTGTGTTTGGCTCATTATAGATATTTTCTTAATCTAATCTTTTGCCGAAGTAGGAATTGTTTTAGTTTCAGTGAGTTGGAGATAGTTGAAGGAAGGATAATTAATTTTGTTATTTATAAAATGAAAATGCTAATATTATCCACCTGCTAGGGTAGTTAAGAACAGTGGGAGAGACTAGTGTAAAATAACCAAGCGCCTGGTACTAGGTAAGCATTGGGACATTGGAAGTAAGCAATGTGACACTGTCATAGCATTGGAATGGCATCAGGAACAAGGAGGCTGTGACCACACTTTCTGGGTTAATGTCTCATCTTTAACTACCTGCCAGCTCTGTTATGTTTGGCAAACTACTCAACCTCTTTAAACTTCCATTTCCTCACCTGAAAATTTATCCTTAGCTGCCTTTGCCTAGGGTGAGGAGGGTCACATGTATTTAATGGACTTATCACTACTGGTGTTTGGTGAGCCCCTGGAAGACTTTCTTAGAAATGTGGCCTCAGAGCCCTCAGTCCAGCCTCATAGAAGTGGAAACTGCACTTTAGAAAGACCCCAGGCTTAAGTGTGGACATTTGAGCAAAGCTTTTCTAATTAGTAAATGGCAAACATGTCGTAAAGCTTGCCCTATGTCCCTGTCTTACACCCTGGACAGGCCTCCCTCGTCAGATAAACTCCATTCCCTCCCCTCCCCTCCCCCATATCCTGATTACATCTCCTCATCTGACTGATTTGAATTGTCGCCAAAGATGAATGTACTGCAGGAAAGTAGCAGTTGGCCTTGTCAGCAGACTGACAGACAGTATGTTGCCAAAATAAAACTCATACTCGGGTTCTTTAATCCTTAATCTAGAATTATTTTATACTACACTGCCCTGCCATGGTAATGTTATTCAGTAGTACACATGAATGTACGAAGCTTTGGGCTTCAAGAGAAAGGAGAAAAATACTAACCAGAGAGACTATTATTCAATATTAAAATGGAAGTTAACACAAGTAGGCAGCTAAAACTGTTACTATCACTAAAACCCAAACTCCTAAAGCAATTCTTATTAGACTACTGTAGGTGCTATGAATTTTAATAAACCAGTGACGATCAACACACTTATTTATTTAAAAAGATTTTTATGAACTTTACTGAACTCTGAAATCCAATTCTTTAAGTTTTTATTCAAGTAGTTTTTTTTTTTAATTTCTCTTTTTCTCTGTGTATGTGTGTGGGTATGTATGTGTGCATATGTACGTGTGTGTGAAGTGTGCACATGTATGTGCAGTTTTACATGAGTAAGCAGATACATGTGCCTATACTTGAAGGACAGAGGATGGTATCTGATGTGGCTTTATTTCCTTAATTCGGGGTCTCTCACTACACCAGAGGCTTACTCGTTCAGCTAGTCTGGCTGGCGGGATACTAGGTTTCCTGGTTTTGTCTGTCTGTACCTTAGCACTGGGGTTACAGATATATACAGCCATTCCTGACTATTTACTTGAGTGTTATGGAATTGAACTCGGGTTCTTATGCATGCATAGCAAGCACTCTTACCCTTTGAGATATCTTCTCTGGCTTGAGCAATTTTTTTTAAACAAGGGTTTATGTTACTTGGAGCAAATTTGTCATTAAGATGACCACTGAACCCACTTCACAGCATTTTGCCAAAACTGACTGAAAAAACAACCAAATCACAAACATTTTTACACTTCTACATTTTTATACTCTTACAATGGTTCTCCTGTGAAGGTTTACATTGTAGAGCTGAAATAAGCCCCAAGATAGCACGTGGCCTGGCTTCTGTTTCCTGGGGAGGGGGAGAGGAAGGATGATGTAGTCTGCCTAGGGCAGAAATGGAAACCCCATCCCAATACCTCTAAATTTTATCTGAGGTATTGTATCTCCTGTTGAAAAAGGCTGCTAGACATTTTCTGAGTCATTACTCAAATGACTCATGCTCCATTTAGTGTGGTAGGAATACATGGAGAAGGGGCCAGATCCAAACTACAGAGTTAAGTGGCTAACCAGGATGTCTTGTATTTCCTCACCTGGGCTGTTAATTTTGCTAGATATCCTAGGATGTCAATGTTTCTCTGAAGTGACCGGCGAAAATTACAGTGCCTTCTGCTCTTCTTAGAAGGATACACCAAGAACTTCATTTTAATGTGAAATAAAAAAATGTCTTTCCACACTTTAAATTTATCATAAACCATAGTACTAGCTTAGCTAATGCAATATGCACTGTCAATTTTGTGTGTGTATACAAGTGTGTGTTTATACACAGGAGTTTTGCTTAAACTGTAAGCATTGGCTTCAACAGTGTCCAAGAAAGATCAGTTCTTTCTTTTGGCATTAACTCTGTCAGGAGGTTTCATACACATATATGCTCCTCCCTCTGCTATAAGAGACAAGTTGAAAGATAACTATAGAGTCATAGAAGACAAACTAAGAAACTATGTGTCTTAGCTACTATTCTGTTGCTGTGATGAAACAACACAACCAAGACAACAGAAAGCTTTTAATTTGAGGACTTGTAGTTCCATAGTGTTAGAAGGACCATCATGGCGGCCAGGTTTGGCAGATAGGCATAACATTGAAGTAGTAGCTGAGAGCTTATATCTGATCCACAAGCTGGGAGGTAAAAGAGGGGAGGTCAGAAGGAAGGGAGAGAGAGAGAAAGAGAGAGAGACAGAGAGAGAGAGACAGAGAGAGAGAGAGAGAGAGAGAGAGAGAGAGAACAGAAGCTAACTGCAATTGGCTTGGGTTATTGAAACCTCAAAGCCCATGCCAGTGGCACAACTCTACACCCAATTCATCCCAAACAGTTAACAAACTGTAAACCAGACATTCAAATATATGAGCCTATGGGGGGACATTTTTATTCAAACTTATATTAGCCTATCTTGAAATAACATTGAAGTTTATATCATATGATTGTTTTCATTTGAGAACTTAATACATTTGCCTGTAATTAGTTTCATGTCAAAGGAAATATTGTCAGGAAAAAAAAAAGCCTAGGATATTTTCCCTAGGAATTAGCTCTTCCAAGTAGTGAAAATGAAAGTTAGAAGCATGTCTTTTTAAGTGCAGACACACACATAAATTTCTTATGACTCCCTTCAGTTGTCACAGAGTATAACAAATATTTCATTATTTTAGAATATTGGCATGCAAATCAATAAGACCCACTTTCCTTTGGTGTCAGCTGCTGTATTTTATATTAACTTTTGAGCTTGTCTTTTCTTGTTCTCAATGCCCATCTCATGAAAAAAAATGTATTCCAGCTAGACATGGTGGAAAACACCAACAATCCAGCACTTGGGAAACTGAGGTATGAGATCCTGGAGTTTGAGTACAGCCTCTGATGTAGAGCAAGACTCTGCCTCAAACAGAACATGATTTCCTCATAAAATAAATTGTTTCCTACTAAACAAAAATACACAGACAGGGCTGTCAAGATGCCTCAATGGGAAAGAGTTTTTGCTGTATAAGTACGACAACTGAGTTTCCACAGTGCCCACATAAAACACCATGGTACATACCTCTAACCCCAGACAAGCAGATTGCTGCGATGCCTGCCATGCTTTATACAGACGCACACATGCACACTTGCACATAAGTCTTTTAAGATGAAGGTCTTTTTTGTTGTTCCATGTTTAAACTCTGGGCTAAATAACAAAGGGCAGACAATGCAAATACATGCCAGCTGGATGCTTTAAGAGGGCAGTGGTCCTCTGTAACTTTCTGTGTGTTTCAATGTCTGCTCCCTGTGCTGGCATTCCATAATAAAATGGGCAAATAGGTTGGTCCCTTTTCATCCCCGTCTCGCCCCCCACCCCCCACCCACAATGCCTACAGCTGAGCTGGAGCATGCTGTGAGTTAAGCACATTTATCTTAGAACTTTGGGAGTTTAAAGTGATCCTTTAACCTGTGCGGGGGCTCAGTATAAAAAGCCAGACTCACCTGGAAGCTCTGATGTTACTGAATTCTTGTTGGCCAATATTGAGAAGCAAGAAGGGAAGATTGAAATGTGTTTTCATGGCAGCTAATGAGGCATCTAATGATTCAAATGTCGCTCTGAAACTAACCTCATTAAAAGAGCATCTTGTTTTCATAAATGTCCTGGAGTGGCTGGACAATTATATATATAGTCATTTAATTGAAAGAACTGATATGATTTCCAAGCAAAATCAAATATTCAAGAAAATCTCTTATCATTGGTGTCCTCTAAGTGTGCAAATAAATGCCTTAGGAATGGCATGAGTGAGGTGGACTATGCTTCTCTTTTTTCTTACAAATCCAATTTTTGAATAATTTGAAAGCAGATTCTGCCATCAAATTAAATGCCCCATTGACTACGTTTTCATCAAGAGATTTATTACCAGCTCTCTTATTTGGTATACTTTCAATAAACATACTCCTGCTGCTTCCAAGTGAGTATTTCTGTGTTAGATGATTTAATGGGCAGTCATAAGTTCTAAATTGTTTCTCTTATTTTTGACCCACAACAGAGCATGGGGCAAAAATTTGTATGGATGCAGAATAAGGAGACAAGGATCTGAGTGAGTTTCAGACACCTGAGTAGCCTGTATACTTGAATTGTAATCTCCTGCAGAAATGTATCTCTTGTATTTGAACTATGAGAGTGTATGTCCTCACTTGGCTTGTAGTCAAAACCTTGTGCCAAGCTCTGTGTTTCTGAAAAGGTAACAACCAATATGTACTTATGGAGTGAGTGAATGAATCAGTCAGATAGACAATCTTTGGGCCAATATTTTTCCTCTTCCTATTTCCTTTCCTTCTTCTCCTTTTTATTTTTGAAAGATAGCATATATTTCTATTTTAAGATAAGGAACTACAACTTGGGTATTCAGCTATCTCTGTCACTATATAAAAATAGTGTGTGTGTGTGTGTGTGTGTGTGTCTATCTATCCATATATGGATACAAATATGTAATTAGACCTAGTAGCTATGAGAAATGAGAACTGTATAGGCTTTTTTCAAACTCTCCAAGCTGCCTGGTAAATGTGTATTAATAGAATAGGTTCCAGAGGGATGGGTTTTCACCAGCCACTCTCTGTTCATAGAAAGCCCTTTTCCCATTACTTTTCTATTTTAAGTCTATCCCCTTGCCCCAGCTGATTGAGCCTTTCTGAAATGTGCCAGGTAGAGGATCTCACCTCTCCTCTCAGCTTGCAAATAATAATGTCTTCACATTTTCATGGCCTTTTCTAAAATAGAGACCTTTCATTTACACTTCACCCACAATGGAAATAAATTGATTAACGTCACAGCCTCCTGTTTGGCCATAGACCTTTTGAAACAAAGAGCCTCTTTTCCGATGTGGCAAAAGAACAGCTTGTCCCAGATTTCCTTATGCTCCAAGGACTTGGGGCAAAGGAATTGTTTTATCATTACATGTTATTGAATCCTAAAGAATTACCAGCTTTCATTTCTTAGCGTTTGCTTTTGTTTTTCCCTGGAGCCCTCCCAGGCACTGGACCCTTATTTAGTAATCACTGTGTCCTCCTGGGGACACTTCTTCATTGCTTCTTCCTGGTTCTCTCATATTTTCCATCTCCCTCCCTATCTTTTTTGCCTTTGGAAATTTTCTGTGCCTTACATTCTACTTCTTATATAGGTTTAAATTTTAGTTTTACCTACTATATTCTTTTGTAACGTTCACTGAATTTGTTCTTTAACGGTTTCATTCATATGTAAAGTGTGTTCCGATTACTGTCACCTCTCACCTTCTCTAATATGCCTCTTACTCCTATGACCCTGACCTCCATCCAGCCCCCATCCCACCTGTATGCCCTTTACTTTGTGTTTGAAATCCTCTGAGTTTAACAATGGTCTGCCATGTGACTTCTGGGTTTGCAACTATCACAAGGCTGGTAGGCTCCTACGGGCATATATAACTAACGGCAGCAACTTTGGGTCTTGCAGAATCTATCAGTAGCTCATAAATGACCAGGGAGATGTAATTACAGCTCCTGTTTTGTGATGGGTAAACAACCTGTTTCCAAATTACCAATTCGGTATGTCTTTCCATCTAAGAATTACCACGTACAAGTTCCCTTCTCTTTGCTATTTCCCTGAAGCCTGTTGCTCTCTAATATTACTTTTCTTTTGTGTTGCCATCATTCTATTTTTTTACTCTTTCAAATGGAAATCTTATTTGATTAAAATAAATATTGCCAGTTTCCTCTTTGTTGGGTAATTCTATACTCTCCCACAGAGCCTCCTTGCTACTGGTTCCAGCTCCTGCAGTCTTCCTAGACATCATAACAAGTGGCCATTCCTTGGGTACCTTTCTAATGTTTGCGAGTAAAAAATATGAGTCTGCTGTTTGTTATTAAAAGATATTGGAAGCTGGACCTCAGCCTGCACCTCAGATTCCCGATCTCAACATGTACTGCACCTAGACATGAGTCATGCCCAGAATGCTCTCCTCGATGGTCTGTGTCAATGCACACATGATTCATAGTCACTGACTAACTAGCCTGCTGTCTACTGGCTCTGGCACTTCCTATAGAGCTTTTGTCTTACTCTAAGGCCTACTGTTCACTGCCATGTCTGATATACTAAGGTGTAAATGGCTTGGCAGACTGACTTCCCTCATATGTCCTCTTGTTTGTTTATTCTTAATTCAATTGATCCTACCCATCTTCTTGGAGCTATCAGGATGACATGGAGATGTGGAGGCAAGAGTGTCCCTATCGTCAGGAAGTTTACAGTTCACTGTTGACACAAACACACGAATAAGAGGAACACAGGGTGAAGAATAAGGAAGAACACAGAGACACAAGGTATTACCTGAGAGGAGGAGGGGGGCTGAGCTAGAGGGAATGAAAAGAATTGAGCAAGTCCATTTTTAGTATAGATCAATGATAAAGCTTTGTTTTAAGCCCAGGTTGGGGTATGGGGATGCTGAGTCTGATTCAAAGTGGATCATGGTGTGGTCCACTAACCTGCTGTCCAAGCCTGGGTTCTTCTCAATTCTTATGTTGCCATCTTCCCCAGTCTGTGTTGCTGGGGGTACTAGGAGGAGTGCACAGAGCTTAGCCATGCTCCAGTGCATCCTTTTTAGCTATGGCTGACAGCCTGCAGTGGAAGAAGCCCAGTTGCCATGTAATACTTAGATGATACTAGCTTAAGCTTGGTAATAAGGAGGCTGAAGTTCTCTTCAGTCATAGCCCCATTAATAAAAGAAGTTAGATATGAACTCAAAGGGAAGCTTGAGAACAATTTTATTAGAGTTTAGAGAACAACAGGACAGGTGAGATTTGCAAGATATATACCCCAGTAGCCATGAGGACAAGAGAGAGAGAAGCTGTATCATTTTAATGGCTATGGAGACAGGTAGCCACATGGCAAAAGGAGAAGGGGCTTCAGAGAAAGAGTGAAAAACCTAAGGAGCAAGGGAAACCATTCTTAGCCTTTGTCCAGTATCAGTAAAAGGAATAAAAAAATAAAAGATAGTAAGTTATACTATTCTTAGTCCTAGAAACCAGCCCGGTGATGCCATTTGCTCTTTCTCCACACAGGC
Source organism: Rhabdomys pumilio (assembly GCA_030674055.1). Lineage (NCBI taxonomy): Eukaryota > Metazoa > Chordata > Mammalia > Rodentia > Muridae > Rhabdomys > Rhabdomys pumilio. The sequence goes on from JANHMN010000001.1 coordinate 168,597,257, forward strand.
AGCAAGTGTCTCAGTGAGAATGATTTCTAGGAAGGACAGGAACAGTATCTCACTGATGGGGTAATTAACCCTCTAGTCTCCTTTAGGGTAGTCTGGAAGGCTAGGCCTTTCTATCTACCCAGCGCTCCAGACAGAACTCAGAACAAAGATACCTTCACCTTTTCATGTGATAATGTGAATTCCGAAGCTGATTTTTACCTGTCTTGTATTACTGGGGAACCGGAGATTGGAAGTGGGGTCTAAAGCTTTAGCTAACCTGAGTCTACAGTACAAAACTTCAGTGGTCACAGCACTTTTCTGGGCCCTGCTCCAAATCAGTTGGGGCAAGCTCTAGAAGTGACGAACAAGCCTGTTTCCATCTTTGTTTTAAAAGCCATCTTATAGTAAAGACAAACTAGGTTTCATCCTGTTTATGATTTAAGCCTGTTCCTCAAGGATGGAGCTAGACCCCGCCTGTAACCTCTAACTACAAATGGATCTGTTCTGTGTGCTCCGGGAATGGCAGCCATATCTTTGTTTTTAAAAGTTGTTTATAATAACCTACCTTTGTTTCAAAAAGGTTGTTATACCTACCTTGCTATGACACATTGTTATGCTCAAGTTGCCACCATGACTTTGTTTCAGGAGGCACTAACTTGTTATGCATACATTCTGCTCCTGTAACCCAGCCTATTTTGCCTGTCAAATCCCCCGTTTTAGAAACCCACTACCTCTGAACTATAAAAGCCTTGTGTCTTCCTCACTTCCAAAACTGACGGCTTGAATCCCGCCTTAGAGGGAGGCAGCCTGTATACAAAAGTCTTGCTTTAATACCTTGCTTGCTTTGACCAGTTTGGCCATGATGATTTGGGTCGGTGGTGGAGGTGTACAAGAGGGAAGGGCGGAGCTAAAGATTTCTGAGCTAAATCAAAAACTTAAGTTGCATTGCTGAAGTCATTTCTCTTGTTGGTTTGCACACCACAGGCAAAGTGCCTCAGCAGAGAGCTGGAGAGCCGAAAGAGGCTGTCTGGGAGGGCTACCCTTAACTTCCTCACTCAGCTTGTTCCCTCGTGGCTAGCATCATTGTTTGGTTAGGACAGAACCACATAATGAAAAGCTCACAAACATACATGTGTACACACTGGATTACCAGGAAGTTCGAGAGTCTCTGTCTTTATCGGTAGAGAAAGGTCAGAATCCTCCGTGAGAATGGTTTCGCCCCACCCCCTACTCCAGCCTTTAATTACAGCAGCAGCTGACCTTTGATCTCACTTCCTGAGAGCCACCGCAGAGAACTGCCGACCAGTGGTGGCCTCTGCTTCCTCCGCCTCCTGTGGATCAGTCCTCTTCTTGGGAAACACAGGTACCTCTGAGTTCCTAAAGTACAAAAGTCCACTCGGGAGGCTCTGGGATGGACACCAATGTTGGAGGCAGACCTTTTCTGCAATTATAATTCTCCTTTCTCTGCTCATGTTGGGGCTTTGTTTTGGGCACTAAAGACAGAGAGAAGAGCACATGTGCTCCTTAGCAGAAATTCAAACCGCAAAGATGCATACTACTGCAGAGGAAGCCAAACACCAGGGCAGGATGGCCACAGATGTTTTGGGGACTTCCCCTGGTGGTTTCCCAGTGAAATGTGGCATGTGGCAGCATCCTGACTTAGGTATCTGTTATCAGTGTCAAGCAGACAGAGGTACAGCTCTGCACTGTCATTCTCAACAGCCTTAAACATTTACTGTCTTTTAGGGACCTCCCCTCAGACAGAGTCAGAGTTTGTTGCTTCCATATAGAAAAAAAGTTTCAGGACGAGCCAGGATGAGAAGGAGGCGAAGATTGTAGTAAAGATATTTTAATATACCATTTTGGTGGCCTAAAATTATGTCTTAGGAGATCACTTAGAAACCCTGTTTTGAAGGCTGGAGAGATGACTTGGTGCTAAAGAGTTTTTAGTAGTGCCTTTGCGGTGGACCTGAGTTTACTTGCCTTCTCTTTCTTTCATGGTAGAATGATGCTCACCTGTCAATCTAGCTCTAAACAATCCAGTGTCCTCTTCTGGCCTCCAGGGGTGCAGTCATGCACTCACATGCACACACACACACACACACACACACACACACACACACACACTTAAATATTTTTTAATAGTTAAGGAACTTTTTCTCTTTTCTCTCTGTCTCCATAAGTGAGATTGTAGTGTGGCTCTGGAAGTGTATTAGCTGTGCTTATTGTAGAGAAGGCAAAAGCTAGTATTGTGCGGTATTAGACAAGGGCTTTCATACAGCCATTTTCCTATAGTTAGGTTTCTGGTGTAATTCCTAGGAGATTGCAGGGTTACCGCTGGGAAGGGGAAGAGCCCTTAGGCAGTAGTTTATTATGCTGGAATTCTTGCTTCTCTGCTGGGAAAGGCTTCTGTCTCATCCTGGGTAAAGTTCTTTTCTCATGTCCCCATAACTTTCCCTGACTCTGTACCCTCCCTCCTCTGCCATTTATGAGCTCTGTTCGAATGAGTTTACCATCCCCCAGTGCAGCTTCCTGTGCTCTAAAGTGGGACATGGGTGCTGAAGAATTTGAGCCTTGGCCTTGAATAGATTCTGGTGTGAGTCCGAGAGCCTGGCACTCAGGAACTTTGGAACTTGACAAATTTATTTTACTTTGGGGACATCGTGTGGTTGAGCCTCCATCAACCATGCCATCCCCTTAGAAGCAATTTCATGGTGGTATTTGAAGAACACTGCTGACTACCTGGGTGTGGTTGCCTATGCAAGAACCCACTTTCCTTACAGACCTAAAAAACGCCGGCATTAGACTCTTTCTGTAGTAAGATATGACAGGGACTTTTGACCCGGATCAAGACAAATGCTAAACAGGATCCTCTATCTCATTTTAAAGATACGATCTTTTCCATCCATAGGTTGTTAGGCTTTGGCATTTGTTCTAGATTGCAAATGGCAAGAGTAGTGTGTATGGGCGGGAAGAAGTCACAGGGTATCAAAGAGACAGCTGATGAAATTTATAGTCAGGTGGCAGGACAGCATGGAGGTTGTGTATGTGTGATCTTTCTTACAGTATTAACTATGGATTTTGTTTATCAAGTTTCTCTTCTATATTTTATTTATCATATATATTATATTTATAAAGTTGCTATGTTATTTATAGACATGCCTAAAGGCTAGTGTGCATTGGTATATCCAATAAAGACAAAAAGTATTACTTATGAAATACAAAGTAAATCTACTCTAAAATTTTTGTTTAAAGTAATTAAAATAAAAAGCTCTGTCTGTCTGTGTGTGTGTGTGTGTGTGTATGTGTGTGTGTGTGTGTGTGTGTTCAGAAAGAGACTACTTCAGAGTGCTTTGAAATTAGAGAATTTTTTTGCATATATTTTTTGGAAATTGTTAGTCTAATTAGTAGTGGTGATTGTGTTGTTTTGTGCTGTTGATTCCAAATGACCATTATTTAAAAACAAAACAAACAAACAAAAACCTATGTACCATAAACTACAAAAGAGACATGCAAGTCATATTGAATATTCAGCAGAACGTAATCACTTGAGTTACTCTGTCCCAAACAATTCTTTGGTTAAGGACCCAAGTACAAACCTCCAAAATTTACATCAAAAAGCCCAGTGTAGTGTCATACACTTTAAAATCTCAGTGCTGTGGAGGTAGAAACAGATAAATCCCTTGGCTCCTGGCCATCTAACCAAGCCTACTTGTCAAACCCCATGGTGGTCAGAGAACTTGCCTCAAATAAAGGTGTTTGGCACCTGAGAAATGACAGCTGAGGGTTACCTCTGGGTTCCACATACAAGAACATGTGTATACTCCCACCCAAACTCATATGAGAGAGAGAGAGAGAGAGACAGAGAGACAGAGAGACAGAGAGACAGACAGAGACAGACAGAGACAGAGAGACAGACAGAGACAGACAGAGACAGACAGAGACAGAGACAGACAAGACACACACAGAGAGATCTGGTTAGAGAAATACTATGTAATACAACAAACTTTCCATTAATCCTGTAAGAAACCCATGTGGTCAGTTGATCTCATTTCTTCCCAGTACTCTTTGAACATGGGATGCTTTTTAAAAGTAACATCTGTTAAATCTTCCACAGCAAACTTGGGGAGCATTATTCTGGCCTAAGCATTCAATTTCGAAATGAAAAGCAAAGAGCAAAGGGATGATGAGCCCCAGTTTGCTAGGCGGCAAGTCTCTTATACTCCCTGTGCCCCAAATCAAACATGATTATCTTGTACTCGAAGGGGATGCTAAGAAAAGAGAGCTTTTTTACTAATAGACATTACCTGAGGCTCTTGGTAACTTGCTTTCTGATCTTTTCTGCATTTTGTATTTTTTTTTAAAAAAAAAAAAAAAGCAAAAAATAAAAAAATAAAAAAAACAACAAAAAAGAACCCTCTCCTTTCAGCCCAGGGTACTTAATAGTATTGCATATTGTGTAACTATATGGCTCCATTGTAATTATAATTGTCTTCCTTTTCAACCCACAAGCTTTCTCTATTCCATCTAAAGCCTGCTTTTCTTTCCTTTCCACCCCCAGGACTCCACACTAGCAGAAATGCCACTGTCCTTTGTTCTTCATCCTGAACATACCCCAGGGGACAACTCTGCAGATCTGCTTTTTACTCTCAGAGTATATGCAAATTCCAGCATACTGTATAAATTTCTCACATTCTCCTCAGAAGCCTAAAGACTTCTGCATAATCTGTTCCTTAAAAGAAAATTAATTGATATTAATTAATCTTTTTCCCCTAGATGACATTTTTTTTTCTTGATTTCTATGTTGGTAATACATCATTCAGTGTTCTTAATAACAGCTTGTGGTCCCGCCACTTATTCACTGGAGTTATTAAGTGCCCAAAGTGTTTCTGCTCAGGATGTACCTTACAGAGAAAAATTGCAGGTCTTGCTTGCCAGTCTTCTGGAAGCTACAGTAGCCACTAAGTGTCCTGAGTTCTTTGGGACAGCTGCCCCTTTTTCTTTCTTCTTGGTTGACAGTAATTGTGAATTCATCATGGCTTGGTCCAAAAAATATTTGTTGAAACAAGCAAAAGGATGTTGAGGGTGTTTTGTTTTGTTTTTCTTTGTAGGTGTTACTTCTGGTCTCAAAAAGTTGTCACTGTGCTGAGCGAAGCTCAGTTTTGAAAGCTGTTCTGGCTAGAGAGTGCTCTGGTAGAGAATGATGCAGATCATTAACTAAAGCTGTAGTGCATAAGACTCTCAGTGGGAAGAGACATCACCATAAAGGAACCATCATTAGCCTCCTGAAGACCAGGCAGGAGCTTTTGACACCAGCAAGCTTGGAAAACTCCTGGATTCATTATTTCCCACCTCTACTAGTCTCTCCTTTACCAGCATTCTTGTGTGCATCTTAGATGCTCAGAGTACTCTATCCTTGAAGATTCGGTCATGATGAGAACTTGATCATTTTTACCCAGATTGGAGAAACTGCAGCATCATTCTCTAGGATGCCCTTCTCTTTCTCTTTTTCTCCAATATAGTTTTCCCGGAAATCTCCTTGTGGATATTATAACTTAGACCCATCTTCATGTTGGACAATTCCTGTATCTTTATTTCTATTTGTTTCCCATCGAATGCTTCTAGCATTGCTTCTCAAACTCACTTGACCCTTGGGATCACCTAGGGAGCTTCACAGATTCCAGGCACCTGTGTCTCACCAGCTGACTATGATGTAGTTGATGAAAGGCATAAAGTTTGCTCTGAAATTCTCAAAAAGACCCCAGGCAACCATGAAAATGTCCTAAAATCAGTTGAGGTGATGGCTACCCAACTGTTTAAATATATTAAAAGCCCTTGAATTCATGCATGCTCCTGACCTGATAATGTGCCAATTATATGTCAATAAGGTGTTACATTTTAAGACACACAGGCTGGGCCTGATGCTGTATGCCTATATCTCACAGGAGGCTGAGACAGAGGCAGAGGAACAAAATTCCTCACTCAACTTGGGGTGCATAATGATACCAGATGAACAAACAAAACTTCCCAACGAACTAAATTGGAAAGCATCTTAACCAGGCAAATAGGGACACGGTGAGCTAGAAACCAACTTTAATCTTCAAATAGTAAGACAGTCCTACAGGTTCATTATATCACAAACATGCTCTTGGAAAAGTATTCTGCCTCTTCCCCCTCTTCCCCTCCCCTCTCCCCCCATTTACCTTCATCTTTTGATTTCTCACTCTCCCTCTTTTCCTCTTCCCTTCTTTCTCTTTTTCCTTCCTTCCCTCCCTCCCTCCCTCTTATTTGGAAGCAGAGTTGGAGTTTATTAAACAACTGTTTTAATACAGGTATAAACTAGGGCATTAAGATAGCTAGGTGATTGATAGATAGATGATAGATACTAGATATTTAAAAGGAAGGCAGGAAGGAAGGAAGGAGGGAAGGAAGGAAGGAAGGAAGGAAGGAAGGAAGGAAGGAAGGAAGGAAGGAGGGAAGGAAGGAAGGAAGGAAGGAAAGAAAGAAAGAAAGAAAGAAAGAAAGAAAGACCTCAGAGAATACCCTAAGTGGGCAGGGCTCCTCAAGATCAAAATCACAGGATTTTCCTTTGGTCTTCCCACAGAGTCTCATCATGGCATATTAGGTAAACAGTGAATTCAATTTGTAAAATAATTGGCCTTGGAATAAAATTCTCCTTTGTGAATAAAATTCCAGTCTTTTCTTAGAATGCTGGAAGGACCTGGATTAGTTTTCTTAGGTGACCATGATGGTCCCAGAAGCACATAGAAAGAGAAACGCTGGTGCCAACATTATAAATTCTGAGTCAACTAACTGTTCTATATCCTGAAACCTAAAAATAAAATTCTATTTAAAAAAATATTGTCTGGAATTCTACCTTGCCCTTTGTCAAATTTCTGCTGAATTTGGTAAGAAATGTACACAAAAATAGTTCAGCTATAATAGGAGAGAAATTTGGGTTTCAGCCCCAGAACAGATAGGGAGGCAGTGGTGCTGCGGAAGGCCTGGCTTTACTTGCCATGGGAGATACAGAGTAGAACAGATGTTTGAAAGGAAAGAATGGATCTCTGTCATGAGGAGTTTTCTAAAGGTATCCTCAGGGTGACTTGAGTGCCATGGTGACTCTTCCAAGGATGCTTCATCCCATGTGTAGAGATGGTACTACTGACCTCAGAAGAGCTTCTCCTCTGAATGAAGACCAAGGTCAAAAGGAAGGGCTCAGCTTACAGCTGAGGAAGAACTCTTTAGAAGTGGCCCTTCTAGAGACTTAAGTTGGCTTCCAGGGACAAGTCTTTTAGTTCTCTTTGCTTTAGGAGTTAGGTGCTGTTTAAGTGTTGAGAAGTCTGACAGCGTTCTTCCTGTACTTCTCACCTTTGACTACACATCTTGGGAACTCAAGGTTTTGATTTTTAAACCAGGGATTTTCTGAACTTGTCATAGAATTTCAGCTACTGTTCATTTTGTTTTAAAATTAGCATTACCTTTCTTCTTTCTTATATCAATGCTATATGACCCTGATACCTTTCTTATTAGGGAAAAGTAGGTAAGAATTTGATGGCAAGGAAGAGAGAAGTAGGAACAAGGCATTATGTTATTTTTCATCAGCTCAGAGAGATGTGTGGTTTACAGACTCTTTCATTTTTCAAATGGGATCAGAGCAGATCCAGGTGGACCATGGGGCCTAGAAGTTACTTTGTTCTTTGACATCCCCCCTCCCCCATTTCCCAACTGCTACTCCACAATTCTACCAGTCAGTAAGTAATACTGGTTCGTCCACAAAGTGACCATATCTTACTCTGCTTACTGCTGTTTCACCAAATCAAGTTCTTTCCATTCATTTCTGCCTCTTCTCTGCACTCTCTTGGCTAGTATTTCTTACAATGTTGCTTGGCTATGTAGTTCATTCTCTTTGCAGTATGGAGAGTCTTCTCTACAAATTTCATATAACCTCTTATCTAACGCCCTCTCAAAGGATCCCGTTTCCATACAAACAAAGTTTAAATGATGTTGCCTCTTATTTCTGTGTATTTTATCCCAAGTTTAGCTTGGACAAAGCTAAACTTTGTTCTTTAAAGAGTCTAGAAGGGCCTCTCCTTAAAGCGGCCTTTTCACTTCTCACAATTCTCAAACTGTGAAGCAAACGTAAGAATGAATGGGTATCTTAGCCAAAATCACTAGCTTACCAAAGTCTTAAGAAATAAATGCTTTCCCTAAGAATCAAATTGCTCCAGATCCTGATCAAGTAAGTGTGGGGAGTTGAAAATTTATATCCTTCTCATCTGAGTGGCAAGAGGGCTTTGTCTAGTATTAAACTCTCCTACTCAGCAAACTATCTTACCCTTTTAACTGATGTGGTAGTGACTCTTGAAACCTAGGAATGGGAGATGAACAGATTACCCTGACTAACGACTAGCCTGCATGCCTTGCTTCCTAACTAGCTGTGGTTTCTAGCATTGGCTAAGAGAGTCTTAGCCTGGCCTCCCCTGGCCATCTAATCTCTAGCACCGCCAACGGTCACCATGTCATGCTTAAGCACATTATACTATTATATTATTGGCCCAGATTGCCTACCTGTCTGAACATTGTGTTTTCCAGCTTGTTTCCCATTTTCTTTTGAATCAGAGAATGAAGGCTAATTATCTCAGGCTTTTTCTTCTTCATTGTGAAGGGCAATATTTAAACCATCGAGTTATCAAATGCAGTGCCAGGGCATAGTTATTGCAAGTGGTGTCAGTTTCCTTCATTGTGTATCCAGAACCTGACAAAAGGCTGGTTTGTGGTAGTGTTAAGTAATGAATGAGCACCTGAAGTAAACACATAGACGACAGTGCTAGACTAAACATGCGTTCATCAGTTTCTAATAATCAACTGGTTGAGCTTACTATATCTCCAGGTAATTGGAATGACTTTTCTACTTTTCTGTATATTTAAAAAAATTATTTTTCAGATTCATGTATTCCAGGCAATAAGAAGTAGAATGTGCTTGATATTAGTCATCAATAGCAGTCCTTTTAATAGCAGGAGTCTTTCCCCTTAGCTAGAGGCTGGTAATGATGGCACAATTTGGTCAGAGAGCATTGGGCACTGATATACCCAAGAACTGGAGCTGGCATTATTGCAAAGGAACGAGCCAGTAGCCTGTCTTTCTCCAGTCTCATTTTTCTTCAAATGGTATCAGAACCACAAATTTCAGTCCCTGAGCTGTCTTTTTAAGTCACCATGGATAATGGCCTGGATTCTTTTGTTCATTTCTTCCAGCAGAACAGAACTATTCACCTGTACTCTGTCCAGATGGCTATTGCAGATTTGGTCATTTCAACACCCCTGATAGAAGATGACTTTTTTTTTTTCTTCTCATCTGAGGCTGCAGAAAAAAATAGCTCAAACATTTTTTGACTATCTTTTACTCTCTCAATGTTAACTTGCAGCGACTTTTGTGACTTGTGCTTTTGTGACTTGACTGTAACTGCCTTAATCATAGAAGGCAAAGAAGGGGATGAGTAAACTAATTCTGTTGATAAGAATTTGTCTTTGAGCTACAGAAAGGATTTTGTTGGTAAACCATTAGCTATGGATTTGAACTAGATCCTCTTAATGAGTTCTAGATCGGTCAGAAGCCCTGTCTCAATAAGTAAGTAAGTGAGTAAATAAATAAATTGATAGGTGTGTGGTACCTGAGGAAAACCAAAAATTATCCTCTCTTTTCCATATACTTATATACAACTACACACACACACACACACACACACACACACACACACACACACACCACACACACACACACACACACACACACCACACACACACACACACACACACACACACACACACACACAGAGAGAGAGAGAGAGAGAGAGAGAGAGAGAGAGAGTCTATCTCTGGTCCAGGTACTTTGAATGAATAGTTACAAGAAAACTTGGCCTGGGTCTTTCTGCTTTTACCACAATGAAGACCTCAGATCTACTTTCCCACTGTAACTTATCCATTAGGTTAAATGTCAAATAGCTTGATTCTTTGTTGGGGTAGAGTGTGGACCCTTAAATGGACCATCCTTTAAATTATAACAGTAGGTCCTTCCAGGGTGCTTTTAATAGATCTTAAGTGTTAACAAGGCCGGGGAGGGGAGGGCATGGAAAGGACCAGGGAGTGAATTCACTCTGCCTTTAACTGATGCTAGTTGGCCCTGTGCTAGAGGCCTTGGATGGGAGGACAGTTGACAGTCTTATTTTTTCTTTAGGAAAAGAACTTTCTCTTGATGACAACTGTGACCCCCCCTTTTTTTTTCTATCTTCCTTCTATCTGTGCCTTGCCATTGCACAAGCTACATTAGGATGAATGTCCCCCTTTACCCTGCCTGGAGACAACGTGTCACTTACTGGTTGAGACCCATATGCCCACAATGGAAAGCTCATAACCTAAAGCAGAAAAGGGGTCACCTTCCTTTCTTTTCTACTTGCGCCTGTGTTGAGAGAGGTGCACATCCCAGTGTCGTCATGGTGAGCAGACCAGGCAAGGCCTGCTGGACTCTTTCCTTACTTTACATTTCTTCCAATCCTTAACTGAGAAACAAGCTCCTGCTGTTAACCTGGGTTCCCACTGGTGGAGAAATAGGAAAATTCACTTGGTTCCTAGCCTGATTCAAGTTTCTATTTACCTGTAAATTCTTGGAGGTGAATAAGGACTGTTAAGTTATTCATAGAGGTGGTTTTGCCTCTTCATGGCTTAGGTCTGAGTTCGTGGGGAGATTGATAAGGAACCTGGACTTAAGTCCTCCTTTTCTGCCTCCAAGGAGATCACCGTCTACATGATGTGGAGAAATAAATGTATACTTATGTTTATATGCCAGTTGTATACTTGGGTTGTCTCTGGAAAGTGGGAGATGGGAGATGGGAGATAGAATGATGGCGTATACACCTCTGTGTGTGCACTAATTGGTTCAGGCTTCATTCTTGCGGGTAAGACCTCAATCTTTTATGACAAATTGTGTTGGTAGCCATGGTGAGGGAAGGCAATGACTCCAAATAGAAACTATAGTTGTTGATACATTGGCTTGCTTATACACTTAAAACTATGTAGTTTTGCCAGGTAGTGGTGGCACATGTCTTTAATTCCAGCACTCATGAGACAAAGGCAGGCAGATCTATATGAGTTTGAGGCCAATCTGGTCTACACAGTGAGTTCTAGGATAGCCAAGGTTACACAGTGCTGTCTCAAATAAACAACCCAACAACAAAAACCAAACCAAAAATCAAAACAAAACAAAAATAAAAACAAGAAAAAAAATCCCAAACCAACCAACCAACCAACCAACCAAACAAACAAAAAAAACCCAAAACCTATGTAGTTTCTCCATCAGAGCAAACCATGTCATACTTTTGTATTATTAACTGTGATCTAGAATTTTTTGGAGTAATCACACTGAAATATCTGTACTTGACTTCCTAAAATATAGGGTACTATCCAGTTCCCAGCAACCTGGCATACTTCCAGGAAAAAAAATGCAGAAACCACCTCTTGCGATCTTAAAGCAGGTGGTTTCCATGGCCACCAGCACAGGAAGCCTCCAACATCTTAGCAAATAGACTTAAGCTTTAGGAAGGCTTGAGAAACAATTGTATTTGCTTGAGAGTGCTATAGGACGGTTTTATAAGAATGTGTCATCAGTGCCCGCAAGAGGCACATGCTTCTCACATTCTAGAGCTGGGAGGATAAAGAGCTATCCACAGGTCCATATGCTTTTATGTATGTTAGTATGTTAGTGGGGAAAGGGAGGTTGGTGTTAGCAAACCTTGGCTGGGTAAGAGAACTTTGGTGGCATGGCTTTTGAAGAACCAAGCATTGTACTAAGCATTGGCCTCTCAAGGAAGAGCAATTGAGCTGGTGATTAGACTGGAAGGTTCAGGAAGGAAGTAATAAAACATGATGAAATGAAAAATTGCTGGAAATATGCATTTAAGCAAACCAGAGGCTAGCAGGGGGATTGCAGTAGCAGTGAGTGGCCAGAGAGATGTCGTGAGGGAAGGTGGCTGTAAGCAGGCTACTCTGTGGTAAGCATGGTCTTTACCCGGTCCCTTTCCACACAGCTTTCTTGTAGCTTCATGTCTCCTTGGTCTGCACAGAATTTCATAGGAGTGAGTACCCTTTGGGAAGTATTTAATTGTCTCCTTATTTCTCCTCATATTAATTCCTTGTACAGTTAAAAATTAACACTACTGTGGATTTACAGAGTTTGCTCATTAGTGATAATCTTGACATTTACTAATATAAAACTATGAATAAACCCACTAATTTAAAAATTATGTCACAATCAGAATGTTCCCGTGGAAGCTGGAAGCCCAGAGAAAAATGTGGTCTTTAGATATTTATTAGCAAGTGATTATTCAGAGGATCATCACAGAACGTGTTATGTCAATGCTAGGAGTTTGTACTTTTTTCTTTTGGATTAAATTTTAATTTTTTAAAATTATTCATTCCATTCATTTGCATTTTAAATGATATCTCACTTCCCAGTTGCCCCCTCCACCAACCCCCCATCCCACATTTGTCCTCCCTCTCCCCTTAGCCTGTATGAGAGTGCTCTCCCACCCACCCACACTCTCTTGTCTCACTGCTCCATCATCCCCCTGTACTAAGGCATCAAACCTTCCCAGGACCAAGGGCCTCTCCTCCCATTGCTGTCAGCTAAGGCCGTTCTCTGCTACATATGTATCTGGAGCCATGGATCCCTCCAGGTACACTCCTTGGTTGGTGGTCTAGACTCTGGGAGAAGTGGCTTCCCCTCAGCTCCTCCAGTTCTTCTGCCAGCTCCCCCACCAGATTCCCTAAGTTCAGTCTGATGGTTGGCTCCAAGCATCCACCTCTGCATTGGTCAGTTGGTGGCTGGACCTCCCAAGGAACAGCCACACTAGGTTCCTCTCAGCAAGCACCTCTTGACCACAGCAACAGTGTTGAATTTAGTGTCTGCAAACAGAATGGGTTCCCAGGTGGGATTGTCCCAGGTTGGCCCTTCCTTCATTCTCTGTTCCACTTTTTTGTTCCTGTTTTTCCTTTAGACAGGAACAATTCTGGATTAAAAACCTTTGAGATGGGTGAGTGGCCCCATTCTTTGACAAGGGGCCTTGCCTATCTACTGAAGGTGATCTCCACGGGTTCTATCTCCCTTGTCTCTGCGCATTACAGCTAAAGTCAAACCTGTTGGGTCCTGGGAGTCTCACATTTCTCTGGTGTCTGGGATCCTCTAGTGGCTATCCTCAGTTCCTCAACTCTCTGCCCCCTCCCTACTATGTATTACTGTTCAATTTCCTGACACACTCTACCTCTCTCCCATCTCCTCCTGATTCTGATACTGCAACCTTTATTTCCTATCCCTCCTTTCTCCCTCCCTTGTCTATCTCTCCTTTTACCTTCTACAGTCTTCCTGTTCTCCACTCAATGCAAGACTGAAGCATCCAACCCCTGGTCTTCCTTCCTTCTATGCTCCATATGGTCTGTACGTTGTAACATGGGCATGGTGAGCTTTTGAGCTAGTATTCACTTATTGATGAGTACATACCATGTGTGTTCTTTTGTGTCTGGGTTACCTCACACAGAATGATATTTTTCAAGTTCTATCCATTTGCTTGCAAATTTCATGAAGTCATTGTTTTTAATTGTTGCATAGTACTCTACTGTGTATATGTACCACATTTTCTGTATCCATTTTTCTGTTGAGGGACATCTGGGTTGTTTTCAGCTTCTGGCTATTATAAATAAGGCTGCTGCCAGGCAGTGGTGGCGCACGCCTTTAATCCCAGCACTTGGGAGGCAGAGGCAGGCGGATTTCTGACTTTGAGGCCAGCCTGGTCTACAAAGTGAGTTCCAGGACAGCCAGGGCTACACAGAGAAACCCTGTCTCGAAAAACCAAAAAAAAAAAAAAAAAAAAAAAAAAAAAAAAAAAAAAAAAAAAAAAATAAATAAATAAAAATAAAGGCTGCTATGAACATAGTGAAGCATATGTCCTTGATATATGACGGAGCATCTTTTGGATATATGCCCAGGAGCGGTATAGCTGGGTCCGCAGGTAATACTATGTCCAATTTCCTGACTTCCAGAGTGGTTGTACCAGCTTGCAATCTCACCAACAATGGAGAAGTGTTTCTCTTTCTCCACATCCTCGCCAGCATCTGCTGTCACCTCAGCTTTTGATCTTAGCCTTTCTGACTGGAGTGAGGTGGAATCTCAGGATCTGTTTGATCTGCATTTCCCTGATGACCAAGGATGCTGGACATGTCTTAAAGTGCTTCTCGGCCATTCGAGAATCCTTGGTTGAGAATTCTTTGTTTAGTTCTGTACCCCATTTTTAAATAGGGTTATTTGATTCTTTGGAGTCTACCTTCTTAAGTTGTTTGTATATTTTGGATGTTAGCCCTCTATCAGATATAGAGCTGGTAAATATCTTTTCCTAATCTGTGGGTTGCTGTTTTGTCCTCTTGATAGTGTCCTTTACTTTACAGAAACTTTTTTGTCTATTGTTACTCTTAAAGCGTATGACATTGGTATTCTGTTCAGGAAGTTTTCCCCTGTGCCCAAGCATCTGAGACTCTTCCACCCTTTCTCTTCTATTAGATTCAGTATATTCAGTTTTATATGGAGATCTTTGATCCACATGGACTTGAGCTTTGTGCAAGGATATAGGAATGGATCAGTTTGCATTCTTCTATGTGCAGACCACCAGTTGAACCAGTATCATTTGTTGAAAATGCTCTTTTTTCCACTGGATGGTTTTAGCTTCTTTGTCAAAGATCAACTGACCATAGGTGTGTGGGTTCATTTCTGGGCCTTCAATTCTATTCCATTTATCTACTTGCCTGTCACTATACCAATACCATGCAGTTTTTATCACAACCACTCTCTAGTGCAGCTTGAGGTCAGGGATGGTGATTCCCCCAGATGTTCTTTTATTGTTGAGAATAGTTTTCCCAATCCTGAGTTTTTTGTTATTCCAAATGAATTTGAGAATTGTTTTTTCTAACTCTATGAAGAATTGAGTTGGAATTTTGATGAGGATTGCAAAGTAATCTATAGATTAGGCAAGATAGCCATTTTTACTGTATTAATCCTACCAATCCAAAAGCATGGGAGATCTTTCCATCTTCTGAGGTCTTCTTTGATTTCTTTCTTCAGAGACTTGAAGTTCTTATCATACAGGTCTTTCACTTGTTTGGTTAGGGTCACACCAAGATATTTTATATTATTTGTGACTATTGTGAAGGGTGTCATTTCCCTAATTTCATTCTCAGATTGTTTATCCTTTGAGTTATAGGAGGGCTACTGTTTTGTTTGAATTAATTTTATATCTAGCTACTTTGCTGAAGTTGTTTATCAGCTGTAGGAACTCTCTGATAGATTTTTTTTGGGGTTGCATATGTATACTATCGTATCATCTGCAAATAGTGATATCTTGACTTCCTCCCTTCCAATTTGTATCCTTTTGATCTTTTTTTGTTGTTGTTGTCTAATTGCTCTGGCTAGAACTTCCAGTATTATACTGAACAGGTAGGGAGAGAGTGGACGGCCTTGTCTTGTTCCTGATTTTAATGAGATTGCTTTGAGTTTCTCTACATTTAGTTTGATGTTGGCTATTGGTTTGCTGTATATTGCTTTTATTATACTTAGGTATGCATCTTGAATTCCTGATCTCCAATACTTTTAACATGAAGGGGTGCTGTATTTTGCCAAAGGCCTTTTCCATATCTCATGAGATGATCATGTGGTTTTTTTTTCTTTGAGTTTGTTTATATAGTAGATTATGTTGATGGGTTTTCATATATTGAACCATCCCTGCATCCCTGGGATGAAGCCTTTTCAAGCATGGTGGATGATCATTTTGATGTATTCTTGGATTCAGTTTGCGAGAATTCTATTGATTATTTTTTCATCAATATTCATAAAGGAAATTGGTGTGTAGTTCTCATTCTTTGTTTGATCTTTTTGTAGTTTAGGTATCAGTGTAACTGTGGCATCATAGAAAGAATTGGGTAGTGTTCCTTCTGTTTCTATTTTATGGAATAGTTTGAGGAGTATTAGATCTTCTTTGAAGGTCTGATAAAATTCTGCACTAAAACCATCTGGCCCTGGGCCTTTTTTGGTTGGGAGACTTTTAATGACTGCTTCTATTTCCTTAGGGGTTATGGGACTGTTTAGATAGTTTATCTGATCCTAATTTAACTTTTGTATTTGGTATCTGTCTAGAAAATTGTCCATTTCATCCAGATTTTTCAGTTTTGTTGAATATAGACTTTTGTAGTAGGATATGATTATTTTTTTTTTAATTTTATTGTTTTCTGTTCCTGTGTCTCCCTTTTCATTCCTGATTTTGTTAATTTGGATATTGTCTCTGTGCCCTCTGGCTAGTCTTGCTAAGGATTTGTTTATCTTGTTGATTTTCTCCAAGAACCAGCTCCTAGTTCTGTTGATTCTTTGTATAGTTCTTTCTGTTTCTACTTGGTTGAGTTCAGCCCTGAGTTTGATTATTTCCTGCCATCTACTCCTCTTGGGTGTATTTGCTTCTTTTTGTTCCAGAACTTTCAGATGAGCTGTTAAGCTACTAGTGTATGATCTCTCCAATTTCTTTTTGGAGGCACTCAGAGCTATGAGTTTTCCTCTTAGCACTGCTTTCATTGTGTCCCATAAGTTTGGATATGTTGTGCTTTCGTTTTCATTGTATTCTAAAAAGTCTTTAATGTCCTTCTTTCTTCATTCCCTGATCCAGTTATTATTGAGTAGATAATTGTTCAGCTTCAACAAATATGTGGGCTTTCTGTTGCTTTTTTGCTATTGAAGACCAACCTTAGTCTGTGGTGGTCCAGTAAAATACATGGGATTAATTCAATGTTCTCATATCTGTCGAGGTTTGTTTTGTGTCCAAGTATATGGTTGATTTTTGAGAAGTTACCATGAGGTGCTGAGAAGAATGTATATTCTTTTGTTTTAGGGTGAAACATTCTGTAGATATCTGTTAAATCTATTTGATTCATAACTTCTTTCATTTCTCTGTGTCTCTGTTTAATGTCTGTTTCCATCATCTGTCCCTTGGTGAGAGTGAGGTGTTGAAATTTCCCACAAGTATTGTGTGAAGTTCAATGTGTGTTTTGAGTTTTAATAATGTGTCTTTACAAATGGGGTTTCCCTTGCATTTGCGGCACAGATATTCAGAACTGAGAGTTCATCCTGGTGGATGTTTCCTTTGATGAGTATGTAGTGTCCTTCCTCATCTTTTTAAATAACTTTTGGTTGAAAGTCTATTTTGTTGGATATTAGAGTGGCTGGCTACTCCAGCTATTTTCTTGGGATTATTTACTTCAATTTTTTTCCACCCTTTTACTTTAAGGGAATGTCTTTCTTTGACTCTGAAGTGTGTTTCCTGTATATAGAGAAGTGTTGGATCCTCTTTATGTATGCTGTCTGGTAGCCTATGTCTTTTTATTGGGGAATTGAGTACAATGATGTTAAGAGATATTAGGGACCAATGACTGCTACTTTCTGTTATTTTTGTTGTTAGAGGTAGAATTATGTTTGTATGTTTCTCTTCTTTTGGGTTTGTTGTGAAAGAATTAATTTCTTAGTTTTTTTTTTTTTGGGGGGGGAGGTGTAGTTCCTCTCCTTTGGAAAAGACTTTTCTTTCTATTATCTTCTGTAGGGCTGGATTAGTGAAAAGATATTCTTTGAAGTTGTTTTGTCTTGGAATACTTTGTTTCTCCATCTACAATAATTGTGAGTTTTCTGGGTATAGTAGCTTGGGCTGGCATGTTTTGTTTTCTTAGATCTTCTGGCTTTTAGAGTCTCTGTTGAAAGTCTGGTGTAATTTTGATAGATCTGCCTTTATATGTTACTTGACTTTTTCCTCTTACTGCTTTCAATATTCTTTCTTTGTTCTGTGCATTTGGTGTTTTAATTTATTATATGACAAGAGGGATTTCTTTTCTGGGCCCATCTGTTTGGTGTTCTGTAGGCTTCTTGTATGTTTATAGACATTTCTTTCTTTAGGTTAGGAAAGTTTTCTTCTATAATTTTGTTGAAGATGTTTGCTGGCTCTTTGATTTGAGAATCTTCACTCTCTTCTATATCTATTTTCTCAGGTTTGGTCTTTTCATTGTGTCCTGAATATCTTGAATGTTTTGAGATAGGAGCTTTTTGTTTTTTGAATTTTCCTTGACTGTTGGGTCAATGTCTTCTATTGTGTCTTCTACCACTAAGATTCTCTCTTCTATTTCTTATATTCTGTTGGCAATGCTTCCATCTGTGACTCCTGTTCTCTTTCCTAGGTTTTCCATCTCCAGGGCTGTCTCACTTTGAGTTTTCATTAATGATTCTATTTTCATTTTTATATCCTGGACAGTTTTGTTCAGTTCCTTCACCTGTTTGATTGCATTGTTCTGTATTTCTTAAGGGATTTATGCATTTCCTTTTTAAGGGCTTCTACTTGTTTACTTGTGTTCTTCTGCATTTCATTAAGGGAGTTATTTATGTCCTTCTTAAATTCCTCTATCATCTTCATGAAATAAGAGTTTAGATCTGAATCTTGTTTTAAGGGTTTGTTGGGGGTATCCAGGGCTTGTTGTGGTGGGAGAGCTGTGTTCTGATATTGCCAAGTCAAATTGGTTTCTGTTGCTTGGGTTTTTATGATTACCTCTCACCATCTGGTTATCTCTGGTGTTATCTGGCCTCCCTGTCTTTGACTGGAGCCTATCCTTCTTTGATCCTGTGATCCTGTGATCCTGTGATTCTGGGGAGTTGAGCTGCAACTGGGATGTGGGCTGTGTGGGATCTGGTAGAGCTCCAGGGTTGTGCTACAGGCAGGCTACCACAGGTGGGAATGGGAAGTAGGAGTTTCTTATTTGTGCTCCTCATAGAAAAATTCCAGCGGCTGGCACATACACAACATGATAGCATCTTAGTCTGAAGTGGGTGGAGCCATCTTAGGGCTATGTGAACATCCATGTATCATTAGTATAAAGCCGTAGTCTGAAACAAAAATTGCATCTTTTGTTAAACTAGTATATATTCCATCATACTTAGCACTGTGTTTCTTTCTTTCTATCTATCTATCATCTATCTATCTATCTATCTATCTATCTATCTATCTATCTATCACATTCACTCCCATACTCTGAAGTTCCTATTCCTGTCTCTCTCTTCCCTGCCCCTAGTTTCTTTCCCTAATTTTCATTCTGCTTTTGTATTATAAAACTATATCTCTGCACATGCACATGATCCACATGTGATCAAAAACATGTGATATTTGTCTCTTTGTGTCTGGCTTCTTTTTCTTTATAGCAGGATCCCCATTTTCATGAACTTTCCAGTGGATGATGTAATTCACTGCATAAAAGTGAGTCGGAGAGATTGGGATCTAGCTCCACTCTTCTGCACATGGGATCCTCTAAATTGCCCCATTTATATACAAGTCTGCCTGTGTGCCAGAACCACATTGTTCTCATTACTGTAAGTCTGGAGTATAACTTAGTGTTGATGCTTCCAGGATATTCTTTTTGCTCAGCATTATGTTGGCTCTCTGAGATCTTTTGTGCTTCTGCCCCCATTCTTGAGTGAAATGCTACTGCAATTTTCATTAAAATTCTTAAAATTTCAATTTCATTTAAGTGATTCTTTAAAACACTTCTGGTAATATAGACATTTCTAACTATTCATTCCTTTATGACCAAAGAAGATCTTTCAAATTACTAAGATTGTCTTCAGTTTCCTCCATGTTTTAAAATAAACATTGTAAAAATCTTCTTTCTCCCCCAAACCCACCTCCTGAGACAGGCTTTCTCAGTGTAGCCCAGGTTGTCTTGGAACTTGCTTTGTAATTCAGACTGGTCTGGAACTCAGAGATTCCCTGGCCTCTGCCTCCTAAGTGCTGGGATTAAAGGAATGCGCTGCCACCACCCAGCTGTGCTCTTTATTTGTTTGTTTGTTTAGGCTTGTTCTAAGTATTTCTTCATTTGTGGAGCTTAGTAACTGGGCTTTTTCTAGTCTCTTTCTATGTTCATTCCTGGTGTATGGAAAAGCTGTTGGTATTGATTTGGTAACCTGCTAGTTTGATCAAGTGGTTGCCAGATGCAGGTTTTCTGGTGGAATCTGTAGATCTCTTCTGTGCATGATTTTATCATTTACAAATAGGGAGCTGTTTACTGCTTCCTCCCTTCAGCTCCACTTTGCTCTCATTTAAAACTGAGGCAATTAGTATTCCAAGTGATTGAGGAAATGTATGTCTTACTTACTTTCATTTTGTTGTTTTGATAATGTTTGTTTTATTCCTAATCCTTGTTTAATGCTCTAACCTGGTTTATTCTTTGCCATGGCTTCATGAAGTCTCTTGTTCTTTAGTACACAGGCTTCCTTCACTTACGTTCTAGCATGTAGACTGAGTAGCCATTAGTTCGTTTCATTTGTGGCTTTCATGGGCAGTTTTTCTTTTTTTTTTATCAGTTCTGAAGCATAGCCTTGATGGATAATCTGGACCCAAAATCACTGTCATTCAGAGAAAGGAATTTATAATTTTGTGTCCTCTTGACCCATAGGATTTCTGTTGAGAAATCAACAGTTTTTCTAAGTTTGCCTTTATATGTGACTTGGTACCCGTGAAGCTTTTAATACTCTTTTCTGGTTCTGTATATTTAGTTATTTAACAATAATATGGTATGGGAAAATTTTGAGTCTTGTTTATTTAGCATTGTTAGTATCTCTGGTACCTGAGTGGCCATTGCTTTCTTAGGATATTGTGTCAGGTTTCATTGAATATATTTTCTATGCCTTTAGCTTGAATAGCTTTCCCATCTTGAATGTCCAGATAATGCATTTGGTCTTTAATTGGTGTCCCTTTGATCTTACATATTCTATCCATATTTTCTTCATTTATTCTTTTAGTGTCTAAATGTTCTAACTCAACTACCTAGTCTTCAAGTCCATGGATGATACTTCCCATAGTGCTTTTTAAATTTGATGTACTGGGCTCTTTATT
Source organism: Rhabdomys pumilio (assembly GCA_030674055.1). Taxonomy (NCBI): domain Eukaryota; kingdom Metazoa; phylum Chordata; class Mammalia; order Rodentia; family Muridae; genus Rhabdomys; species Rhabdomys pumilio. Next base: position 168,618,241 of record JANHMN010000001.1, read on the forward strand.
TCCAACATTTCTTTGTAGATTTATTTACTTATTTATTTTTATATGAATGCACTGTACCTCCTACACCCCAGAAGAAGGCATCAGATTCCATTACAGATGGTTGTGAACCACTGTGTGGTTGCTGCAAATTAAACTCAGGACCTCTGGAAGAGCAGTCAGTGTTCTTAACAGCTGAGTCATTTCTCCAGTCCCTTCAGTTCCAAATGTTAATTGACTTTTTTCAATGGTTCTATCTTTTTATTAAGTTTCTTTCTCATAGGCTGCATTGACTTCCTTGTTTCATTTAGCAACATGTATATTTTCACTTTTAATTTATTTCAGAGTTTATTCCTGTTCTCTTTGATTTTTTTGAACATTTTGCAGTTGTTGTCTTAGAATTCTTTGAATCTATGATCCCCCAAACAGATTACTGCGGAATTGATAATCTTTGGAGGAGCTACAATACCGTGATTTATCATGTTTCTTGTGGTTTTGTGTTGAGATTTGCATAGATGGAATTACATTGGTTGAATTTTTTAAAAAATCACTTATCTTTTTTCAGTGGAAATATTTTCAGTGTCCACGTCTGTCTGCATAGTGAAGTTAAGGCGTTATTTCACTGTGCATGCCTAGAAGTGTATCCCAGTAGCTAAACTCTCAGTTCAATAACTGAGTGTACCTAGAAGTGTATCTCAGTAGCTAAACTGCTCAGAGTTCAATCTCCAGTGGGAGAAGAACGCTATCTGTAGAATCCACCATGACCACTGACTGGATATGCCCAGAGTGAAAGCACTGTTTAGTACAGCCAACTAAACAAAACTGCCTCTTTAATTCATATCAATTTTTGTAAAGAATCATGTGTACTGATATTTATATCTAAGGGTAGGGATAGGAAGAAAATAACCAGAGGAAGACTGAGGGTTAGTATCATGGCAAAGAATCAAAAAGAAAAGAAGAAAATTGGACAAGCAATGAAGAAGAGAAAAGGCAACTGCAGTTAAAGAGAGATAGAAAAGAGGAAGTGGCCAGCAAATGCACCCAAACTAGAATAAAGCCAGCACTCAGAAGTCCAGAGGTGTGACTGCAAGGCAAAGGCAAAAGCTAAAACATGGGTTAGTGGGCAAGAGAGTGTGGAAGGGCAAAGCTGTTTCATCAACTTGAAATTAGGAATTAAAGCAGGGGTTAAAAAGAGAACAGCCGTGGGGCACAGAGTCTGTGTGTGACACTTTACCAGGATGGGACCTCTGGATTATTTCTGTCCTGTATGTTATGGGAGTGGAGGACAGTTCCCAGTCTCCCCCCACCCCAACCCCCATCCTCATTGGAAGAGGTCTGAGTGCTGGCATCTCATTGTGTGCTCTCTTTCATGGGCACAAGTGTTTCGGTTGCTCCTATGCTGGCTTCTTAGGGGTACCAAGATTGGGTGGCAAGCTTTCCCTGAAGAGGAACAGATGTATGGCTGTCTCAGTGTGTGCCTTTGCTTGAGTAAAGAACAAGAGAACCAGGTATGTTTCTGTGACTGTTTTAGTTTATTGCTCAGACCCGGGAGAGAACTACAGTTCCATCTTACACTTGTTCTCTTCATTAGAAGTATTCTGCAGGCCAAGTTTCAGTGTCCAGACCCCTGGCTTCTGCTGTGACTTCTCAGCATGAACCATACAGGGAGGGACTTTTGTTCCTAGATCTACCTGTCTGTCAGTTTAGCAGAGAAACTACAGAAAATGGCTTCTGCCTGTCCAGTGGAGTGTCAAGAAGAAAGGCTCTTCTGGAAGCCATACCTGTTTCTCCCCAGGAAGGTAACAAGAATGGCATCTCTTCCTTTCCCTCCCCGTTGCTACTTCTCTCTCACTTTCTTCCTGCATTTTCTTTAAATTATCTGCTCTTAAAATCATGATGTGCAATTTTCAAGGCTCTTCACCTTAAGCCTGCCTGGTTAGGACCCTCTGCAATTTTCCTTGCTCTCACTGATTGGAGAGCCCACCACTTAGCATGGTTGCCACCTAAGTTTATTGCCCAGTTGCTTTACTATTGTCTGCCCTGCAAAATAGCATTTGCTTGCCACACAGTGATGCCATTCAATTGATAATTGGTATATGCAAGGCTGTTTGGGAACATCCCGCTGGAGGATGTGATGTAGCCCATTAAGGTTCTGGAAGGTGAAAGTCTTATTTGCATTCATACCATGTTTCTTCCAGGAACCCAAGCAGTGAGCTTACCAAGTGGCTTCCACTTCCTTAACTGGAGATCTGAGCTCCTGGCCATCTGTAATTAGGAGGAAAAATATTCCCCTCCCCTGACCCCTTGGGCCCCTGGTAGGGGGACTAAACAGTACTACTTTAAACTTTTAAGGAACCTGGTGAGTAAAAGCTTGGAACGGACCTTGCAGCAGCTTGGTGTATAGCAGTGTCATGTAGCTGCTGGTGTGTTGGAAGGAGGGTTGGGGAGATGACTTGAGAGTGGCTGTGAAAGTAGCATTGGGGGAAGGGGCTGGAGTGCACATGTCTGTACTGTCAGCCGAGTGTCCAGGGATTGCTGCTCAGAGCCTGTGCTGTGACACACAAACACAAGGACAAAGGTGGGAGTTGAATTGTGTCAACAAAGCCCCTGTCCCAGTAGGGCTCTCAGAAGAAGGGTCATCTAAACAAGGTCACTTAGAGAACTGGGTTAAAACTTTTAAAGAGAAACATTAAACCAATTTTTATTTTTTGCTGTTTTGAGGAGCAATGGTACTTTTTTTTTTTTTTTTTGTATTTGTCAATAAGTCAAGATTCAACTGTATTACTTACAGTAATTAGAGTAAGAAAAATTATTTTTTAAGAGCATGTACCTTTAAGTCAGCAGAGATTAAGGTTTCAACATGTGGAGAATATTTCCATTGTTTCCCTCTGACTCAAATTCCCTTTTCAGCAGCACATATACAGGTAATTAATGACTGCTCACCAGCCTTTTGAATACGATGTCATACTTCTCAGCCTACTAGGCAGGGAAGGTTGTAATAAATTACACTTAACAGCAACACACCCACAGACTAGACTTGCTCCCAACTGACTTGTTTCTCTGATGTCATGAGAAAGAGAGGCAGGAGAAGTGCTTGATCATTTGCTAGGCCTGCCTACTTGATGCTATAAGACCTAGCATGGCCATACCACAGACTTCAAGTAAACTTTATAGCCACAAGAAAGCAGACATTCAAAACCTGTAAGCAGAGTGCACTTGAAAAACCTAGCTAAGATGACGTCATGTCTTGTGGCTTTGTTTGTTTGCGGTTGTTTCCCACGTCACTGTCATTTTCTCTGATCACCTACCTGTAGGAAGTAATCATTCACATTAAATTACACTAAGTCACCATACATATTTTCTAGCTGCTTCTACATCATGTCTGCTCTCTTCTACATTCAGTGAGAGGTGTCCTTGCCAGTATCATGAGTAAGTGCTGACCTCCATGTGCTATTTCAAAAATGGCTTCTTATACCTTTATAAAAATGAAAAGAAAGGGCTCATTTAGTCCTAAACAAACCGTTCCTGTGTTGCGTGTGTCCAGTGTGGTGACCTCTGTGGATAGGAGGAATTAGCTATAGGGATGCGAGCAGAGTTACACATGTGACAGATACAATGAATATTTGGGTACCAGTCTCTTTCACGTTCAACTTGTTGTCTTTTTAGATCCTCCTGCCTCCTTGCCTTTCTTAAAGCAGTAACTGGTCATCACTTGGCTTACTGAGAAGCTGGAAGCTCTTAGCTAAAGAGAGATGGGCTCTGCCGTGTTGCTTCCCTTCTGTGGTTTTGCTTGACTCTATATGGGCTATATAGACTTACAATGGTGACACTAACTGATGAAGATCAAGTGCTTTGTCTAGGCCCTGGAACATGGCAACATTCAGAGTATACCTGTTGTTAATATGAAGTTCTCTTGCTACTAAGAAAGGTTATAAAATCTGGGAAAAGCTGGAGTTGGAGTTGGTCACATTTTTCCCAGTTAACCAGAGAGGTAACTTTATGAAGGCTTCCTATGGGAAAGGGCAAACATTTTCTGTCTCCTCTAGGTTTGGTCTGTCTTTCCCAGTGCTCAGAAGACTACAAGATGGCCATCAGAATTTACCTAGCATCTTGTGTTGGGGCAATAAGGTGATGACCACTGTGGGAATATCAAGAAAGGACTCTATACCCACACCCAAAGGCTCTGGGGCTTAATTTTCTTTCAAGGTCACGAAGAGATCAAAAGTAGCAATAAGAAAAGACCAATTAGTAGTGTTACATTTGAGAAGTTCAGCTCCAGGAAGCCCTTTTAAAAGTAAAGATGAGGACAAAGAAGAAGAAACAGTGAGACATTATTATGGGGGAGGTAATCACTGGTGTGTAAATGACTAGGACCACACAGGAAAGCTGTTTGAGTCAGTGTGAATCATGAGACCGGACTGAATGCATAATAAGCACCCTGCAACCTCCAGCTCTCCTGCAGAAGCCTGCCTGTAGACAGAGCATCCCACCTGGCCTGAACAATGGGATCACATGATGGGATTCAGGTGCAGGGTCTCAGTCTGCTAGCTCATTAGTGGTTCGTAATGCTCATCGGTAGGCAGCCTGAGCCTCATTACTGTTCATAGTAGTAATCTAATAATTAAAAGTTTTCCTGTATCCGGATGGTGATGGATAGAACAAAAGGATAATAAGATGGGTAGGAATGGTGTTCTGATGATCACCTGTCACAGTAAGGGTGAAGAAATGAGAGATGGAGGGAGAGGAGGGATGGAGGGAAGGAGAGTGAGGGAGGCAGGGGAGAGGTAGGATGAAGGGAAGGAGAGTGAGGGAGGGAAGGAAGAAGGGGAAGAGAGAGGGCGAGAGAAGGAGAGAGAGGGGGAGGGAAGGACAGAGGGAAAGAGAGAGAGAGAGAGAGAGAGAGAGAGAGAGAGAGAGAGAGAGAGAGGATTAAAAATGGCTCTTACTATTACTCCCAGAGCTGCTGAGCAGATCCTGTATGTCTAGGGAGATAGGAAGGCCTTTGTGAGATATCAAGAGCAGAACTCGAACTGACATTGCATTGTAAAACCATTACGGTAAAAGACAGGTCAAAACTTGACTGGCATTTAAGTTCATGTTTTACAATAGAGGCTGTTGAAATGAGGAAGCTTATTTTCAACAACCTTGAATGAGAACCTTGACTATTGCTGTAGAAAGAGTTTGTCCTTGATGAGTTTAGTAAGTTTAGTAAGGACAAAACTTAGAGGCTAGAATTTTATTGTTATGATCTCATTTAGCCAATATCTTATCAGGATTTAGAAGAACTCAATGAGCAGGGGGTTTGTGATGGCTTTGAAGTCAAAGCCTTGGTTGTAGACCTTGTTGTTTTAAAGTGGGCTTTCCATTTGTATAGAGGAGGGTTAAGGGGCTATTTTGATTATAAAGTTTTGAACTTGTCCCCTCATTAGGTTATATGACCTGTGGTACACTGTTAAGTAAATAAAATTATCAGCCATGCAATTATCTTGCTTATAACATAATTAGAAATTGCTGAGTATGGTAGACCACTTAAAGTAGAAGAGAGTTTATATATTACAAGTGACACATAGCTGTATTTGACACTGTAATTAGCCCAATACTGTCTTAGCAAAAAACTGTGAGTGGTATCATTTTGTCACATACATACAAACATTCACAAAGTTCTTGAGTTAGAAATTGATAGAATAAATTTTTTTCTGTCTGCAGAGATAGTAACTTTATTGTATTAATTTGTATAGAAAGATAAATTTTTAAGTGTTAGTGCTCAAAATATATGCACTTATGCTTAGGGGTTCTTATTTTTTAACCTTGTAGAAGATATAAAGAATAGTAAGACCTCAGTGTCTCTCAACCTCTGAGAGACTCATACATTGAATGAAGATGCTAGTGTGTAGTTTCAGCTACTAGATGAGTGTAGTTGACTTAATGTTGACACTGTTATGTTTTGACCCCCATTTTGGTTGGCCGCTCAATATATCAACCTGGTTATCATAAAGTCCAAGAGGAGAGGCCATAGCAACTGAGAAGGATCCCACACATCACATGTGACCAAGCAGAAGAGAGAATAATAGAAGGTGATTTTCAAGGATTTCTCTTCCATGAGTAATATTTTAACAGCATAATCTGTAATTTTCTTTCTGCTACCAGTCAACAGGCACACATGTTTGGGTTGTCTTCTTTTCTTGAGTCAGATCTTGGCCTCCATGAGATAGAGGAGTGTTATACCTTGCTTAGGCTTTTAGTTTAAAAATTGCCCCTTTTGTTTAAGCATCTGTCATTCTCAGAGATAATTATCCACACACAAGATGTTCATTTATTTTTTAAAAAAGGAGATATTGTACCAATATTGTTGTTTTATTCTCTGTGTTTAGTCTAGTATACATAAAATTAAAGACTATATAATTTTGCATATGTAGTGCTGTGTTTTATAGTCAAGGACTAGTGGTGGCATAAAACACGCAAGTAACCTGCTCACTCCATATCTACAGTCATTAGATGAGAACTGTATGCCTCCAGACAGACTCTCCTGCCTGTGCTTCCTGTAGAAGATGAAAGCATGCAGAAAAGAGAACAGAACTGACTTCAAAATTATAAGGGAGACCACCAGTCAATTTTAGATTTCTCCTTGTGCACAGATATATAGATGACTTGAATGTCTCTTTACTTCTTCTTTTGTCTTTGAGTATCACCAGAGTTGATGTAGCACCACATTTCATGTGAGCAGTCAAACGGGCCCTATGGGGAGGATGTGACTCTGTGGAACAGCCATTGTTTAAAGACTTTCCAAGGCTTCTCACATGACTGTGCTGTGTCCTTCTTCAGCATCGCAGCTTCGTTCTGTGGCCCACTAGTTAACATCTCCATGCACTCGTGAATCACAGGACTCATACAGGGATCAAAGGCTCTCAGTATTCCTTAAGCATGTCTGCCATCATTTAACTTAGCTACTTTCTCTTTCTCTGCCTCCTCCTCTCCCTCCTTCTCCTCCTTCTCTTCCTCCTCTTCTCCCTCTCCCTCTCCTTTTCCCCCACCCCTTTCTTCCTCCCCCTTCTTTCTTGTTCTCTGTTTAACACGTTTGCTGTCCTGGAACATGCGTTGTAGACCAGGCTGGCCTTGAATTTAGGATTGAGCCCTGAGTTTTTAGATACACTGGAGTACAGATTTCCCCATCCCCACCACCAGTCATTAGAAAAGTCCAGGGCATAGCATCTGATGGCTTATAAGGGGTTAATCTAGAGTTTTGCCATTCACGGAGTATTGTCAGGGCATAAAAATGGGAGATTGTTTTATTTTTCACAATGAACCTTAGCACTCCCAGCTCTAATGGAATAACATCTTCAATTTTCTCATTTAAAAAATAAAATAAAATAAAAAAAACATTCTTTTTTTTTCTATTCTTTTAACAAAAGGAGCAGCATTTCTTTTTATCATGTCTAGTTTCCTGGTTGCCTAGGAGACATTAGTGTTCATGGTAGATTGCTTTGGCTAGGACATTTTGAAGAAGTCATTCCCCTCTATATTGTATTTGTAAGTAATGACAATTTGTATAACAGATTTAGCGAATTAGAGAATGTCTAATATTGACAAAAGTTATATGGAAATGTGCCATCTCTCCTACAAGACTGTTGACTATAAAATATTACAAAACATGTCCTGAGAGCTATTTAGCCATTGATTTCAATAGCCTTGGAAGTTTAATATCTTCTGAACACGGTAATTTTTAAATCTAGGAATTGTTGTAAGTGACAAAATCAGAAGGGTCCAAGAATGCAGATGTGAGAAGTGCCATTTCCATAGGGTCTTCCAGAAGTTTAAGGATATGTCTGATATAAACCTTTAAAACGCTGGAAGCAGGAGTAAGCAACAGCTGCTGTTCCTGTTACTCAGATGCTGTTTTTTAACTGACACATCTTGCACATGGAACGATAGCATCACCTACTCAGTATCATGCTGAATTTTGCTTGATCTTTAATGACTAGATGCCATTCTATGCTAATAACAGTACCATATTTCTTATCAGTATTAAATGTTATATTAATTGACAACTATCTCTTGGCCATTAAAAAAATATCATGGCCATTTTTTGCTGGGGTAAAAAAGTAGCAGTTAACCAAATACTTACTAGGTCCTTAAGAAGTTCTGTGGGAGGAAGGTACTGGTGCCCTGTGTTGTTGAGGACCGTACTCTGCCTGGCTTGGGGGCCAAAATGTCCCGGCCTGTGCTGCTGCTCTGGTCCACAGGTCAGGGTTTAGCAAGAAAGAGAGTAGGGGGAAGACCGTGAAGAATAATGACAAGCCAGAGAATTTGTAGTCAAGTCTCATGTCTCTCACGTCTCCTTTATTGTCTCTCTCCTTTATTGTCTCTCTCATTGAAGGGCTCCTCTCTTATTTTTCTCTCTTATTTTCTCTTTCTTATTGTCTCTCCTATATGTCCTCCTTTGAAGGGAAGTCTGGGGTATTTATAGGGTTTGCCAAGTGCCTTGTAGGCGCGTGGATACCACATGCCTTGCAGGTGTGGATATGATGTAAGCCTTACAGGCGTGGATAGCACGTGCACCTTTCAGGCATGTATGGCGTGGATAGCACGTGCACTGCATGTCTTGTAGGTGTGGCTATTACGTGCTCCTTGTAGCTGGGGGCACTAAACAGCAAAACAAGCTGTGTGGGATAAACAAAATATTTATCAGAGTGTGTTTCAGCTGTTGTAGGCTATTGAAAAGCAAGTCTCTCATCAGGGTATATGGTTCTAGATGGTTGTAAAGTTGATAGCTGCTTTCTAGCTGCTTTCTGCTTAAAATCCGCTCCCAACACTGTGTCACAGAGGCAAACAGGCTAAGGAACATGCCACATTCATATGATCAATTGAGAAAGACAGCAGCTATTGCATCCAAGTCTGTCTAACCATAGAGCTCTGTTTACCTTATCTGTATGGAGGTGCTGTTGGAGTTAGGGTGTGATGGAGCCTAAAAATCTGGTTGTTTTGAAAGCTCTCAAGGGGACTTTAGTCAGCCTGCATTTTATAGCTAGCATTCTAGGGGAGTGCTCTTTGCACTTTAGGGTGTACCTGGGCTGTGCTGCAAAATATGTATTGTTTATGTCTCTATGGTGAAGTAGATGTTCCTAGTCAGCAGGCCACAACTTGGACAGCTGGCCTGTTGGCAGAAACATAGCACCTTTGCATTGGTCTTGGAGAAATGCTTTGTTAGAGGGATCAGGGAGGTATTAACCACAAAGCTTAATTATTCAATGGCTTCTTGGTAGTCAGTGGTTTAGAATTTCTCACCTTTATGGGTTTGGAAGTCCTGAGGTTCCAAAGTTTGGGTCATAGATTTTGGAGGGTCAAAATAAAAATTTTAAAAAGTCAGTTCATAATAGTCTGTGCTCGAAGAAGTAATGTGAAATTAATAGACATAGGCTTATATTCTGAATCCTCTGTTGAATCTCTTATGAGTATTGCTCATGGTTTTAGTACTAAGGGATGCCACAAAGTGAGTTATCTTTAATTTAGCTTCTCAAATTATGGTCCCAAGTATATTCAGTCAATAGCACCCGTTATAAAGAGCCATGAGACCACTGAAGTTCAGTACTCATTTGAATAGACTGCTTGCATTCTGGACATGCTCAGTGTCTCAAAAATGAGATGGTTGGATCTAAGTGATCTCACAGGTCCCCTTCCACCCAGAAATTCTTGAGTTGGCTATTCCTTTCTGGAACAAGATTTCAAGAATTTGGCAGTTTAGTGAAATATTAGCATAACATTTAAAAGCAAACTAGGAATAAACTTGACCAACCCTGGAATGAGCTGGCACTGTCTGGTCTAGCCATTGAACCTTAGTCCATGAGCTCTGTGGCTCAACTATTCCTCTCTACCACAAAACCAAGTAGCTGTGCTGAGTCACAGACTTATACGTATGAGGAATGGAAATCTCTGCACTAGCTCCTTTCCGTTTCGTTAACTATGAAGAGGAAGTTCTTAAACTCATGTCCTCTTCTTAGTTTTGAAGAATGATGCGTTGCTAGCTAGAGTGTTAGCAGATGGTCAGAGGGGGGAGGAAGAAAGATGATACCTTTCATGAAAGGTTTTGGTTAAAAACAAAAGCAAGTTATTTGCCACAGAATATCAAAAAGAAGGAAAGAAAGGGTACACAGATAAGACTGTGGATTTGGTTACCATATCTACTGCCTTTTTAATTTATAACAGGAGGGAACACTAAGTTTTTTATTGACTAATGTCTATTAATATAATTCAGGAGCATGACCCATTGAGTGAGACCCATAACTAAGTCCTTAATTTTCCGAATTCCAGAAATCATTATCTCCATGTTGGCTAAGAAACAGAGTTTTCTGGGTATGATTTTCATTTGGAAATTTAACAGAGTACATCTAACTTTCTTGTTTGGTAAAAAAGATTCAGCAGTTTTACTTCAGCCTAAAATAAAATTGCTTTTGCCATGTTCATATGAGAGTAAAATATTTAATATTTATCTCTGACTTGCAGACAATTTCAGATTCTGGATGCCAACATCTTCCCATCACACTGCTGATTCTTACTATGGAACTGTAGTAAACTACATACATATTTGTTTTTTCTTTACAGTCTCTGAAATATTTCTCTTTTTTAGTGAAATTAAAATTTGAGCAAATAGGTCTATATAGGCTGTGCAATTTCTACAATTAACAGAGAGACAGAATTAGACCACTATAGAGGAAGTTGAAAATATTACTATTTTGGGTGTCTATGCCATGTAGCAGACAGTGGTGTATGCTTAATGTATGCCAGCGTCTCTTGCTTTTAGATATGATACCCAAAGGTGAGACATTCATGCAATTGCAGAGAGTCAGAGAGGGTATGGCAAGCTAAGTCAGGTAGAGAATTCTAAACTCTGGTTCTGTTTCTTCCTGCTTCCTCCAGAGAAAGAGTGCTTTGAGTTGTCTATCATCAATGGAGAAAAAGGATTAATGAGGAGATCAGAGGGCATCCAGTGTTATAAGTTGTAATAGAACTCTATGAGCTTATTGGCAAGAGTGGTATGTCAGTAGGAGGGAAATTCAGGGCAGGGTAGCTAGGGTACAGAGGGAACACTGGATATAAGTAAGCCTCAAATAAATACTTAGGAGCTGAATGAATGAATGAATGAATGGCCAGTGCATCTCAATCTTCTCATCTCAAAGGACATCAGAACGAGGAGTCTGAGATGGACCATTTAGAAAAACAGAATGGATAGAAGTATCAGAATCTCTGAAAGGCTAAAGTGTTAACTTGTACCAGAGAGTGTCTGAAGATATATCAGACATTTAAAGAATGTGATGAAAACCAAGGACCTCACACATACTTTATGAGGTCTAAAATGTTAGGAATCAGAAATGATCATTTAGTTGTGCCTTCCCACTGAAAGGACCTTCAGAATATGACCTTACTTGGAAGATATGATTACTTCAGATATTGTGATGCCGGTTAGGCTGGGCCTTAAATATAACACCTTGTATCATTAGTGCTGTTATTAGCGTGTATGCAGATGCATGGACATGTATGTGCACTTGTGTGTAGAAGCAAGGGTTCATCCTGAGGAATTGTCCTCAGGAGTTATCAGTCTTGTGTGCTGAAAAAGATTCTCACTGGAAGCTTTAGGCAGCAAGGAGTTTGCCAACTGAGATATCTCCACCTATCTCAGTTTGTATTAGTATTAAGATGTGAAGACATACAGAAAAGGCCTCATCAAGATGGAGTGCATGGGGAGACGAAGACTGGAGTGATGGATTTCCATGTCAGGGAACATGGAGGGTTGTTGTAAGCCAGCAGACACTAGGATGAGACAGAAATTTTGTCTTAGAGACTTGAGGGGGATGATAGCCTTTGACCTTGGGATAATTTATATGGTAATGGGAAGATATTAATATATAGTCTTATGTTTAGGCCCTTATGCAGACCTTACTTTGAGATTAGAAACCAGAACATCCTGTGTTAAACAGCAATCTGCATGTCAGCCGACTTTCTTCTACAACTGTATGAGACTACAGAGAAGCCAAGGTGTTATAGGTCAGATGTTTTGAAACAGTCAGAGTTTAGGCTGTTATTATAGACTGCTTATTTAAGTGGAAAGGTGAAATAAATATATTGTAATAAAATTTCACAGTATGCACATGTAGACCTTTTCTAAAAATAATTTTAGAAATTAAAGTATAGCAAAAATAAATACATAAAGAAATCTAGGAGGAAGAATACAAAATAATAAGTAGAAAATTTAAATTTTTTAAAAAATCAATTAGTAATGACAACTTTAGATTATAGGGAATTGATATTCAGGAAGTTTCTCCACTAAAAAAAAAAAAGATTTTTAAAGACATGGGATAGTTTGTATATGCTTGGCCCAAGGAGTGGTACTATTAGGAGGTGTGGCCTTGTTGGAGTAAGTGTATCACTCTGGGCATGGGCTTTCACACCCTATTCCTAGCTTCCTGGAAGCCAGTCTTTTAGCAACCTTCAGATAAAGATATAGAACTCTCATCTCTGCAGGCACCATGCCTGCCTGGATGCTGCTATGCTGTCACCTTGATGATAATGGACTGAACCTCTGAATCTATAAGCCAAGTCAGCCACAATTAAATGTTGTCCTTATAAGAGTTGCCTTGGATATGGTGTCTGCTCACAGCAGTAAAACCCTAACTAAGACAAGACTGTATAAGGTGCATGGGTGTTGAGTCACAGGGATGATTGAATTCTGAAAAAAAATTGTGCACTAATAAACAAAGGGGAACCTCAGGTTAAAGAGGTAGTGATGCTGGAAGCCATTGCGTCTCAGTGTGAGGAAGAGGGTGTGTCACCCATGAACATGCAGCATAGAGACAAGATTGTGAATTGAGCAGTGATGAAAAATTACAGTTATTTGAAATTATAAACCATGTCATTTGGACATGTCTGAAACTCAAGCATAAGAAAGAGAGAGTATAGTATCTGAAAGACAACAGTGGGGCTAAGGGTAAGCTAAGGGTACTGGGAAGAAAGCTCAGTAGAGTGTATGCCAAGGATCTGAGTTTGATTCATGGACTCCATGAACAAGCTGGACACACCTGTATAATCCCAGTGATGATGAGCAGAGATAAGCACATCCCTCAGGGTCACTCTTCACCCAGCCTAGCCTAATCAGAAAGGAGGAAACCTTACCTTAATTGAGATAGACAGGAGGGAGGAAAAAACGAGAGACAAACTGAATGACATTGAATAATGACATTAAGTAAAGAAAATGTGGCAGAACCATAAGGGAGTCAGTTTACCAGGCATCCTGGCTCAGAAAGAAAAAAGATGCTAGGGTACATGATTTCTTTATTTTAAAAGCATCTAAATAGGGTCCAGGCTGAAGACAGGATGATGAAAAAAGTCCATATTTGTCAAATATGAGCAAAACAATAAGTAGTGAGATAAGTCGGAACACAGATGCATGATATATAACTTTGTGATGTTCAAAACTGGAAGTTATGGCTTCTGCCATTGTTTTGACAACTGTAGTTAGAGATTTAACTCAGTTCCACTAGGAACTAATGAAGCAGGGATGAAAAGCAGAGGCAGAGATCTGGATAACAGTAAATTCAAGATTGAATTCTATAATGTTGATATATTGAATATATTATAGATTGAAATATGTTATAGAATGAAATACAAACACACACATACACCTGAATGAAAACAGAATGCATTTTGTTTTTGCAGTGTTTGAGTTAGGGACATGGTTTTTCTGTAATGGTTCAGGAACTTGAAATGCAAAACCTGGCACAAAGGTTCTCTTCTCCATGGCATGGGAAATCAGACCTATTAACTAGCAGATAGCAGAAACATCCCAAGTGTCTAGAAACGAAAAGGCACACTATGAAATAAATCTCAAGTTAAATAGGAAATCATGACAAGAACCACAGTTTCTGGGAGCTGAGAAATAACAAAAACACTGGGAAAGATGCAGCTAATGGGCATCTTTAACGGCAACATGGAGATGAAGTTGCTGACGAGAACCAGCATATGGTCTATGTTTGCCTCCAGGAAGGAGAAAGATATAATACCATTCATTTGAAGAAGGAGGAAATATAAAGAACATTTAGAGGAAGAAACAAAAGTACAGAAAATGAATAATGGAGTCAAATTAATAAACCCCAAAGAACCTTACTTGAATCTTTATATGGCTTAATTAATTACAGATAAACCTTGAATGATGAGTAAAAAATATTCACATTTTGATAAAATTCAAAATAAATAATTAATTATCAATTTTATTTTAACACATTAAATTATTACTTTATAAATAAAGTTAAAAATTGGTGTGAAAAGGCCTAGAAATTAATATAAGGAAAAAAAATCACTTAGGTAACCAGAGACTTAAACAATTACGTTGACTGTCAAACTTTCTCCTGCAGTAGGAAAAGGGGCACAGCTTGACAAGTGAGCTTTGCTTAACTCTAGAGCACTGGTTCTGCACCTTCCCAATACTGAGAGCCTAATTTAGTACAGTTCCTCGTGTTTGGTGACACCCCCACCCCCACCCCAACTGTAACATTATCTTGTTGATACTATTTAACTGGAATTTTGCTACTTTTGTGAATTATAATGTAAATATCTGATATGCAAGCTATCTGGCATATGACGCCTATAAAAGGGTCACGACCCACAGGTTGACAGATACTGTTAAAGGAGCAGAAATTAGGTGAACATTTGCTTTTAAAGCAAGCAAACCAAGCCAGCATATGTAGGTACATGTTGTTAATGACTAAGTGGTAAGTTTAGTTTGAAAACTTTTGGCCAACTTCACCTATAACACCCAGAAAGCCAATATGGTGGTGCATTAAAGAATAAGATACTATGAGTGGCCAGAATAATCATAGAAGGCAAGCATAGTTAAATACATGCAGCAATCTACTAATGAAGAATGTCACATTGATGGCAATGGATACAAAATCGTATCACGTATATAATCATATATTTAGTAGAATTTTGTTTATTTAAAATAGTATTAATCTTTAGGAAATTTAGATTTTATTCATTCTAGCTCAGTATACAAGTTTTCTTTAAACTAAAACTTACCATGGATGTTATTCTTAATAGCAAAAATAGGTTTATGCACATTCATTGTAATTTTAAGAATAAGCAAGGGTTCTTTTGTTGCATCTACCTTTGAACACATTTCCAGAGACTTCACAAGAGAAAAAAAATAGATGAATTAAAGTGAGAGCAATCACATTATTTCTAAGTGAAATCTTACATGGAAAGCCAAGGGGACGGTCTGTGGGGATGGTCCGCAGCTATGGAGGAACTTAACCTGGCTGATGCCTGAACAACATAAAAAGATCAGTTTCAGGGAGTAACCAGTTACCAACTATGGCAATAATGAGATACCACTTCTAGCATTGGCACAGCCCACAGCATAGCCACGAGCTGTTCAGGAGAACTCCAAGATAGAACACACAAAACATAAACGGGACGCCATTACCAGAGTTTCATCATGGCATTAGTCAACATAAATGCAGTGTTTATTGAATAGTGTGAAGATGTCCCATCTCCTCTTCACCAAAATGTAAATTTTTTTTTTTCTTTTTGGTTTTTCAAGACAGGGTTTCTCTGTGTAGTTCTGGCTGTCCTGGAACTCACTCTGTAGACCAGGCTAGCCTCAAACTCAGAAATCTGCCTACCTCTGCCTCCTAAGTGCTGGGATTAAAGGCATGTGCCACCACAAAATGTAAACCTAATCCAAATTCTTTCCACAAAATTTTTGAGTAATAGTAATATATATGGAATTGACAAACTTCAGATTGTATGCCAAATTCATGCCAGGCCTTTTGCCATAATTAAAGTTTTATTAGAAAACAGACATGACCATAACAGCACACATGCTACATGCCTGAGGTGAGTAATTCTAAGAGATTGTGTAAGCCATTGCACTTGGCCTTTTATAGAAAATAATTTGGCAGTCTCTGTTCTAGAGCATCCAACATAGGCTGAGATGGTGAGAGTAGTGGGGAAGGAAGGAAGGAAGGAAGGAAGGAAGGAAGGAAGGAAAGAAGGAAAGAAGGAAAGAAGGAAAGAAGGAAGGAAGAAAGAAAGAAGAAAAAAGGACTCCAAAGTCCTTTCTATGTCTGTATGGGAATGTTCTTTGGAATTGGTATAAGAAAACTGGCCCATGAAAGAAGAGTGAAACTATTTTATGCTTCATAATTCGTTTACTTTTTAAAGTTCTGTTTATTTTTATTCCATGTGCATTGGTGTTTTTGCCTGCAGTATACCCATAGAGGTGCCAGATCTCTTGCAATTGGACCTATAGACAACTATGTGCTGTTGGGTGCTGGGAATTTGATGCAGGTCTCCGGGAAGAGCAGCTGGGACTCTTTACTGTTGAACCAATGTTCCGGTTCTCAATATTTCATAATTTGTGCAAAACCTCACATGGAGCATGCACCTAAGTGTTAAGAATGAAGATAAACAGCGCATAGAAGAAAAAAATCCCAAAGTTCACACTTGTGACATTATGATGGAAAAATATTTGTTAAGTAAGAATCATAGTAGAAAATATCAAAAGAAAATTAATGATTTTAATTATAATAAAGTGAGTAGGTTTCATTTCTTAGGGCAACAACAGAAAAATTAACAGATGGTGAAAATGTAATTATCTTTCTGTGGACCCTAGAAAATCAGAAAAAGAAGGAGGTGACTTGTAAAAATGAGGATGAAGTATATAAATCAGCAATTTGTGGAAGGCAGAGTCAGTGATAAGTGAGTTAAAAGAAGAGATATCATTTTTTAGTTAATTATTTTTAAATTTTTATCCATGAGTACTTTATTTGCATAATCTCTATTCCTCTCATTACCACTTTAAATTTCTCCCTTGCCAAAACTTCATTATTTTTTTTAATTATTGCTACCCACACATATATCCATGCATACACAGAGATTCACATACACATGTGCATATAAACACAGTCTGCTTAGTCCATTTAATGTTGCTCTATGTATTTTAGGGCTGACCACTTGAGACCGTGTAACCTATCATTGGAGGTGATGCCTGGAAGAGAACTGGGTCCTTTTTTCTCAGTCACCATTATTTGCCTGTAGCTCTTCATCTAGGGGTAGGCCTTGTAACATTTCCTCTATCCATGGAGATTCCAGTGTTCAAACTGATGCTATTTTTTTTTTCTGGCCTCATTTAGGCATTGGAGTGACAATGGCTTAGGTAGAGATCAGGAAAAGCTAGTGGATCAGCTCTGCCTCAGTTACCATTTTAACTATCAGTCATGAAAGCAGATAGCATCGAGTGATAGTGAGGACAGAGGAAAACACCGTCTTTGGGTATTGCCTTTAGAAGTGAAAATTGGTACGTTTGTCTTGGAAAAGCTGAGTGACATTATAACCTAAAACCCTGCCCTAGCACAACACGATGTCCATTGGGATTGAAGTCAGTGTTATTTGTGATAAAATATTGTGGCTGAACTAACTTTTGAGCAAGAGCAGACTGAACACAAAAGCCGCAGTAATTTGCTGTGAGAAGACATGAGCAGCCAGGCGTTATTTTTAGTAATACTGAGGGGAATAAGACAATTCAGAAACAGATGCGATTTAAAACAAATAATTCATACAAATTACAGTTAAATATTAAAAGAGGGCTCTCCATATCTTTGACATATAGAAGACATGCACACAAATCTATAAAGAAGATAAGGACTATATTAATCCTGTGATAGTGAATCCCTGAATTGGGAGGAGATAAAATTGTAACATGGTTGGAGCTATAGGTGATGCAAATTCACATTTCTGATAGCTTCCCAGAGAGCATACCTGCAAAGTCACTTGGCTAGACAATATCTGAAGCCTTATTGACCCTTAATTTCTATGAGTTGAAGAATTTTAAAAACTATTATCTCTGTCCTTGACCTGAGTCTTCCCATCCGAGTCCTTAGCACCAGAATTTCAGCCAAGTTCTCATCCACCACCCTACAGGACTTTGGCACAGCTCTCACTGTATTAAATCATCATGCATTTGTTGGTATGCTTTACAGAATAGCTTTCCATCTTCTAACCTTATCTCTTTTTTTTTCTCTGATAATTCTTCATCTTTCATTCCTGTATTTCTTCTAGGTTGGTCACTGGCCACTGACTCTGTAGTGAGTGGCTCCGGACTGTTCACTTGACTAAGGCAAGTGTAGGGGCCTTCGTCACTTACGAGTTGTTCATGTTAGTCACCACCTAATTAAGATTATAGCTGGAACGTGGTTGGTTTTGTTCCCTCCTGGGTGTCAGCTGCCCAGTTTCATTTCATTCTCCCTTGTGTTCACTCTCTCTCACATTGCTGTGACAAAAGGTTTGTTGGAAATGATTTGCAGTAGCAAGGATTTATTTGGGTTTAAGGTTTCAAAGTTCTAGTTTACAGAAAGTCACTGCTGTGCGAGTAAGCTGTAGCTTGGTTGGCAGAGAGCAAAGGGAAAGAGACAGCCACCAGAAGGTAGGTGTAGCCTTAAAAGCCCCGCCCATGTACTATTTTACCTCCTTCCACCAACCTCCTTCTCCTAAATTTTTGAAAACCTCAAAGAACAGCATCACCAAGTGTAACACTCTCATGGACACCCTCCTCTCCCCCCCCCAAAAAAAATTAGGAGATGGGAAAATTAGCATTCATTATGTGATCTCTCTCTGGGAGAGCTGGGAACTTACCTGAAACTCTATTTTGCTTATTCCTTCATTTTCTTTCTAATTTTGTGAATTTAATTGCAATAGTTCTCAGGGAATGTGTGCTTTGTAATTGTAGGCGAGGTCAGACAGAGTTTGTACTCGTGTTAAATTGCTGTTATACAAACAAAGATAAAACCATTTAAAAGAAGGTTTTAAGAACTAGATTTGTACTCTTTCACAATGGCTATTTGCATATTAACAGAGATGACAAGATCAGTGGACAAAGTAAGTATTCAACAAATAAGACCTTGTGGGTTTGAGGTGACAATCTGAAGGGCCAGAGACTTGAGGCATGAAAGGCTGCTTTGTCCTCCATGTTCCAGCTTCTACTCGACAACACTCACTTGAATCTAGGCAGCTTTGTAGGGAGATAGGAATATTTCAGGAGGAAGGAACCTGGAGCTCATCTGTGGGACAATTAAAAGGGACCAGTTTAAATGGCATCCTCTTTCCATCAGAGTCTTACTAATGGAATTTGCCTTTGTAAAAGTGCTACATGAACCTAGTGGCTTTCTCTTTTGAATGTTCATTTCCTAAATCATTTCCTCTTTCAGATTTCATCGTGAGACCATGTCGTTTAGATTCGGCAAACATCTCATCAAGCCCTCTGTGGTTTTTCTCAAAACTGAATTGTCCTTCGCCCTGGTGAATAGGAAACCTGTTGTACCTGGCCGTATCCTTTTCCGTAAAAGAAGCATTTGAAGCCAACAAACCAAGTTAATATAGAATCAGCTTTTAGTGCTATCTCCAAAAGGTAAGCAAGAAATCTCCCTCCCTCCTGCTTCGGAGTGTCCAGGTAAGGTGTTATTCATATTTACTTTGAATCCAGTTGGTGGCACCCGCAATATGCTTGAGCAATGTTGCAGAACTTCTAAGGAGGGTTGCTAAGCAACTGTAGCTTTGGATGGGAATTCTTGGTTGACCTTTTCACTACCATAGCTGTGTAAATAAATAGGTGTTTCTAAAATTGGCCCAATGAATATCATGGGCACTCTGAATTCCTTTTATTTATTGTGAATTTTAATGGAAGGTTAGAAACTGGATGGTGGCTCTGTGATGGGGAATTAATGGATTACAGCAGAATTAGAGATGGACTGTTTCTTTCCTCAAAGGATATTGTTCAGTTTATCCTTTTATTTTATTATTTCATTTTATTTTTAGATTGTAATATAAGTACATCATTGCCTCCTTCCCTATCCTTCCTCCAGACCCTCCCAAGTACCACTCCTCTTTCTCTTTCAAATGAATGTCCTCACTTTTCATTAACTGTTGTTAATATATGTATATATGATTATCCATGTATATACATGTGGATTTTTCAATATTACCTTGGTCTTCATTTTTCTCATGTATATTTTCAAGGCTGATGATTTGGTATTGCCTAACCAGTTGGTGTGTCTTCCCTAGTGAAGATCATTTCTCCCACTCTCAACATTCCTTAGACGCCTGTAGTTCTCTATGAAGGCTTAAGACCTCGTGGTCCTTTTCCATTCACGCGCTCTCATTCACTGGTGTTATCCTTGCTCAGCTCATGTTTGAGCAGTCACATTGGTGAGACTTGATGGGTGTAGCTTCTGATACTACTAGGAGATAATCTAACAGGTTGTGAATGTTGTGACCTGTGTTGGAATTTGAAATGTCATTTTCTTTTGGGATAAATTCTGGTTTCTAGACCATTCTCCACTGTGAGTGCTGGTTGAGTTACTTTATTTTTGTCCAAAGAACTTTTTTTTCTACAAGACTCAATAGGAGCTCCATTCTTCTTTGTAGTGGAGGTCCGAATGGATGGGACACTTAGTAGAGGTGTCTTAACATGCTGACCATATCCCTCCTGGCTGTGTACATGTAGATTTTCTGGAATTTCCACAACGTTTTATTTTTCTCCTTATTTTATTATGCAAGCGGCAACAAGAAGGAGGCTTCGTGTTTTAAGATAATAGGTATTTTCCATACTCAGCCATGATTTGGCTTTGAAGTGAATTCCTTACTATAATCCTTAGTGTATAAATATTTCAAGATATTTTTGAAATATATTTTTTTCAGTGAAAATATTTGAAATTCTCAAGAACTTCATGAATAACTTTTTTCCTAGTCATGTAACCTTTGCTTGGTTGAAGGAAAAAAAGGAAAATCACCTTATCAAGTAAAACTGATTCTATGCTAAACTCTCAAATTCCTGAGCCCAAATTTTACCTAATTATAATTTGCTAAACTATAAAAATGATGAACAGGTAATAAATTAGTAAATGATGTTCTGTGAAAATTATTCTAACATTTAAATGACTTTTTGTAAACTTTTCAATGTAAGACTGAGCCTTAGTGTTCAATATTGAGAAACTAGCTTTCTTTGCTTATTAAAGGGAAAACCCCAAGGCAGAATGATTTAGAAAGACCTCAGCTTTTGAGGTATGGCTTAATGTTATGTTGCATTCTTCAAATGAACCCTGAACTTCTTGAAATAAAAGCATATTTTAGTTCTTCCTTTGATTTTATGGCAAGTTTGTGGTGGTCATTTTGTCTTGGGGAATTTTTCAAGAAAAAATACCTTCAAATGTCAAAAGAATAAAGGTAAAATTCCATTATTTTTCATGTGCTTGCTTGAATTGGTGTTAACAAGAGTAAGAGAACTTGGGATGAGCGCGAGAACTTAGGTGAATGAATCTTCATGCACTGATCTAGAAAACTGTGATGTCATGTAGACATACCGAGTGCTAGCTGGTTGATGGTGGCGTGGACTTGGCTTTGTGAGTTCTCATTCATAACTTGATAGTACTTGATTTCTTTTTCATGGTCTTTTGAACCCCTGGAGAAAGTTGGACAGCAAGACTGGGAAAATGTCTTGACACAAACCCCAGAAATGCTTTCCTCTAAAAAACTGGCCACAGTGAATACTGAGCAATTGGTGAAACTAGTGCCCTGGGAGTCACCATTTTGAAAGTGAAATCTTATCAGTTACCATATCTGAGAGAGAAGGTCAAGAGGATAGAGAAAATCTACTAGAATTAACAAGCATCATTGTGTTTAGACGGAGCCTGCTTTAAGGAGGACATGAGAGCCAGGATGTTTTGGGAACTAGCACATTGTGCGAGACTTCTCTCATCTCTGCGGTTGAGAACTGTCCTGGACCTTGGCAGAGAAGACATTTCTCTAAGGAGGAAGGTGAAAATATGTACATCATTATACAAATAATCCTTACACCCACAGTGACTCTCAACACTCATGGAGGCCCACACCCTGCTGGCTCTGTTTCAGAGGCAGGAAACCATGTCAGTGTCCCTTACACATGGTAAAACAGGATTTGCACTTTCTCTTAATAAAGACATCCTCGTTGTTTATGACATTCCATGTGTTCTTCCATGGGTTGATTTAGTTCTTGCTGACTCAGCCCATACTCTATTCCTGCCACAGTGACCTGTATCCCAAGCTGCCTCAGAATGGAGCTCTGTCCTCTTGCTTGTCTCTGCATAGAATCATTCCTTTCTGCGTCGAGGACTTGTTCTTAACCTATTTTCTTAACATACTAAGTACTACAGTAACTAAAGTTAAAGGAGAAGTGCAAACACTGAGAGTAAATGCTCTAGTGTAGTTAGTGGACCGAGGCAATAAGGGCCTGGTAACTTTGCCTTTTCTGTTTTCTTATGCCCATAGCCTAGTCATATCATTGCACTATTCTAGAGTTTCTAGTCTTGTCCTGAAGATAACTTCCCTGATATTCCCTGTTCTGTTTTGTCAGTTCCAACTCTGTCTTCAGTTGTGTGTTGCTTGTCTGGGGAGTATGTTCAAACAGAATAAATGAATTGAGGGCCAATAGAAATCTTTTGTTGACAATTTTGTATTTTTAGGGAAGTTTTATAGTACCTTCATTTGAAATGGCATGCCTTGCTTTCAATAGTTGTCTTATTATTTCTAGATAATGATAACCAAGCACCCTATGGGGAGTGTGACACTGATGAGTGATTTACGAGCCACTTTTTGCATTGTCTTTGAATTGTCTGCACCAGCACCCTTTTTCCTTATGATTTTACTAATTGACTTAAAAAGGAATCTTTATGGGTCTATGGGCATCTGTGGGTTGTCACACATGTAGACCTCAGGGAGAACTTGGGTGTTGGTTCTTATTCTCCACAATGTTTACATAAAGGTCTCTTATTGTTTGAGAGTAGCTTTTTGAGAGTGTCCTGTCTGTACAACCCATCTCAGTACAGGAGGGCTGGAATTGAACTACATACATGTGCTATCATGTCAGGATTTTGTATGTGTTATGGGGATTCAAACTTACATCCTCATGTTTGCTCAACAAGTTCTTTACCCTCTGAGTTATCTCTGCATCTCCTTATCACTGGCTTTTTGATAGCATTTGTAGTAGAAAAGGAACTGTCTGAGCTGAGCAGAGGCCAGAGGTATGCTTTAGAAGCAAGGCAATGCTTCAGCCACAAAACCACCACTTCAATTCCTCCCCTCACACATTAAGCAAATACTCCCCTTTCTTGCCATGTACTTAGAGTTAACTGAATAGGC
Source organism: Rhabdomys pumilio (assembly GCA_030674055.1). Classification (NCBI taxonomy): domain Eukaryota; kingdom Metazoa; phylum Chordata; class Mammalia; order Rodentia; family Muridae; genus Rhabdomys; species Rhabdomys pumilio. Next base: position 168,641,431 of record JANHMN010000001.1, read on the forward strand.
TTTGGCCTCTGTGGTGCAACACACTAAAAAGCATGCCAGAGTATCTTTAATCCATTAATTTCTAAGTCCAGGAAAATGCTTTCCAAGCTTGCTTGATGAGAGATCAGACTCGTTTTGAAGAACTGCGCCTTCAGACTTTTGTTGAACATTTTATTCGTATGTTTCAATGCCGCTCAGCCCTTGTTCGTGGCTTAAATAAATCGGCGCCATTACAGTTAGTACCTCTCCCTGCCCCTCCCCTTGTGTTATGCTTTGTCTGCCTCTCCTCTTGAGTTGAGCATGAAAAATGAATTTGAACATGAGTGGAATCCATTCGGTGACTGGGGCTTTTATTGTAAATAAAACCATTCATTTGTTATGTCCTGTTGTTTTCAGCAGACAGAGTATTGATCTGTGGATTGCTATTCAGAATGGTGCACGGAGCTTTAGTATGCACCTCTATCGTAAGAGGGAGAGACATTGCCGAGTTTGTGGATGCTTTGAATATGGTGTGTAGTGATGGAGACGAACCTTGCTCACTGGCCGTATTGTATTATACAAACCATTTGTCAACAGTTTATTGAATCAGTTATTACGTGGAACAGATTTTCCCGGCCAGGAACATCACACACAGAATGCTATTGGGACCAAACAATGTTAAGATGATGCATGGAGGACAGCCTTCCAAAGTATATTTGTAAAGAATTAGATGAGGTAACTTAAAAGACTTTTCTGCTGACACATTACAAACAAAAAGTTTGCCGCAAAGGGAACTGTGTGGTCAGACTCAGCCCCAGCAGATAGGAGAGAAACCCCTGACAAATGCTTTTTAAGGCAAATTTTTACCGTTTCTGAGCCACGTTCACTTTTCTCATTTCAGACCAGCACCACCACGTTTGCTCCTGAAATAAATGAAAAATAATAAAATAAAATTAGCTCCTTTCCTTAACTGTGGTTGGTTCCTGCTGAATAGATACTATAGATAAAAATGCCCTTTTAGTCCTTCCATAAAAATCAGAAATATTTGTCACTTCCTGAGTGGGTTTTAATCTTGTGATTTCATTTAATTGTTCAGGAAACTACAGTTATTAGTGATGTGCTGATCTTTCATTTCTCAGCACTGTTTTTTTTTTAAACCTTCCTGTACAAATAAGATGAGCGCAAGCACTATTTTAATATCCTTATTGCTAAAGATAGAATTGTGATCTTTAAATTGCTGTGAGCGCATGTCCCTGCTCTGCTCTGTGTCTGCCTCTGTATATTAGCTGACTTAAATATTCATACAGAGATCTTCAAAGATGTTCTGGCGTTCCTTTGCCCTTAGCTGTAATGGGAAAGTTGATTTACTTATGGTCAGTTTTTCTTAAGTTGGCAGGTTATTGCTTCAAACATGTGTGCATGGTAGTGATTAATCAACTGGGAGAAAATTCTACATAAATATTCACCTCTTCTTGGGCTGTTAAGAGTTTAGAGCCACTTGCTACTATCATGGCACTAGTAAGTAGGAAAAGGACAATCTTGGATGATATCAAGCTTCTCGGTTCACTAGTATATGTTTTCAGAGTCTAGAATGTTCAGAGGATCCTGTTAATTCCTTTTAAAAGACAAACCTTGTGTGACAGTTATCTTCCCTATGTATTACTCAGGAAATGACTGCAGCGAAAACAAATCACCAACATCCCAAATGGTAGCTCAGAAGATGGAGAGCTGATAATGTCAGGGGTAACTGTGGGGTGGCATTTAGGGTTAGCAAGCTGCATTTGTCAAGGGTGCCAGAAAAAAACAAAAAAAGGAAACCCTTTTTTGCCAGGCCCTTCCTTTCTCTTTCAAGTTTACTTTTGATTCCTAGAACTAAAACATGTATTGTTCTTTTAGTGTATAATTGATGATAGATTGGTGACATCTGGTACTGAAGGAAGGATAAAGGTATGTTGTATGTGTGCAAGGGAGGTCTGAAGTAGAATGGAGAAATATGTGTGAATTCCTCCCATAAACAATTAGCCTGAAGCATGTGCACAGTGGTCCCTGGACTTCATACAAGAAGCTTCTCTTTCATCATGAATATGTGACTTGACTCTCCTGTCACCTTACTGGCTGCTTCTTTGTGAGTTGCATGTGCAGATGCCAGGTAGAACTCACTAGCTCCTTGTTGCTTGATAAGTCCATTTTACTTGTCTTTCTTTGACTGTGACTTCTTCATGTCAGGATTTACCTTGTAACTGCAGCCCCTGCAGCAAGTGAGACAGAGGGCCGGCCTGACCCGGTTATACATTTGAGGAGAAAGATTGAACTGGCTTTTCAATAACTGGAGCTTTTAGTGGCACATTTCTCAGCACTGCACGAAGGCTATGAATCCTCTTTGCTTTTTCACAGCAGAAAGAAATACCTTTACAAACAGCTGGTCGTATGCAATGCTGGGAGAGAAAGAGAAGGGGGATGGCATTCGGAATGTTTTCTCGCCCACTCAAGGCAAGGGTACGTTTATAATTCAGATGTTTCAAAATTGCACTTTGACTGTTTCTCCTGCTGACTGCTCGCATGGGTATCCTGTGATGTGAAAAGCCGATCCTGTTTCTATTTATTTCCACGTGCAGTTTTCTCAGGTAGCTTTGAGTGATCATGGTTAGCTGCTGCTGAACTTGGCTCATTATATTCTGTGCATAACTTTGACCTGCTTTCCATGCAAGCCATCAGATTATAAAGACCAGGAAAAGCCTGGTCATGGTGTTGCCAGCCTTACACTTGTAAGGGAGCATAATTAGGAGTAATGAATGGAATAATACATCACTATTCATAAGAAATGTCACATAATTAACTCAAATAATGTAAAATATATTCTAATTTCCATTTGGCATGAAAATAGATTTGTTAGAACACCGGTAGGCAGTTAATGTTTATCTTATATTTTCATACACATATCAAAACTGTTAGATTCTACTGAGTGAATACACATGATTTTCTAAAACATAGTCAGATGGCTTTCTTTTCATTGAGACTTAGTATATTCCTTATTTGTTATTTATTATATATACATAATTTGTATATGTGTTCAACTGGTATAATTAGCGTAACTAATTTATATTTATTACAAATTAATGATCTAATTTATTTACTTAGCTCTCATTTCCTTCCTCAAGCTAATTGACTGAAAAAATAACGATAAATTTGTATAAATAGCTCTTGGGCAAAATCCTACACCAGTCTCAGACTAAGGACTCTGGGCAATATTAGGTAACTGAACTAGTTTTTAATCAGAGCCATTTTTTCCTGGGCTTTTTGCTATAGGCTTTGAGCATATCTTAGGAGTCTTGGTTTGGGTTCATGGACCCCAGCTTGTTCAGGATGTGTGTTGCCTCAGAAAGGTGGGTTATTTCTACAATGCAGAGATATTTAAAGTATCCAAAGGAGGAGGCAAGCAGCACATAGATGCAGTATAGAAGTATCTCAATACTTTGGTAAGGAAATGGGCATGCCAGGACATTCCATCTCAGGAGGAATGTGAGAATTGTTGGAGAAAGCTATCAGAGTGCCCTGGGGTCCAGCATGATGCCTGTTCTTCAACATTGTTGAGTGCTGCATAGTTGTGGATTTACTTATGAGTGAAGACAATAGAACTCTTCCTCTGATTCCAAATGCCATCTTCCTACAGTTTAGGGAAGCCCTGGCTGTGTGCAGGAGATTAATACGGAGGCAGTAGGCCACCTCCCTGCCTTTCCTTTGTGTAGTAGGGTTGGGTTGTGTCTATAAAGCATTAACTACAACAATATCATAAGTGGGTGAATTAAGATAATATTTTGTGGCCAACAGTACTCTTCTGAGGTCCATGTCCTTACTTATCACTCATGACCCATGAGCAGTTTAACTGGAAAACAAGGCTCAGACCATTAGTGATTCCCAGCCCTTGGAAATCATAATATAACCCAGGAATCTATTCTCATTAAACCTTTCCCATGAACCCCACTTTCTAGTATCGTCAGTTTTTAAAATGTATACTCCGCCTTTTCTATGTGTCATTTTTTTTTTTTGTTGGTGGATTTATTGTTCTTATCTCAGTTACCATGATGGATTGTTGTAGAATAACTTGACTTCTAGGAGTCGTAACCTGCACAGACCCAGGCACAGTTGTCTGGCTGCCACCATATTTTTCTCTGAGGTAAAATAAGTTCAGGGGGGATAGGTTTGTAGGGTTTTCTAATTTTTCTCTTCTCTTAGAAGGTTTTGAAATGGCTGTGGTTATCAAGACATCATTTCATCTTCAGGATTTATTTCCAGTTCAAGAGTTTCTTGGGAGCTAAGATTTATCTGTTGAATGCTAATACTTTAAAAGTCAACCATGATGTTCTCCTTTTCACCGGAGATGATTGCTTTAATAGTTGTTAAATAAGATGTGTCAGGATAAAAATAAATCAGCGGGAATTACATTAAAATCCTCACCGAGAGCATTGCACATGCAGAATCTAGAAAACCAGTTGGCATTCTCTGTTCTCTTTGGGAGCAAATGTCTCCCAGAGCCTTTATAAAGAGCCATACTGTCAGTAATATAATTGATGGATGCACAGGGGTCTGACAGACATTGAGGAAGATTTTCTGTGCAGTGAAATAAGAGCTGCAAGAACCTAAGCAAGAAGGGTGACAACAGTTGAGGACACATATTCCCCACTTACATGACGAATAGCAGCAAAATGAGATACTACTCACTGAACAACACTCCATGCTTCTAAACTGTGCAAGGGAAGAATTGGTGAAAGCAAAGATAAGTGGCCATTATGGGGGCTGCTGACATTCACCCCTCTTGTGCCTTGGAAAAACGACCTCTGTTACATACTAAAGTCATACAAGGAAGGAAGTTGCTGTACGGAAAGAAGCTGCCATCTTGTTCCCTGGATTGATGGTTCTGGAGCTACTGAACTGTAGACTTCTGTAGCCCTCTGCAAAAATGGGAAAGTTGCTTTGGGCCACTCCCTGTTTGTTTAATGACTTTTGGTTTGTAATATTAACATGTAATATTGCTTGCTTCTCTTTTGTATAGCTGTGAACAGGGGATGTTTGTTGGAGGGACCTATTGTAATGAGATATGAAGCACTAAAGAGTAGTGTTCCTGGGGGATTAGTGAGGGGAATGAACAACCCTTTTACATCCCATAATAGCCTTTTGTAGCTCTTGGAGGATGTACTCAAGTGCCCGTGTTAAGATGTCTGCTTGTTGGTTCCTGTAAAGTACCGTGTGTTTCAGAACAGCATGGCTGGCTGGCTCCACAAACCTGTTCATGTATATTTTGATCACTTGAAGTAGTATTCTATCTAGTTGTAATGAATTTTCTTAAAGTGAGGCATCTCAGTGCAGTGCTCAGGGCCATGAGGTGCAAACAGGGATCCTCTGGGATGCAGAAGTCTTCTGTTTTGAGTGCTTGGCTTGTGCTTGCAGGAGGGTCTGATCCCAGAGCACCAGCTCTCTAAGCTATGTATTTCTCTTTCATTAGGTCTCAGATGAAACTGCTGTTATTTTTTTTTTATCATTTTGTTGCACGTCTCAGCCTATTGTTATAACACTCACTGAACTGGAGCTACTCAGTACCACTTAGTATCACTTAGATGTGAGATGCTGAGGAGAGAAGAATCATGCTTTTCATGCTTTATCATGTTTATTACGTTGGTGTGGTGGCTGACATGAGAATGGCCCTAGAGGCTCATGCATTTGCTTGTGAGCCTGGCCTTTAACAGCTGAGCCATCTCTCCTACCCAGGCTCATGGATTTGGGTGCTTGGTCCCCAGATGTTGGAATTGTTTGGGAAGAATTAGGAGGCATATCACTAGGAGTAGGTTTTGAAGTTTCAAAAGACTCCTGCACTGCTCAAGTTCTCTTGCTTTCTCACTCTCTTTCCCTCCCTCCCTCCTTCTTCCCTCCCCCTCTCTGCCTGTAATTGTGATTCAAGATATAATATCCCAGCTATTCCTTCTCCCCACCTCATGGATTCTAACCCTCTGAAACCATGAGATGATTAAACAGTTTCTTTTATAAGCTGTCTTGGTCATAATTTATCACAGCAATAGAAAGGTAACTAAGACCCCTGAGTATCCTTTTGTTTCATATGGTGTCTGTATGTATGGGATGAACATGGACATGAACATAGAGGTGAAAGGACAACTTCAGACAGCCAGTTCTTACCTCCTACCTTTGTATTTTGAGGCACAGTCTCTCGTTGCTCTGATGTATGTTCCAAGATAGGTGAGCCATGAGCTTCTAAGAGATTCTTCTCTTGTTTCTACCACCTGTGGGTTCTGGAAAGCCAAACTAGGTAAAAGGCATGAATGGTGATTGCTTTTATACCCACCAATCCATCTACCTGACCCCAACTGGCATTCTCAACCTAATCTAGTAACTAAATAATGAACAACTTAACTAGATACTGTTTCATTAAATTATGTCTTTATAAAAGTGATCTAGTTTTTATAAAATATATCACTTTTTAAAAGTTGCACTCTAATTATAAAAGTATCTACTCATCACACAAAATAAAAATTATAATGTTAACCAGAAATAACCTCTGATAAAAATATCTTTTTTTTTTCTTTTTTTCTTTTTTTTTTTTTTTTTTTTTTTTTGCAGTTTTATCTTATGTATCTCTCTGGAAAAGAAACATAAACTGATTTTAACTCACTTCATTGTTAATGTATTCTACTTGTTAATTAATTAATTAGTTAATTCATTGATTTTTATGTATATGGGTGTTTTGTTTGTCTGTGTCTTTTTTATCACTTCAGTGTCTGGTGCTTGTGGAGGACAGAAGAGGGCCTTAGATACCCTAGAATGGATTTATGGACCGTTTTAAGTCACAATGTGGGGGCTGAGAATTGAACCCAGGTCCTCTGGAAGAGCAGCAAGTGATCTTAACCCACAATCCATTTTTTTCTTGCTCATCTTGCTGATAGCATAATACTATACCTTATGGATCTACCATATTGTTGCTTCTTTTTTAAGCTACATGAAAATAAATCTTTTACTATTGCTGTATTTCTGATATTTTTAAAAGTAGGAATGAATTACTTGCTTGAATGCTCTGAGTTGTTTACACTGATAAGCATCTGTATGCTAACCTTATTCTAATTCTAGCAATGCATGGCGGTCTGTATCTTACCATATCCTCACAGAACTTAAGAATTCATTTCTTATTCCAATCTTGGCCTAAATGTTACATATCTCAGTATTTTCATATGTATCATGTTATTGGTAAGGGTATAAAGTTTTAGATGTCTTTATGCTTAATTTTGACTCATTCCCTTTTAAGGTCCTTGAGTATTTTTTTTCTGCCCCCCCCTTTTTTTTAAAGAAGACAAACCTGTAAATGTGATTTTTTGTAAAACCTGTAAATTGTTGCAGATTGTCCTGTTATGGCCCCAGCTTCTTCCGTTTGCTTATGCCAGTATTGAGAGATAGAAATTTTAGAATAAGCTCATCAACCTTTTACAATGTGAGTTTTCCCAGGTTTTTGTGCTTACAAAGTCTTTCTATCTTGAGATCAGTGAAATGGTGAAATATTTATGTATATTTTCTTGTGTATTTTTAATGATTGTTCTTTTTCTTTTAACTCAACTATGCTTACCAACAGACTCATAGTACTTCACAGGCATGTTTTAAAAATTTACTTTATCATCTCAGCAACCCTTTGAAGGAGGGAGGGAATGCTATTCCCAAGCTTACAAATGAAGAGGTCATGGTGTAGCGTACGGTCAGACAGAAGCATGTTTAGAAGTGTGTCTATATTTTTGCTAACTGAAAACATTACTCACAAGTCACTCTATAATTTTGACTTTCCAGTTTTGCATATTCTTCACATAAAAATAAGACTGAAACATAGAACATGAAAAATAAAGTGACCAAAGATGTTCTACACAGTATCATGCTATTTCTATTTTACATGCCTAATATCTAATAAGTGCCTCATAGTGCATTGTGCAGTACTGTAATTCCTTGGGAAAGATAAGCCCTACACTGCAATTCCTACTTAGCCAGACCTTGGTGGCTGAAGACTGTTCTTTGGGAATTGGAAAAGAACTCAGAAGCCACACTGAGTATGGTGGTACCACGGTACCACCCTTGGCATTCCATTTTGTGTGGGAAAATGTGGTTGTAGTAAAATATTATTCATCTGACTTGATGCAGTTTCATAAATAAATGAATAACTGCTTTCGAACTTTCATAGCTATTATTTCTATAAAATGATGTCATCAGATGGGTCTGAGCTGTTTGCATAGTGTAGCGGACATACAGAGAATGGTTATGTCTGTCTATGGATGACTTCTCCCTGCGTGCATTGACCTCTGGTGCTCTAATCTCCTTTTTAAGTGTTAGCTTTGCCCTGTTCTCCTACTATTTTCCTTTTAATTTTTACTTAAAAGAACTGAAAGTCAGCGTGTATAAGTTTCTGAATTTAATTCCCAGAAGCCATCTTCCCCACTCTGCTCCCCAACATCAGCCTTGGTGCCTAAAGGCAAAGGTCCTATTGACCTCCGAGAAGCAGGGTCAAAAGTGTAATCTTTGTGCCTGGCTCTTGGATGTGACTCCCAGTTTAGTTCATTGCCAGTAGTAAGCTCCAAGAAGTTTATGTAACTTGACTTTCCTTCAGTTACCTTCTACTTATGATGGGGGGTATATCTGTTGCAAGGGCTTGTTATGAGCATCATGTGAGCTAATGTATGCAAAATGTGTAACTTGTTTCTGATTTTAGGCAACATAGGCCAACAATTCTAGTTCCCTTCATTGAAGTCTATGACAGTTATGAGACCTGTAGGGAACAACTGATTTTATGTTTTTGAAAGTTTTCTCTTCTGAAACATTTAGTTAGTTAAAGCTCGTCCTTCTCTTTCTAGCTTGTTTCCTTTGAAAGCCAGGGTTAAGAAAAAAAAATGGCCATTGTCTGTCATATATGATTAGTTCGCTTGGGATGGGTTTACTCCGAATGAGTTCGTCTTCTGGTAAGTCTGTAAGTACTGACATTAATGCCGTCGGCTCCTCCTTCTTTGCTGAATTCCCCCAAACGTGTGCATTCATATCCAGTAAATGTATATAGATTTTCCTTCCTCCTTCTCTTCACTGTGTCAAGGGTCAATGTTTATATTCTGTGCCAGAGAAAGACAAGATGTGTTGTCTGTGCATGCCTTCTTACCAGCTGTTACCCACAATGCCATTCTCTTGACAGCATTACTCTTTGCAACTTCATCTCCCGCTAAGATTGGCTTATGTTTGGGAAGGACTGGTTTCCCCGACTACCCCATTGTCTACTGTAGGCTGAAGGTATACCTCCTGAGCACACCAGTAACACCACTCCTCTACATGTTCATCTGTAGCACCCACTCCTGTGTTTGCCCTTCGCCCCATCATCATCTATGGCTGCTCCATGCCCCCCCCCTGGACACTTGGTAACCAGCTGCATTTTACCCAGCCTGCTCACAAGCTGTTCTGTCAGTTGAAGGCTGGTCTTTCCCAGGGCCCCTGCTCGGCAGCAGACATCTAGTGTCAGCACAGATGGCAAAGGGCGAGTCCGTCATGTTCAAAGATACTCTGAGCACTCTGAGTGTTCATCTGAGTCCTGTGAAAGAAATTTCATGTCATCTTCCCTTCACAGGCTTCTAAAGAGTCGAGGATTCTGAATTAGAAAAGGATTCTCACCTTGTCTATTCTTAGTTATAAAGCATTCTGCCTTTGGGAAAAAAAATACACGTATATGCATGCGTATAAATGTATGCATATGGAAAATGTTTCCAGAGTTAAATATATGAATTTTGTTTATCAGGATTAATGCTTTTGCCAGTGAAAGTATGAGCTACCTTACAAACATACAGTATGATAGATTTATTTTGATTGTTAGTGAGAAAGTAGGACAGAGGGAGAATATCTGGCATAGTCTAAATGTAGTACTGAACACAGTGTTCACAATAACAAATTGTCGAAACTCACAGAAGTGTTGGAATGCCCTGTTCCAGCATCACTTACCAATCCCCAAAAGCCTTGAGCCCTTTGCCCATTCCTACTGCTTCTTCAGAGACACACAAATGTTCTTTTATGTCACACCAACCAATGGTATTATCTTCCCATTTACAATTCTAGCCTATTTACTGCATTCAAGAAAGTCCACATGGCCCTGTGGTGATGTACTTATCCTTTTTTTTTTTTTTGGCAGCCCCCTAGCTTTTATCTTTAGCACCAGGAGAAAAGGAAGCCTACCTCAGATAGTGACATCATCATCTTTCCATGCTCAGATTTCTTTAATTGGTTTCTTGCTTCTGTGACACAGATCCAGTCAGGGTCCATAACCTTCATCTGGTTGTTAATTCTTTTAATATCTTTTAATCCATAATATTTCACCATCTCCCTTGGTTTTTCATAAAATTAAATAGCGTGCAGTTTCTGGGCCAGAAGTTCCATGCGCTATTCTGCTTGGTTGATTCTTCTGATTGTTTTCTTATGATTCCATTTAGGGCAAATATTTCTGGCAAGGAAGGAGGATGGATGTCTTTGTCTATATACCTCAGTGTCATATCAGAGTACATTCTGTCAGGTGTTGGAAACAGTCCTGGCAATGCCAAGTTTGACTGCTTGGTTACGTGATGACTGCCGGATTGCTCCACTGTAAACGACAGGCTGAAAGTGTTTTCATTTAATATGTAGTTGCTCCTGTAGTCTGCTCACTATGTGTAATAAGAAACCAAGGCTGAAACTATTGTAAAGAAGATCTAAACTGATCAGTTGCAGATCCTTTGGGCAGAACAAACTTAAATATGGCGTTGGGTGGGTTTTTCGTAATGAGCACGTTGCCATGATAGAGACAGAACACATATTGGTTCACGTGAGAGGAAGATTGAGTTGATTGCATTATAGAGAAATGACAGTCTATTTTTGATGGGCTGATTAGAACTGTGTTTCAGTTGTCTAGAAGAGCACAATTTAATCTGCTTCTGATTGGCCAACTTTCATCAACAGTCGAGTGTTACTGCTAGCTAGCTATAGACAGTGTCAGTTATAAAGGCTCCAGTCTGTTTCTGGATAGTTCTTATAGCCATGGTTCCAAGACAGCTAATCTTTTCCTTGACTTTTCACAAGTTCAATTCCCAAGGTAATATCCCCCCCTCCCCAGTGCTGATATTCTTGCCTGAGTGATTGTATCAGGGAGTTTAAAAGATGCTGAGTTCTCATCCCAGCATTTTTTGACCATTTGTTTTCCTGCTCTTCTGATACTGGCTTTTACATTCCATTGTTTCTTTAATATTGATTTTCTGGCTCTTCTGATTTCTAACACACACAAACACACACACACACACACACACACACACACACACACACACACACACACTACACGTTTTAACAGTCTGTTGTCTCTCATTCATTTGACTTCAATACTGTTGAAGTAGCTCTGAGTATGAAAATGCATTGATATTATGCCATTTTGAGTATGCCCGATTGCAGCAGGTGCCCCTTCGTGCAGGTGTTCATGTGCTTTTGACATGATGGCTCTCTTACTTAGTCTTTGAGTATTTTTCTACTTCCTGGCACACTGTGCTTCAAATTCATTTCATACTTTCTCAGCTTTCCAGCTGGAAGTAGCTTTTTTCTAAGAATGCTGCTCAGGTAACACTATTTGTAGCATGTCTTGTGAAAAAGGCTGGAAAATAAGTATGTACAACTGCATACAATTTACATGTTGAGTTGATACTGACTCCCTTACTGGAATCCAGCACAATCTGAGTATTTCCTTACCTATACATACCTCATGTTTGTTTTTCATTGCTTATATGTATCCTACTATGCCACAGTACATGGTGAACAATGTTAAAGTTATGACACCAGAATTCTAAACTTTTGGTCAAAGAGAAGTGGTCTGGTCAGTGAAGTTATATTTAACAACACATTAGATTGTTCTACAGCTGTGTTTTAGTTGTCTAAGAAGACCACAGTGTAATCTTTGTATGGTGTGAAGACAGTGTGAAGGTGGCAACCACTTCTGTGTCGCTCAGCAAAGATGAAATGAGCCATTATAGGTAAGCATTCATTAAAGGCGAGCTTTTTACATCATCTGTCACTTGCAGATAGCAAATGTAGCAACAACAGATTACATTTCATTATATGTTCTCAGGGCTACATGAGTGCTGTGAGAAAATACTACTGGACTTTTTAGAAATCACACATGAAATACGATAATAGGAAGTGGAAGAGCGAATGCATTAGGATCTTGAATGTGGATTTAGACCAACTCAGATGTGAATCCAAATGCAGACATTTGTTACCTGTTTGACTTTTGGCAATTTAGTCACCCTATCTGAGCATCAGCTTCTAAGTCTGTCAAAGTAATGAGGTGAAAAGGCATGCAAAGCAGGCCCTGGGATTCTTAGAGGAAGCTGACTGGCAAAAGGTCTCAGAAATAATCGTGATTAGAGGTCTTTAGTATCCTGGTTGCAGATATAGCAGTCTCCTTGGGATTCAATCATAAAAATGATACACCTCCAACCATGCATGTGCCTGTGTCACAGAGAACTGCCAGGACTCCAGTTCCCAGGGCAGACCATCTGTCAGTCCTGGCTCTTTTGCCTGGGGCAGGAGAGGTGTTTGTTTTGGCAGGTGATTACTACAGGCAAGATGTGGGTACCCAAAAGAATTGAGGTCGGAGTGGGTTAGTTATCAAACAAAACAGATCCACTCTGTGGTGGGACTGGGGAGACTGTTAGTCATGTATGTGTGTCCGTGTGTGCACACGCACGTGTACAGGCATGTATATGCACAATGAGCACATGGAGGTCACAGGACAACATTTTAAAATCAGTTCTCACTTTTTGCTATGTGAACTTGCAGAGACTGAATTCTAGTTTTTAGATTTGGTGACAAATGCCTTACCCACTGAGCTACCTTGCTAGCCTCTGCTGGTTTTTTTAATGCATAGATTTAAGCATGCCAACTTTTTACGATGGCCTTCGAAGCCCTTTGCTACCCATGTGTTTTCTTCAGTCCTACTTATACCAGGTCTTCCACCTTTCATGCCTTGCCTTTATGGTCTCTGCATAATCCTTCAATAATCTATGCCTTCAACCTACCCACCTCCCTGAAACAATGTCATGCAGTAAACTCATTGAACATATGTGCCTGCATGTGCACCTATAAGAAGTATTGATGGGCTTTGTCTGCTTGTGGTTTAAATATACTTGGCCCAGGGAGTAGCACTATGAGGAGGTATGGTTTTGTCACTGTAGGGATGGGCCTTGAGAGAACTTCCTCCTAGCTGTCTGGAAGCCAATCTTCTCCTGTTTGCCTTTGGAACAAGACATAGAACTCTCAGCTCTTCCAACCTTATGCCTGCCTAGATAATAATGGACTGAACCTCTGAAGCTCTAAGCCAGCCCCAGTGAAATGTTCCCCTTTATGAGAGTTGCTTTGGTCATCATGTCTCTTCACAGAAATAGAAACTCTATCTAAGACAATGTTGTTATTTCTTTTTACCCAAGCCTGTCCCTGGTGAGGATGCCAGACAGAACTATCTTTCCATTTTACTTTTTGCTTTCCCATTTTACTCTTGGCCTTGTTAACTAATCAGAAGAACATGAAAGCAATGATAAAGTTGGTTGTGTTTATGAAATTTTCCTGAAAATAAGTAGTTAACCCTGTTTTATAAAATAAAATAAAACAAAACAATGACAAAATGGCATAATTGTCTGTCTCTTTTCAAACAAAAGTACAGATCATCTGAAGGAGGAAGGATGCTGTACCTCCTAACCCTGTACTTGCCCTCACCTCATGGCACAGTAGGAGTTAATTAAGAAAGATCTCTGTCCATCTGAGAGCAAAGAGCTCTGGGAGGCTAATGGGATCCTCTTTAGGAGGTAGAAATCACAAGAGCTCATCAGCATTTTTGGTCAGGGCTATCAGCCATGGACTTCAGAAGCTTTCTCAGATTTTTTTTTTTTTCCCACAAAATGAGCCAGGTGTGGTGCACACTCCTGTAACCAGCAATAGGAAATGCCAGTAGCGTGATCACAGAGGCTCATGTGACCGGTAACTCTAGCTGAATATGTGACTTCAGGTTAGTCAGAGACCCTGTGTCATAATGAGGCAGAGAAGGACTGAAGCAGACATGATATGTCAACCTCTCACCTCCACACACTTGTGCATATGTGCCTACATTTAAGTACACACTCATACCCCCCCCCCCGACACACACACACATACGCACACACATATAATGAAACTTCCCAATTCAGTCTGATTACAATAAAGTAGTACAGAAAAGTGAGAGTTTAGGGGACCAGGTCCTCCACATGGGAAGAGAAGGGAAGAAAGAAAAACAGAGGAAAGAAAGGTGACCTGCCTTGGTTGCAAGCATCTAGAAATGCCTTTTGCAGTTGTAGCATAGCTTGTTTGAAAATAGATTTTGGAGAGTAGGGCATTACTATTAACAGATGTTTATTGACTGATATGTTTTGGGTCTTTTATAAAGAGTGATACCACTACCACTGGCTGGATACTGCCTTGCTTAATTTCATTTTATGCATATACTAGTAAGGACCTGTCCTATAGATAAGTTTAACTACAAAATTTACCACCATCATTTATCAGTCCATCAAATTTGTCGCAAGCCTGAAGCCATCCTAGATTGAGTAGTTGGTCTGATTTGCCTTGTTTGTTTGTCTGAAAGAAGGAAATAAACATATGAATTTTAGGTGGATTTCTTTTCCTCATGTATGGGGATGTAGAGTTCAACTTCTTGTGTCCTTTTAATTTTCCACCTGACTTTCTTGAGATAGGGTCTTTTCTGAACTGGAACTTGACCCATTTTGTCTAGGCTGGCTGCCTAGCAACCTGTCTTTCTACTCTCTCCTCTCCAGCACTGGAATTATGACCTCGTGCTGCCACGCCCAGGCTTTACATGGGTACTGGGGATCTGAACTCAGGTCTAGATGCTCAGCAAGCAGTTTTCTCACTGAGATAGTCCCTTACCCACTGGGTTTCTATTTTATGAAATATGTTTTTTTTTTTTTCTGGTTGTATAACAACATGTAGCCAAACAAATAGGGAAAATAAATGCCTGTTGGAAGTCTGCAGGGATTAGAAGATCCACAAACCTTCAGAGTTGATAGCAGGTCAAGCTGTCTTGTTTCCAGGTTGCTTTCGGTCCTTCTGGTGGTATCATTGCTATGTGCTACTTTGCCTTCCATCTTCCAACTCAAAGATCAACGTTTCTTTTGCAATCCATTGAACACACTGCAGTTTAGCCTTTTTCATTAGACTTTGGAAAATTCCTGTAAGCTAAATAACAACTAAGTTAGATTTTCATAATTAGGTTTCCTACAGGACAGAACAGCTACCCAGCCATGTTGCTAACAGGAAACTACTGCAGCCTTTCACAAGTTAGTTTTTAAGATGAATTTTCTTAGAGTATTTTAATTTGCAATAACTTTCCTCATTTGTCTAATCTATTGATTTCTCACTTGTGGTTGTGTGTGGCTCCACTCTCGGATTATGTGCTGTCTTAGAGCTTCTAAAAGCTTCCTGAGACTCCTCATATCAATATATTAAATCTGGGTGTCCTATCATTAGCTGTGTTACTCAGTGATGTCATAATTAGCAAATGGCTGGGGTGTGAAATTTTTGGGTTAGAACAAGGAGGAACTTGAATTGCTGGGTGCCACTGTTCAACCACAAACCAGAGTGGGATTGGTGTGAGTGGCTGTGAATGTGGGTGGGTAAATAGCCAGTATGCGGGAAGACTGAGAATGTACAGCATAATTTATTTATTTAATTTCTTATTATGCTATGGGTTGTTTATCTGTGCAGTAAAACTAGCCTTATTCTACAATGTAATCCATAAAAGCCATGTAGAATGCAAGTTATTTTCTCTTTCTTCCAAACGAATACTACATGTATTTCTTATGAATAAAATGAATGAAAGTTTAATGCTGTTATTTTTTTTTTTTTAGTTACAAAAGCATAAAGAAAATAAACGGAAAAAAAAAAAAAGACGTCTAATCCTATTGCCAAGAGGGAAAAGTGTTAATCTTTGGAAATGTTTTGTTTTATAGTCATGGTCTAGGCTAAATTTCCATATATGATGTGCTGTTAATTCCACTTCTAACAGCACAGGAGCATTCCCTTCCCACCTAAATATATTCTTAGATTTTATTTTCCGTAGTTCAATAACATCCCATTGATTTTCTTTTTTATAGTCACTTCACCTGGTTTTAAGTCTTCGCTTTCTGTTCCATGCTGTTCCATGGTGCAGGCACTATAACATTTGCTTACGCCTTGGGAAACTGCCTCTCCATTAGGTGAATATACAGTGATGTTCCGCAGAACACATGTAGTTCATACATTTAAATGGTCTAATGGGAATTTGCATGTATTTGATCATGTATTATTGAACAGGTTTTTAAATTTTTTTTACGTAGTTATTTATTTTTATATATCTGTGTATGAGTGTTTGTGTACCACACATGTACACTGTGCACCACATGTATACATGGTGTCTGAAAAGGCTAGAAGAGAGCATTAGATCTCCTGGAACTGGTGCTAGACTTGCTTGTGAGCTGTGATGTGACTGCCAGGAATCAAACTTGGGTCCTCTGGAAGAGCAGAGAGTGGTGTCTTAACCTCTGAGTCACCCCATTTTTAGTTGAGAGGAAATCCAGGGCCAAACAAGCAGTTTATGCAAAGCCTCAGCTAAGGGAAATTTGGAGCTAACAATGTAATTTTCTCATTCCAACCTCTTGCATAGAACCATTCTAGTCAATTTTATTTGTTGTTTTCAGGGACATTTCTCTCTCTCTCTCTCTCTCTCTCTCTCTCTCTCTCTCTCTCTCTCTCCCTCCCTCCTTCCCTCTTTTCCTTCCTTCCTTCTTTCTTTTTTTCTTTTTTTGTATAATTGAACATTATGCCACAATCTACATATGAATAGGGATAACTAAACTATGGATTTGAGGAGAATCACCTTAGTGAACTTCTAAGTTGTGACTATATTTATAACAGACATGTCATATGTGTTGTCAATTTGGAGCACATAAATATGCCTGTGCCATTAACACAAGGCTCTTTTCAGCCATTTGGCTTTACACTACTTAGTTACTGCCAGTAAACTTAGACTCTAGTAGTTGTTCCTATTAAGTTGTACCACAATATTTGTTATACAGTATAAATACAAAAAGAACTTGATAAACAATTCAATGATGTTTGTTAATGAGGCATGGCATTATTGAGAGAAAGTTGGGGGTGGTATTAGAAAAAAAGACATATGTTTTGCTTCTTCAAATTTTGTAGGATCCTCAGAGGGTCCAGACGTAAATGCATGAGAAGAATAACTTAAGGTCAGGTGATTTTTTCACTTTAATTAAGTGGGAAATAAGGAGATGTAGGAGTGATTTGTATTACAGTTGCCATGGTAAGGGGCATGCAAGCAGTTCTGGGTGTGGTCATCCAGGGAAGCTCCTTGGAGAAATAGAAATAGAAACTCAGTCTTGAGTTTTTTGGTCATTATATTCTCTATTTTTTTCGAGACCACTGAGCTTTATTGACTTAGGAGCAACTTCTGAGTCCTTAGCAATCTTTCTCAGGCTGTGTGCTCATCACTGAGAAAGGTGTAAGTGTTGCTGCTCTCTTCCTGTGTTCTCAGATGTAACATCTTAACTTCAGAAAGAACAAGTCGTAGATGTCTATTGAGGGTGACAACTACCATCTCTTCTTTTCCTGCCTATATTACTAAAGGGATCAAAGAAAGTCAGTTTTCACACCACTGAAAAGCTAGAACAGCTTTATTGCTTCTTCCTCTGAAATCTTTCTATATGTCTACTCAGTGAACTATCAATCACATATTATTATAACCCATGTTTGCATGTTTGTTTGTATCACCTTATCTAAGACATTCATCACACACACACACACACACACACACACACACACACACACACACACACACACACACACATCTTGGGGTTTCATTTGCTGTGATAAAACAGCATGATCAAAAAGCAAGTTACGGAGGAAAGGGTTTATTTTGCTTAAACTTTCAGATCATAGTCCATCATTAGAGTAACTTTGAACAGGATTTCAAGTAGGGGTGGAACTTGGAGATAGGAGCTGATACAGAGGTCAGGGATGGCTGCTGCTTACTGCTTTATCAAAAGGCTCTTCATGAGAGTGAACCATGGGACAGAGTCTATATTAGGCTGTTTTGAGATTTTGTTTGCCAGTGCAATCAATCAAAATCTCTTCACCTTAGCCTCAGACAGACTATTTAGATAATGGCAAAAAGCTACACCCTTCACCAAAATATCCCAAGAATGATATCTAAGAAACATACTATAAGTTTTCCTTCTCTGAAAGCTCTTGAGTCAGGTCCTCAAAGTTCAAATCACCCTTGGCACTACTGTCTTCCATGTTCCTACTAGAATCACCATTAAGCCCAACTCAAAGCCTTCAGCTCCTTTTCTAGTCCAAAGTCCCAAGGTCCATATTCTTCTAAATAAAAACATGGTCAGGTTTATCACAGCAATAACCTAATCCTTGGTACTGATTTCTGTCTTAGTAGAGTTCTTTAGGGTCACAAAACTTACAGAACAAATCTCTGTTTCTCCTTCTGCCTCTCCATCTCCCTCTCCCTCTCCCCCTCCCCCCCCCCACCATCTCTGTGTGTATGGAATTTATTGGAATGATTTACTGGCTGCCATTCAACTAATCCAACAATTGCCAACTGTGAATAGAAGGTCTAAGAATCTAGTAGTTGCTCAGTGCATAAGGCTGGGTGTTTTAGCTGGTCTTTTGTATAAGGTGTAATCCCAAAGAAGTAGGCTCCAATTGATGTGTTTGCAAAGTGACTGCAAGCAGGTGAAGAGTGAACAATCACTTTGTTCTTCCATTGCCCTTATATAGGTCTCCATAGAAGGTATGGCCCAGCTTAACAATGTGCCTTAAGATATGGATTCAAAGTGTGTATCCATCTGGATCAAAGGCATATGTCATTGCACCTCAAGATCTGGATCAAAAGCCAGTGTCCTCCAGCCTCAAGATCCAGATCAAAGGCATGTTGTCTTCATGCCTCAAAATCCAAATCACAGGTGTGCCCTCCATATCAAGATTATGTTTTTTTTTCCTGATATAGTCAAGTTGACAACTGAGAATGTATATTTCACTCCTTCAAGGACTGTGTGTTCATAAGAGTAAATGAAGGAACCTCATATTATTATTTTATTACCTTTCCAAGTGAAGAAAACTACGACTGTAGAAGTATGTAGCTTTGTGGAATTTCTTCTTAATGTGAATATTAGAAAATTTTGTCTTAGTAGAACAGATTTCCAGGGAACTGAAAAATTACCTGAGATATTGGCTAAAATGTCAGATAGGCAAAGTCTGTCTCCTTGATCTCAGGATTTTGACTTAGGAAATTGAGATAAGAAATAGGAATTAGAATTTCAAACAAAGCAAAGCCCTCTAGGTAACATGTGACACACACACACAGAAGCCAGATTAGAAAGGCAATATTCCAGACAGCGGAGATGTACATGCATAATGCACACCAGTTAGTCATGACTGGAAGACCTTGTGAAAACCTGGGTTAGTTTGCATCTTTTAATTTCAAAGAAAGAAATATCTGTAGAAGTAAGATTTATAGAATGTTATTGTAATACATATAGCTGGGACATGAATTACTGTTCAAGTTTTATGTTTGTGTACCCATAGTTTATACAAGATAAACAATGGCTCCCTATAAAATGTTATCAACAAACATTAAGTATGTATTGAAATCTGGCCCTTTACACCAAATGTTTTTTTGAGTCATCCTCATAAAGGTTAATGAAAAATGTTTTCTTGGGGCTAAACTTATTTTTCCAGAATGGCTTATTCTTAGAAGTCAGTTTGTGATCACAATTTTTACAAGTTTTCCTGTAAGCACTTCTGGCTCAAAGAATCTATTTCACTTTGAGTCAGCTCAACAAATTGGAATATTACCTGTTATCTGCCAAGCCCTATGTTACTTGATGGGGATGATGCTTCAAAAAAGCAAGTACTTGTACAGTATTTACCGGAGATCAGATTCTGTTAACACATTTATAGTCAGCCAGTTGACCCAGAGAATGGAGTGCCAATCTGCCACTTGGCATAGTGACGCTTTGAGTTTTGCTGGAGAATTTCAGTTCACCCAAATCTTATAAAACTCCATTAAGTTTCCATCTCTACCTAAAATATAGCAGCTTGGCTAAAAGAAGTGAACTTCTTCATCTAAAGGAGATTCAGAATCTAAGCTTAGCATCCTGTTCTGGGTATCTTCACTTCTTTTTCTTAATTTATTATTATATCATTTCTCCCTTCCCCTTTTTCATATTAGTTCCTATGTCTCCCAAATGTGTGGCTTCTTTCATCATTGTTGTTTCTCTCTCTCTCTCTCTCTCTCTCTCTCTCTCTCT
>JANHMN010000001.1:168664321-168693315 GCA_030674055.1 Rhabdomys pumilio
AAGCCTCAATTGAATAAAGAAATGCTTCCATAAGATTGAGCTGTAGGCAGTAGGGCATTTTCTTTATTAGTGATTGGTTTGGAAGGGCCAGCCTAGTGTGGGTGGGGCTACCCCTGGGCCAGTGCTTCTGTGTTCTATGAGAAAGCAGGCTGAGAAAACCAAGGGAAGCAAGCCAGTAAAAGGATTCCTTCCTTCACAGCCTCTCCATCAGCTTCTGCCACTAGTTTCCTGACCTGTTTGAGTTCTTCTTCTGGCTTTCTCCAATGATGGACTACAATGAGGATGTTTAAGCCAAATAAACCTATTCTTCCCTAACTTGTTTTTGGTCATGGTATCTCATCACAGTAACAGAAACCATAATTAATATATAATCTATGGCTTTTGAGGGAAGCATTATCACCCCAAGTAATATCATGTAATCTAAACCACACATACACAAACACACACAAACACACACAAACACACACACACACACACACACAAGCTCACTCACATGCTCATGCACACTTATATTAATTATATGTATTCTTAAGTAAATATATCCTTGGTGTTATCTCTCTCTCTCTTTCTCTCTCTTTCAACCATTATTCATGAGAGTAATTCACATAAATACAATATAATTATTATATTATTTTATATCATATTATATAAACTGTTATATTATGTATAATAATATAATCATAATCATAATATAAAAATAAACCACATCAATAATTAATATATTTATTATTAACTGTTAATATATCAATGATTATATAAAATATAATAATTATATTATTAATATAATTCATATAGGTACAAATATTCATATAGGTACAAATGGAAATGTTTCATTGCATTTTATATATAGATCAGGATGTAGTATTTTTCAGAACACTTTTTGAAAAGCATAATTTGATTTTGACTCATTCTGCAAGGCATAGGTTTCCTTGGAGATGGAATTCTTATGTTCTTTTGCCACAGACAGCCTCATGCTTCCCACTGTTGACCAAAGATCTTTGATAAATAATTTTGAATAGTCTCATGTGGTTACTGTTCATGAGGAACTGAAAATTTAACTGATGTTGATCTAATTTAAATAGTTACCTATCCTGGTGACTATGGTATTAAACAATGCAGCTATAAATGTGTCTCTTCACTATAGCTGGCTTCTCTTACTTGAAGCCTTATTACTTTGGGATAGTATTGACTAGGGTTTGATCTAGTTGCTGTCGATGTAACACTTGTATAACTTCTGATAGGTAACACTGAGATCTGTGGTTTTCAATTCAGACAAATTTGAATAAATATGCATGCAGTGGTCTGTAAATCTATCAAAGACAAGAATGACATTTTGTTAATTTTATTTATTCAAACTATATTCTTTGTAGTAGGATAATAGTTTATTTAAAGCACTAGTTAGTAAATGTTTTTGGATCACATACTTCCTATTGTAAGTCTTGTGGTTGACTTTTAAAAGCTGCTGTCAATAATAGGTAAAAAATCAAAAATATCTATGTTCCTATAAAACTTTATTTATAAAAACTGATGTCAAGGCCAATAAGATAGCTCAGACAGTAAAAGCACTTGCTGCAAAACCTAACATCCTCAATTCATCCTAGACACCACATGATGGAAAGAGAAAACAAACTCCTACAAGCTGTCCTCTGACTCCATATAAATGTCTTGGCATGCACTTGTGTCTACATACATGTGCACGCGCACACGTGCGCGCGCACACACATACAAATAAAATAATAGAATAAATATTTTTAAAGCTACAAACATACACATTAACAACAACAACAACAACAACAAACAGATTAACATCCAGCGGTGGAATAAAGGAAATTTTCAGCTCCAGCAAGCCTGACTTACATAGTGCAGTGTTGTCTTAAATATAAAAAAAACATATACATAAATACATATACATTCAGTACACACACACACAGACACACACACACACACACACACACACACACACACACACACACACAAATACACTAACAAATATCAAACTTGTTTAGATCTAGAGCCATAGTCTCCTGGCCTAGAGTTAGAGCCATACTTTTCTGTCAGTAATAAATAAATGGGTATATTGGATTACTGCTTAATTGTGTGCATGATTCTGAGAATTCTAAGCAGTCTGCTCAGAGTCATACTTTTGCTTGTGTGTGTCAATATCAATAACAAGAGGTTAAATATATTAATAGGAACCAGTAACATTAACTCTGCTTTCGTTCTAAAAAAAAAAAAAAAGGAAGCGGAACAAGATCAAGAACAATGGACCACTTCATGAAGAAGAGAGAGCCTTCTTTCCTGGTGAAATGTGATTTGAGACCCTGATAACCAGAAGGGACCACCCCAATGAAGGACAGTTGACAGAGAATCCTAGGTAAAGGGAACCATGAACAGAGACTTCTAGGAAGAAATGATTTTGGATCTTCACTACTGTCTAAGACACACACCAAGCTGGTAAGTGTTACAAGATAGAACAGTGACAGGGGTAAGAAGGAGCCTCTCTGTGTCCAGTGACATATGCCATGATGTCAAAAGTAAGACTGAAGGGAGACACTAGGAGAAAAGAAACTGGAAATGATCTTTCATCTATAAATATTTTCTGCGGTAGTGACCTGTTGGCATCCTAACATCATACCTACTTGCTCTTACTATCCTCTAGCCAAACAGCCCAGGTTTGGTACAGGCCCTGTAGAAACAGTGCACAGAAAAGTGCCATGCTTTCCAGCTACCTGGCCCTGATCCCAGAGCTTCTTATTACTATGAAGCATTTCGTTGTGTGTATTGTGAGTTATTACTGCTTTGTTCTCACAGCCTCCATGCCAATTCCAAGATATCCTCTGGGCTATTTCAGATGTCTGTAATACAGAAGTTTCCAGAAAATTTAGTTATTCATAAATCTCGGTTAAATTTCTGGCTACAACCAATTAAGATCAGAGAACAACTAGTAAGAGTCACTTTTTTTCTTTCTCTGTATGAATACTGGGCTCGAACTCAAGTTGTCTGGCTTTCCACCAGGCAGCTTTACCTTAACTCTGAGTCCTCTCACTAGCTCTACTTGGCTATTTTTTTTTTAAGTTGAGCCAAAACTTTGTTTAAAAATGGACATTTAATATCTTTGAAGCAGATGTGTGTTTCATAGGTCTGAGTAAAATGGAATTCACTGGCTTTATTTGGAGGCATAATAAAGGTGCATGATACTGTTTAACTGTTTGTTCAACTTTGCCTAGTGCAGTGGAATACAAATATTTGACCTTCTTGACAAAGATGGATGGGTTGAAGCAACACACCATGATATCATTAGGCTGTCGAATAACATCATTATTCATGATTACAAGGAATTATTCAGGTGAAATGGCAAACCTATTATTTGTACAGAGAGAATAATTGCACTGTCCTTGTCATTTCAACCCCTAGGTTGAACTGACGATAAGATATGTGTATTTATTTTACTACAGAAATCTTTAATAGCCTAATTTAAGTAAATGGAACCAATTACAATTAGTAATTGAGCAAATCAGATCATATACACTCTTCTCGAAAGAAGTTGGTATTCTATAAATCTAGAGAGACATTTTCATCATTTATGAATTTTGTTCATCTATTGAATTAATTTTCAGTTTTATAAAATTTCTCCTCAGATTAAAATATAGGCAAAGCAATGATTCATATAGAAAATTTGATAAGATACTTTATAATTAGGAAGACGGAATAAGCAGTATTGTTTCTGATGACTTTCCATGTATTGGAATGTTGTCATCTAAAACCAAATCCCACACCTGATTTTGTAGCTAAAGCTTTATTAGAACGCAGCTTTTGTTTATAGAATATGCCTTGTTTCTTTGTTGCCCTGACAGGGTTGAGGGTATGTGACAAAGACTGAATGGTCTGTGTCAGAGCCTGGATTTGAAAAAAAAAAAGATTCATTTTTAAGTGTGTGTGTGTGTGTGTGTGTGTGTGTGTGTGTGTGTGTGTGTGTGTATGTATGTAGAAGTGCCTGATGGGACTTGAACTGTGGTCCACTGGAAGAACAGTATGTGCTCTTGATTGCTGAGTCATGAGTCATCCCTCCAGCCCCAGAACTAGAGGTTTTACTCTCTGATCTCTTAAAGCTGTTTGCAATCCAACTCAGAAATTCCTAGTCAGAGGGACTTTGAGACTGTAGAAATTCTATGAGAAGTCTTCTAGGGAAGGACACATGGGATGTGTGATACATGACTTCCCTTCTGCCATCAGCTTCTCCAGAAAATGTTTTTTTCCTGTCCATTGAGTTCATTTAGTCTCTTGTGTCTTGGTGTTTAGCACTCTGATTGCAGAGCTAAAGGTGTAACTTTATCACAGAGGGCTAGTCAGTCCTTTCTTTGTTTTTTTGTTTGTTTGTTTGTTTGGTTTTTTGTTTCTGTTTTTTTTTTTTTTGTTGTTGTTTTTTTGTTTTTTTGTTTTTTTTTTGTCAGAGTTTCTCTGTTTCCCTGGCTGTCCTGGAACTCACTCTGTAGACCAGGCTGGCCCCTTGAACTCAGAAATCCGCCTGCCTCTGCCTCCCAAGTGCTGGGATTAAAGGCGTGTGCCACCACTGCCCAGCTCTTTGCATTTTCTTAAGCTAGCCTTCCTCCTTGGATTCTTCGAATCTTTGTTTTCATCTTGTCAAGTTCTGTGAGCACATCTCTCGAGGTAATACTTATTAGGAGTAGCATGAAATGCATAGATTGATTGACA
Organism: Rhabdomys pumilio; assembly: GCA_030674055.1. Lineage (NCBI taxonomy): Eukaryota > Metazoa > Chordata > Mammalia > Rodentia > Muridae > Rhabdomys > Rhabdomys pumilio. The sequence continues at coordinate 168,669,035 of JANHMN010000001.1, forward strand.
CGGATTTTGTATATTGGAGCAGTCTTAATTAGTGTTACTATTGCTATGATGAAACACCATGACGAAAGCAACTTGAGAAAAAAGGATTTATTTGGGTTATACTTCCATATGACTGTTCATCATCCAAAGAGGTAAGGACAGGAGCTCAAAGGGAGCCGGAATCTGGAGGCAGGAGCTGATACAGAGGCCGTGAAGGATGCTGCTTACTGTCCTGCTCCTCATGGCTTGCACTGCCTGCTTTCTTATAGAACCCAGGATCACCAGACCATGGATGTTACCACCCAGAATGTGGGCCCTCCCACACTAATCACCAATTAAGAATTTGCACTATACCCTGGTCTTACTGAGATATTTTCTCCACTAAAATGTCCTCCTTTCAGATAATTGTACCTTGTATCAAGTTGACATAAAACTAGCCAGCACAGGATTCCTATAGTCTCCTCACCCGTGCATGGAAATATAGTTTCCATGCTTAGTTCTTTTATCCCTTTATTACTTTATGTATAGACGTACATTCTAATGTCATAAAATGCCTTAAATTTAAAACAAAAAAAACAAGTAAATGAAACTTTATCACTGGCTAATTAGTTTGAAATATTTGAGTGAACATCCTCATGATTGTTGACCTCATAAACATTAAATACAAAGTACCATGAATATTTTTAAATAATTTTGTAAAGTGAAAAAGAACACAGTGGTAAATGAGGAAATTAACCAGTTTTCCTCCAAAGTTCCTCTTCCTGCCTCCCCATTTCTCTGTCTACTTCTCTCCAGTCCTTTCTTGGGATCTGACAGTGGGAACGTTCAATACCTCACTTTTGCTAAAGGACATCTAGGTAATTGGTCGTCAAGACAAAAACTAAACAGAAAGATGCTGCAGCTAACTAATGTTATAAACCCAACCAACCTGACAGATATTTACAGACATTACATCCAAAGCCAAATAATAACCTTCTTCTTCTTCTCAGAACCTCAAGGAAGAAGTCAAAGTGTCTTTATTTACAGATGGTATGATAGTATGCATAGGGGACCCTGAAAAGCCCACTAGGAAACTCCTATAACTGATAAAACACTTTCATCAAAGTAATTGAATATAAAATTAACTCATCAAAATCCTTAGCCATCCTATATACAAATGAAAAGTGGGCTGAGAAAGAAATCATGGAAATAACACTTTTCACAATAGCCTCAAATAGTATAAAGTACCTTAGGGTAACTATAATCAAGCAAATGAAAAACTTGTAAAATAAAAACTTGAAGCCACCAAAAGAGGAAATTGAAGATGTCAGAAGATGGAAAGGTCTCCTCACATGCTCATGAATCGGTTAAATTAATATAGTAAAAATGGCGATCTTATCAAAAGAAATCTCCAGATTCAATTGATACCCAATCAAAATTTACAGATGGTTTTACTATATATTTATTTATTCACTTTATATCCCAATATCAGCCCCCCTCCTTCCAGTATTCCCTCCTGTAAATCTTTTCCCCCCTTCAACCTTCCCCTAAAAGAGAAGGGGAAGTTCCTCTTTATGTCTCATCTCCCACCACTAATCCTTCCCTCCACCCTCTACTATCCCTTCCCCCTTCCCACATTATCTCTCCTTGAGGCCAGAAAAGGCAGGCCCTCCAATTAGGGGCATGGCATCCAGAGGCAGGCAGGCAACAGGCTCAGGAACAACCCAACTCCAGTTGTTGGGGGATTCACATAAAGACCAAGCTGCTCATCTGCTATATATGTGCAGGGGGTCCTAGTCCAGCCTCTGCTCTCTTTCTGGTTGGTGATTCACTCTCTGGGAGCCCCCAAGGATCCAGGTTAGCTGACTCAGTTGGAGCACCTATACTCTTCACTCAGCTCAATCCTTCTCCCAACTCTTCAATAAGAATCTCCAAGCTCCATCTAATGTTTGCCTGTGAGTCTCTATATCTGCTTCCATTGGCTGCTGAGTGGAGCCTCTTAGAGGACAGTTATGCCAGGTTCCTGCCTGAAAGAATAACAGAGTATCATTAATAGTGTCAGGGATTGGTTCTTGCTCATGAGATGGAGCTCAATTTGGTGCAGTCTTTGGTTGGACATTCCCTCAGTCTCTGCTCTGTCTTTGTCCCTGAAAATCCTGTAGGCAAGACACGTTTTGGGTCAAAGATTTTCTGGGTGGATTGCTGTCCTTAGCCCTCCACTGAGAGTTTTGCCTGGCTATAGGAAATGGCTACTTCAGGATCCATATCCCCTACTGCTAGGAGTCTCAACTAGAGTTGTCCCTATAGATCCTTTGGGGCCTCTCCCTATCCCAGGTCTCTGACACATCCTAGGGATTGCTCCACTAACACCACCGATTTTCCTTCTTTCTCCCTACATATGATCTCCCCCACAACCTCTCTGCCTCACTCCCCTTCTGATCTCTTCTTCCACCCTGTTCCCTCCTTCCATTAAACTCCAGTATCTATTTTGTTTCCCCTTCTGAGAAAGACTAAACCATCCTCCCTTGAGCCTTCCTTGTTATTTGGTTTCTTTGGGTCTGTTGATTATAGCGTGATTAAAGTACATAAACCCGTATTTTATAGCTAATATCCACTTATAAGTGAGTACATACCACACATGTCCTTTTGAGTCTGACTTACTTCACTCAGGTTGATATTTTCTAGTTCTATTCATTTACCTGCAATATTCATGATATCTTTGTTTTTAATGGCTGAGTAGTATTCTATTGTGTAAATGAACTACAATTTCTTTATCAGTTCATCAGTTGAGGGATATCTAGTTTTTTTCCAGTTTCTGGCTATTATGAATAAAGCTGCTGTGAACATAGTTGAACAAGTGTCCTTGTGGGATGGTGGGGCATCTTTTGGATACATACCCAGGAGTGGTATAGCTGCGTCTTGAGATATAACTATTCCCAATCTTCTGAGGAACTGCCAAATTGATTTCCAGAGTGGTTGTACAAGTTTGCATGCCTACCAACAGTGAGGGAGCATTTCCCTTGTTTCATAATCTCACGAGCTAAGGGTTTGCCTATCTTGTTGATTTTCACAAAGAAACAGTGCTTGGTTTCATTGAGTCTTTGTAGTCTCTTTGGTTCTAATTGGTTTATTTCAGCCCTGAGTTTGATTGCTTCCTGCCATCTACTTCTCCTGGGTGTGTTGTTGCTGCTGCTGCTGCTGCTGCTGCTGCTGCTCCTTCTTCCTTCTTCCTTCTTCCTCCTTCCTCCTTCCTTCTCCTCCTTCCTTCTCCTCCTTCCTTCACCTTCTCCTCCTCCTCCCCCTCCTCCTCCTCCTTCTCCTCCCCCTCCTCCTCCTCCTCTTCCTCCTCCTCCTCCTCCTCCTCCTCCTCTTCCTCCTCCTCCTCCTTCTTCTAGAGCCTTCAGATTTACTTGTATTTCATTTGTATGAGAACTTTCTAATTGTTTTATGAGCGAAGTTAGTGCTATGAACTTTTCTCTTAGCACTGTTTCCATTGTATCCCATAAGTTTGGATATGTTGTGCCTTCGTTTTCATTGAATTCTCGACAGTGTTTTATTTCTGTCTTTATTTCATCTCTGACCCAGTGATCATTGAGCAGAGAGTTGTTCAGTTTCCATGAATATGAATGCTTTTCGTTGGTTGTTTCTGTTGTTGTTGAAGTCCAGCTTTAATCCAAGGTAGTCTGATAAGATGCATGAGGTTACTTCAATCTTCTTGTGTCTGTTGAGGCTTGCTTTGTGACTGATTATATGGTCAATTTAGGAGAAGGTTCTATGAGGTGCTGGGAAGAAAGAATATTCTTTTGTGTTTGGGTGAAATATTCTCAACATATCTATTAGGACCATTTGATTCAGAACCTTTGTTAGTTTTATTATTTCTCTGTTTAGTTTCTATCTTGATGACCTGTCCATTGGTGAGAATGGGGTGTTGAGGTCTCCCACTATTAATGTGTAAGGTTCAATGTGTGATTTAAGCTTTTGTAATATTTCTTTTACATATGTGGGTGCCCTTGGCATTTGGGGCATAGATGTTCAGAATTAAGATGTTTTCCTGGTGGATTTTTCCTTTGAATATGAAATATTTTTCTTTGTCTGTTTTGATTGCTTTCAGTTGAAAGTCTATTCTATTAGATATTAGAATTGCTACTCCAGCTTGTTTCTTGGATCTATTTGCATGGAAAACCTTTTTCTAGCCCTTTATGCTGAGATAATGAGTATCTTTGTTTCTGAGATTGTTTTTTGTAGAGCAGAATGGTGGATTATGTTTATACATCCATTCTCTTAGCTTCTGTCATTTTACTGGGAAATTGAGTCCATTGATGTTGAGAGAGATTAATGGTCAATGATTGTTATTTTCTTTTATTTTGATGGTGATGATGAGTGAATGAGTGTGTGTGTGTGTGTGTGTGTGTGTGTGTGTGTGTGTGTGTGTGTGTATCTTCTTTGGTTTAATATTGTGAAAGTATTTATTCCTCGTGTATTCTTTAGTGTAGTTAGCCTCATTGGGTTGGAATTTTCCTTCTAGTGTCATCTGTAGACCTGGGTTAGTGGAAAGGAATTGTTTAAATTTGGTTTTGGCATGGAATATACTGTTTTTTTCCATCTATGGTGATTGAAAATTTTGCTGGGTATAGGAGTCTGGGCTGACATCTGTGGTCTCAGGATCTGTAAGATCTCTGGCCAGGCTCTTCTAGCTTTTAGTGTTTCAGATGAGAAATCAGGTATAATTCTGATAGGTCTGACTTTATGTGTTTCTTGACCTTTTTCCCTTGTAGTTTGGATTTGAGATCCTCTTCTGTTGCTTCATTTTTATTAGGATATCCAGGGTGTTTTGTAGCAGGATAGCTGCACACTGGTGTCTCCATATCGCTCTAGGTCTTGTTGATTGTGACCTTATGTTGTCCTTTAGGCATCTGGTTTTTATTGGGTATTAGCTGATGATCCTGATGGCAACAAGACTTCTTGGGAAGGTGGAAGGAGCTGTGAGCCAGACAACAGAGGTCAGAGTACTCAAGTCTTCTGGCTTTGCCTCAGGCAGACACCCCTGGCAAGGGATCGGTGTGCATGGTTCCAAGCTAGTAGTTCTTGGGGTCTCTGCAGACTTCCACAGTGTAGTAGGAGGCTCTTGGGGGTCTCAGAAGGGTTCAGAAGGAACAAAAATCAGCCTAGAGATAGAGAGTGGAGCTCAGGGGACAGAGCCGAACTGACTTCTGCAGGCTGTGTCCCAGGAAGACTGACTGGGATGGTAGGCAGATCCAAGTGGGTCATAATGACTTTTTAAATGGCTGTGCTGTTGATTCTCAGAAACCTGAGCCTCATGTTTGGTCCAATAATTAATTATGCTTTTAGGTAAAAATCTAATAATTACTCTTAGTACATTAAAAAAAATTCTGCTTTTCTAAATATTTAGAATTTTAGACATAGTTAATATCTCTATCTTCAGTATTATGTCAAATATTGACCTCTGTTCAATATTGTTCTAAATATTGAATTAAATGTTCAATATATATGAGGTGTCAAAAGTATAGATATTTTTCTTTATGTCCATATTTTCAAATGTCATTTTGGTAATGGCAGTAAAATCGAGCATTAAACTGAAATTAATGTGATGATGTTGAAGGTGTGACCTAATTAAAATGCAAATGCAAGTGCAAGTGCAGTCCTTTAAAATTGACACTGCAGCTCAGATATGCAACAGGAGGACCATTGCTTGTTGATAATTTGATTTGACAAGTTCCCTTCGCAAGTTCATTGCTTTAACCCCGCAGCATAAGCATATATTGGCTCGCTTGGTAAGATGAGAACTGTCAAAGAGATTCAGGGAGTTTAAGATGAAATTTAATGAGTTACAATCTACCTGGGTTTGAACATATCCTACTTACTACAGAAATGTGGGAAATACGGCCAGTAGTTTATACGTGTGTGTGTGTGTGTGTGTGTGTGTGTGTGTGTGTGTATTTTAAGGTCAGATACAAATATTTGTATTTCAAATACAAAATTTTTATTGTGGACTCTTTTGTCCATGTGTACAATCCTTAAATAATTGCATATTATTTTCTTCACCCTCAACAGCTGGCTTCTTCCAGCTCCGTTAATATGCTCAGGCTTAACCCATGAAGGTTCCTCTTGTCATCAACTCTACAAGAAAAAGTTCTTTCCCTAAATTCTTGCTTGGTATTTCTCCACAGCACATACCTTCAGACTCTGTTTAATCCTTTCATTATCTTTGTTGAGATATTTGTATCTCAACGAGAAATGGAAGGATTGAGAAATTAAGGAACCCAAAGTATCATTTTGATACATCAAATTCCTCTGCACAGGACTTGCCAGACTTCTCACTGTTAACCTTGTGTAACGCTTTGGACAAACTGAAATTGCATTTGTTCTTCAGTGGCTGCCATAGCAATGGAATGTTCCCTAAAAGCCGGTGTGTTTACTTGACATTGCTGGGCAATGACAGAACTTTGAGAGTTCTCTTACTCACCAGGGATATGGCCTTAAGGGGTATCTTAGTTTGGGTTTTACTGCTGTTATGAGACGCCATGACTATGGCAACTCTTACAAAGGCTATTTGATTGGGCTGGCTTACAGTTTCAGAGATGTACTCAGTTATCAACCTGCCAGGAACCATTTCAATATGCAGGTAGACATGGAACCGGAGAGAGAGTTGAGTGTTCTCTGTCTGGATTGGGAGGCAGCAGGAACAAAGAGTGAACCCCTAGGCCTGCCTTGACCTTCTGAAACTTAAAACACACCCACAATGACACACTTTCTCCAACAAGACCACACCTCCTAAACTTACCACTCCCTATGAGCTTATGGGAACCATTTTCATTTACCCCTTCACAAGGGGATAGATACTGGGATTCCAGCTCCATCTTCTTCCCTTTCAATTTTTGGTCATGAAGTTGTAAGAGGCTTTCTTCCTCTACTCATTTCCTGCCAGGATCAAGGTTCACTCACAGCCTAAAATAACAGGTGAAAGATCAAAAGCCTTTGAAACCATCATCCAAAATAGACCTTTGCCCTTCAAAACTTGACTTTTCTCCAGTATTCATTCTAGTGATGGAAAACTAACACAGTCATTACTACTTTACATGTACTGGTCTATCTAGTCAGGGTTTATACCTGAGGACAAACTTCCAATCTAGATACCTCCACTTTTTCCAGATATTCACATTTCCTGATGACTCCCTACAATCAGTATAACTTGTATACCAAGCTTGCAGTGTTAGAGTGTGAGAAACCCTCAGTTATTTGTCTTTGAAAGTCATTAATGTTGCACATACTTTGTGTCTTTATTGAAGTAAAAGCAGTGTGGTTTTTCAGCTTTCTTAAGTATTGCTGTCTCCTCCACATTTGGATCATGTGTTATAATTTAATTTTAGGCAAGACTCTAGGGGAACTATAGAGCTGAGCAAAAGACTGCCTTTATTTTACTTTATTTTATTTTATTTTTTTAAGGAATGTGTCAACTAGTCAATGGAAAGAAGTAAGATACTTAAGGGAATGTGGAACATTAATTCCAGGAATATTTATGTCTACCATGTCAACATTCCAGCAGGATACTTTCTGGAAGATAATAGCTTAGAGCAAAATTGTTTCATATAAACAAGGCTAAAATGTCTTTTGTTGGCAAGGGACTAGAAAAAGATTCTTTAACTGAACATGCAATGTAACTTTAAGCAAACCTTTTTGCATCCTAGTATAGACATTAAAGCAAATATGGTTAGAATGGAGCATTTGGTCCTATTTCTATTGTAATAAATTGTAAGAAAATCAATAATAGCATTAAGACAAAATTGGTAACTTACCCAAAAAATATTTTAGCACTTATGTTAAAGCTTTGTTATCTCAAATAGCTGATGGTTATAAAATGAAACACGTTTAAATCCATGCCTAAAGATGATTAAAATATCATACAGACCCCAAGTACTCCAGCTGTAGCTGTTCATTAAATTGACCATTAATAACTTGTGATAAAAAAGAATATTACTGCATTCATAAATTCTGTATGCAGATTTTATTAAGCTGGCATGTTATATGAATTGATTGTCTGACATCTTCTGGCTGTGGCTGAAGATAATAGCATTTCATGTGCATTGTCTATAATCCAAGAATTCTGATGGACTGTTTCTAGCTAGTTATTATGTTTTTGTTCTGGTTGGCTTTTCCTTCATCTAGTGTACAATTAGAAAATAGAATTACAGCTTTTTGTATGAAGCACCATAAGGCTGGTTGTGTCAGCATTTCTGTTAGAGGCCTTCTTTCTGTGGAGCTCTGGAATGGGGGAAAGAGTTGGTGGTAATGTGCCTGGAATATGAAAGATTTCCACTTCCATTTCTTCAAGTGTAAACAAACTTTACTGCCTAGACTTATGATTATATTTCAATATATTTATGGTTTAATTTTCAAGTCTGAATTTGTCAATGAGTCTCTTAAGCTGGTAGATTGTATGGTGAATTCTGAACAAAATACAACTGGTAGCCTCAACTTCTGATCTAATACTTCAGTCGATGGCCAATGCTATGCCCATGGTAGATTGTTAACCTGGACCTCAGCAGATCTTGTGGCTCTGCTAAGCCATGTCTAAACAAATAAAGGCATCTTTTGACTTAATAGACTTATTGTTCCCCCCTGGATTGCCTTCTACTCCACAAGCAGCACGGTTCTTGGGTTTTGACTATTTTTAAACTTACATAGAGAACGCTAAACTAAATAAGCACTCGATAAATGATAGCTGTTATAATGCCTGATCTGGTAGAAGATGTGATTTTTAAAACAATTTTTGAATTAGTATGAGGAGTAACTGGTTTCATAAAGACATTCTTATGTATTCCTGTTCCATAATTATCTTTTATTCTCCCTCACTACACTTTTCCATCCTTCTCTTCTCTCTGGTTCCCTCTTCTTCTCTCAGTAATCCTCTTTCTGTTTTCCCATTGTAGGAATTACCAGCTTTTGAGGCTACTGTGGGTGGACCCTTCCCTCATGGTCAGCTTTGGATCATATTACCTATTTCTCTTGTGAAGACTAGAAAGGGAAGTTTTAACTTTGCCCTTCCTTAGGATTTGAAGTACCCTGGGAAAAGGTGGAAATACCAGTGCTTTGATAAATCCCATTAAGGGAAAGCTACTTCTCCTAGTTAGCATAGTAGATTTTGATCAACCTCTAGAACTTGGGTGGAGACATGAACACACCTCTCTTAAAGAGTTAATCCAGGTTGGGCTGTCAGTTATCTGACCAGGAGCTATTTTCCCCTTCCCCCATCTGACTCACCTGCACTCACGCAAGGAAAAGGTGAAGAGGATTTATATACTTAATGTGACGCTGATCTTAAGCTTCTCAGAAGACCCTCTCATGGTGTGTCTGCCCACCAGGCTTCTGTCTTAAAGGACTTCCACAGCCACCCACTATTCTGAGTTCTAAAAACATGCAACTTCTCCTTTCTGTTTCTTTTTTCCTTCAGATACTGGTCAAAAGCCTATGTTTGCTTTTCTGACACTCTGGATTTCCCTACCCTATCTCTGAAGTATCCCCTTCTAAATTTCCCCCTGTGGGTGATTCTAGTCCTCCATTACTGGACACCCTGCCTTCTAGGCTATAACTCAGCAGGCACAGCTTTCTGTCTATTCCCTCTCCATCTCTCTCCTCCCAGCAGTGGTAGAGATTCACAGCTTGCCTACCCTGCTGTTCTTTCAAACTAATAAAACTGTCCTGGTGTGGCCTTTTGAGCCCATTTTCAATTTTTTTTTTTTTTTTTTTAATCAGTGAGACTTAGAACCCAAAAGGGAGCCACAGTTTCTGCAGTAATAATGTCACATGAGAGAAAATGAGACTTCCAACTTAGATCTCATATTTTTCTTGGTACTGAAAGAAACATTAAATATGAGTTTCCTATCAAATCTTATAAAATTTGTGTTTATGACAAGGCACTAAAATCTTTTATCTCCCCTACCTTGGATGTTTTTATGTAAATTTTGAATCCCTCTACCCTGTGGAACCTATGTTTACCCTAAGCCCTCCCTCCTACTTTCTCAAGTTAAAGTAGCTGACCCTTTTCTCCATTATTTTCTTTACCACTTCTTTTAAAATTAACCAGTTAGGAAAGACTATGGGTTAAACCGAGCCAATGGGGAAAAGGCAGTGTCACTAAGAGTAAAGTTTTGCCTTGTGGAGACACTTTAATTTCAGTGGTGATTTCTTGCTTTGATACCTGAACTTAATTCTAACTAATTTCTAATTTCAGTTATCCTAATTGACACATGGTAGGGAAAGAAATTGCTGCCTGGATATTTGAGCCTATCCATGGAGTTTGCTCATGTAAGACCCCCTGTTAGCATACTGTCTAAACTCCACCCCATAGTTACCTGGCAACAGCCAGGTAGGCCTGACCCACTATAAAAGTGGCTGCTTGTCCTCTCCTAGCTCTTTTGATCTCCTGTTCCTCTCTTGCCTTCTTGCTCCTGCTCTGTACCCTCCCATTACTTTCCCCTCCCCCTCTCCACATGCTCATGGCCAGCCTCTACTTCTCCTCTCTCTTTCTCTGCCTCTACTACCCTCTTAACTCCCTCCCCATGCCCTGAATAAATTCTTTTCTATACTATACTGTCATGTGGCTGGTCCCTGAGGGGGAAGAGATGCCTTGGCATGGGCCCGCTGAGGCACCCCCTTCCCCCTTACCTGGCTACACCCCCATAGAACATATTCTCTCTCTCTCTCTCTCTCTCTCTCTCTCTCTCTCTCTCTCTCTCCCTCTCTCTCTCTCTCTCTCTCTCTCTCTCTCTCTCCACATCAGCCTATTTTGCGAAGCAGTAAAAGATTTGAAAGATACCTGTTCTGGAGAACCTACAGTTTTGAGTTTGGGCAAATAAATTTGAAATCTTAGTTGTTTAATACTGTAATAATTGTGTCAAAAATAAGGAGTTCAGAAAAAATTCTAAGTATAAAAGTAATAAAATGTAATTTCTCGCAGACCGTATTGGTATGGTAGTTAGTGTGCTTTTTCTGCCAGTTCTATTCTGTTACTTGCCAAAACGAGATGGTTTGCTAAATATCAACTGAACACCTGATTTGTCTTTATAAATATACACAAGTAAGACTGTATGGAGCCAGGCCTGTAGCTGGAAGAGTACCATGAGTAAGGCTTCTTCGTGGTGTGACTCCCTAGCGTGCAGTGGCGCTTTTCTTGGTTCTTAGTGTGATTAACTGAGTGCGGGAGGAGTTGGGAACGCAGAAACATGCTGGAACCAAGTCAGGGTTTTCTGGTTTCCTTATCTCAAGGCCAAAACAAGAAAGGAAAGTAGATCAACAGATTTGTTGAGGAAAGGTTAGAAGGAACTCCACCCTGTGGGTGGGCCTGCAAGGTAGGAGGAGACCCGCTCTACTTCCCTGCCTGCTGTCTTTTAGTTTATCTCTTGGATGGAGACCGCAGTAATCATTATTGTGATTCTCCATCATTTTGTATATTGTAGGCTAAGATTAGGAACACTCAGCCCAGAAAGAATCAATCATTCATTCATTCACATTCGCTCTCTGTGACTAACTAGCTCATGATCCACTGCAGGCCCTGTCCTTAATGCCCAGACAAACAAGCTCGTGTCTCACTAGATGTTCTTTATTTAACTGTTGGCAGAATATTGGTTTTTCCTGATGATTTGATTTAGCATTTTAGAGTTCGCTGTTATTACACGTTTTGGTTAAACGTGACAGTGTTAGAGGATCTCAAAGGGTTAGTTCCTACCTTTGTTTAATGTGTGAGGGACACTGAGCTCCAGCTTGTGTACTGCTCAGAATATTGAAAACCCCCAGCAATAACTTAGTGTAGAGCCTCCTGTTTCCTACCTGGGGAAGTTGAAATGCAAGGTATTCCTCATGGTCTCTAGCCATCTGTGACTATGGCCATCTTTTTGGCTATGAAAATAGGCTCAGGCCCGCATGCCAAAACGGGGGAAAGAAATTAGGGTATGCCTAATGAAAATTGGACATAGAGCCTCGGAAATTAGCATATTGAATACTTCTTTTGCAATAATAGTTTAAAAGCCTGTTAATGCTAATTCAGATCTGTGCAGCATCTTTATCGAGAGCAGGCAGATGTTCTAGTGTGTGTCTTAGTGGGCAGCAGTATGGAGAAGCAGGTGTGGGTGATTAGTGGAGTGGGTACAGGTTGCTCTAGTTAATGTATGTGGGCTCAGTGCTATACACAGTACCTGCCAAAGGGGTGTAGGGTAGACTTTTGAAAACTCGAATTTGATCTTAGTCATAGTGGCCTAATCTGAGTAAATGTGTTCTTCAAACTAAAGATACTAGTAAAGGGGTTTAGCATATCCTCCAAGAAATCGGATGGTATTAGAAGCCAGGGGTTTTGTTTGTTTGGTTTGGTTTGGGTTTTTTTTGTTTATTTGTCTGTTTGTTTGTTTTGTTTGACATTTTCTAATGAGATGTGTTCGTTTCTACACCTATCTTGGTGAGCTGCCACTTGAACTTGGTTTTTCTAGGCAGTGCTGATGCTTTGGGTCAATGAGAGGTTTCACGTGTAGAGGTAATTTTATGTTAGATCACTGCCCTTGGTTTTTGAAGGGGAAAGAATGAATAGTATTTGCATAAAAATAATATTTTTCTACCATTTGTTATTTATTATAGACTGTGAGAAAAGATTTCTCTTTCTAAGTCGCCTCCCTGCCCCTCATACCCACTCACAGAAGTTCCATCCTAGCATATGCTTGGCCCAGCATAAAAATCTTCTCTCAGTAGAGCTTAAAATACAGAGGAAATACATCAAAACTGACGTAGACCAGCAAAGGCGGAGAGAAGCTTTAATGCTGCCATTCAGACTATTTCAGCAAAGTATCTACAGTTCCGAGTCCTGTATAGAAACTTTTTTTTTTAATCTTGACTTTTCCTTCTGAGAGAGTTAACTATTATTTAGCCCTTACAGTCAACATAATAAGGATCATATAGACAGTTGCAGTGTTTCTAGAATTAGGGGCACAGCTTGTACCTTTTGCTGCCCTAACAAGCTATTCTTTGCTGGTTGTCCTAAGTAAGCCAATTAAGGGGTAAAATTAATATTGGAAAGCAGAAAGTCAAGATTTCTTTTCCAATATGGCCACAGAGTGGAAAAGCACCAAGATCTAGTTATTCCCTGGTTCTGTCAGTGTTGGTTCTAACTGGAGAGTAGGATTTAAGTGTAAGACAAGAGATAAGGATGAGCAAGCTGTCCTGCTGGGTTATGGCTATCCACCTACCAGTATCCCGCCTCTCTACTGCAGGGTCTTCTGACTAGTTGTAAATCTTTCCATAGAGATGAAAACAGGAGATAAAACCTGTTGGCTATATAGGGATAAGGGTCTCAATCCTTATCCTTGACTAGAAGGCTATGGTTTTATCTGGACCAATGCCACAAGTGTAAGGGGGGTTGGATACTCTACTTTCTGCTCTAACTTTATTTACTACAATTGTTTTGTTTTGTTTTGTTTTTTTAAATTTTTTTGATGGGTTTCTCTGGGTAGACCTGACTGTCCTGGAATTTGCTCCATAGACCAGAACAGCCTTGAACTTAGAGTTGCCTGCCTCTGTCTTCAGAGTACTGAGATTAAAGGGGTGCACCACCACATTTCAACTCATCCTAATAATGATAGCTATTAATCTTTGGACTCATTTGCTGTCTTAATTTTACTCTCCTCTTATATAGTCAGATTCTGAGTGTCCAGTTGGTTGTAAGTATATTCTCTTGTGTACTCAGATAGTTTGCCTGCTTTCTAACTCCATCTATCTGGGTCTTCTGGATTGCCCATCCAAGGAGTGAAATTCAGTGATAGTAGAGACCCTAAACCATTTTATACCTCCTTTTCAGTCTAACTTCTAATTAGTTTACAGTCTTACTTCTGGGGGAAAATACCATAGACATTAACAGGCTTGAAAGACGTTGATGACTAACTCGATGGTGAACTGACCTTCATGGTCAGCCTCGGCCCGCCTCAGACTGGTTCCTTTATAACAATAGAAAGGTAAGCAGCATATTTACTTCTCCTTTGACTTAAATAAACATGCAGACAAATGAAGATACTAGGGTTTTTATTAGGACCCATTAAGAGACAACTACTTCCTCCTGATTAAAAGATAAAATCTGACTACTACCTTGTGGCCCTGGGTAGAACCATGGCTTCAAAGCTTACAACAGCACATATTATTGTCACCTCCCTTAAGAGTTAATCCAGCTGGGTCTGTCAGTCACCTGTCCAGGAGACATCATTCTCCTCCTCCCAATCTAAGTTACTTGGAAATGGGAGGAATAATTATCCCTTTAATGAGAAAATGTACTTACCTTTTCTAAAAACTTCTGCTGCATTCCAGCCTCCACATTTTCTGAGCCTCAAACTTGTCACATGCAGAACTGCAACCTCTTTCTGAGTTAGAACATTTCTTTTTTCCTTACATTTTTTTCTTTTTGTTTTTTTCCATTTTCTTTTTTCTTTTTTTTAATTTTATTTTTTAATATTTATTTATTTATTTATTTATTTATTTATTTATTTATTTATTTATTTATATGCTAGCTCAGAGCTTAAGCATTCTTTCCCTGAAATTCTGGGCTTCCTTTTTCTGAAAACCCCAACCCCTTCTTCTGTAGCTGCCTCTAGACCTCCATACTAAACAAGTCTGCTTTCTTGGACCCTAAATAAAAAAGACTAGATGATTTTTCTTCCTCTGCTCCCCTTCTCTCCTCTCCACAGCTGTGTTACAGCTTTCCTACCCTGTTTTTTTTTTTTTAAATGCGAATAAAATTGCCCTGGAGCATCTGTATAAGTCTACTTTGAAATTCTTTTATTAACTAGACTAAGAACCCAGAAAATGAGCTTTGAAACAGGTTGTTACCTGGTACTCCACCTTCCATGTATTCCAATGAAATGAATTAAAAAATTAGGATGAAAAGTCAATTACTGCAACTACAATTTGGTTTTGTAGGAATTTCAGGTCTCAGGTTAAACTTAAAATTTAAAGAATCTCAGGTTTTGGTTAAACTTAAAAAATAACTGCCCCAGGACATATCCTGAGAGGAGCACATTTCTAACATTCAGTTAGTCTTCTGAGTTGGATTAACAGTCAGAGATAAAAGAGACAGGCTGATTAACATTCCTCAGACCACAGGGAAAGGAACCCACCTGAGGGTGGGGAAGGCCCAGAGCATGTAGACACATTCCACAGGAAGGACAAACCCTTGCCAGTTACAGAAAAGGGAGGTCCTTGCCACCCCATTCCCCAAAGACCAATCAGTGTAAAGGTCACACTGTTGTGCCGATCATATTTTGCCTAGTCACTGTTTCTCTAGTCCACCCCTTAAACTGTATAAAAACTGCTCTTAGCTTTAGCCTGGGGTTCCTCTTGCCTGCGTTTGAGGGAACCCCAGTGCACTGGTTATCAATAAACCTCTTGTTATTACATCAAATTCATTATCCTTGAGTGTTTCTGTGAAAGCATGTCCCCTGGTTTGAATCTTACCTTTTTTTTTTTTTTTTTTTTTAATTTTTTTTTAAATTTTTTTTTTCTTTTTGGTTTGGATCTTATAGTCCAACAGTTTCCCCACCTATTTATCAAATTCCCCCACCCCCAACATGCTATGCTTGGGGCTGTCTTACAATATATAGAAAACTATCTTATAAACCTAGATTTAGCTATAAGAAAATATAATAGTTCCTTTCCTGGAGAAGGAAATTTCCAGATCTGGCAGGGTTCTTGACCCTAGGTGAATCCCTTTGTTAGGTGTGGGTCAGGAATGATTTGTATATCTTTTCTTTAAAGAGTTCAGATTTAAGTTCCTGCTTGCCTGTAAAATCCTAATTTTCTAAGTAGGAAGCAAACAGAGGCAGTAGAATGGTAGCTGAAGGGAGAGACACAATGTCTGTCTTCAGAATTAAAATGCTCCCTGATGCCAACCAGGACTTTCAGCATGAGAACCTGGGTACACCTCTCTAGCCTTGCTATCTTGATCAATACTGACTGATTCTAGGGGCCTACCAGGGTTGGCAACGTGGCTCAGTTGGTTAAGGTGCTTGCTGCTAAGCCTAATGACCCAAGATCAGTCAAGTTGCTTGGTATAAGTAGAGAGCCAAGTCTAGCAGATTGTCCATTGACCCAAACTGTGGCCTGTATGCAACTCTACCAATCAGTCAACTGATCAATTAATCAATCAATGACTAAGTGTCAAACCACTTTTGTAGTTGTTTGAATAGGTTTGGCTCCCATAGAAATATGTTCCAATGCTTGGCCCACAGGGAGTAACACTAGTAGGAGTGGTGGCCTTGTTGGAAAAAGTGTGTCACCTATTGGGCTTTGAGGTCCAATGCTAAGGTTTCACTCAGAGCAGAAGAGAGAGAGACTCTTCTTTGCTGTTTTCAGATCAGGATGTAGAAGTCTCAACTCCTTCTCTAGCACCATGCCTTCCTGCATACTGCCATGCTTCCCACCATGATGATAATGGAATAAACCTCTGAAATTTTAAGCCAGCCCCAATTAAATGATTGCCTTTGTAAAAGTTGCCTTGGCCATGGTATCTCTTCACAGCAATAGAAACTCTAAGATAACTTTTTACAAGGGTAAAAACATTTCAACAAACATAAGCCAGGCATGTAGCAGTGCTACAATATCTGACTGTCTGCTATGAAAACATCAGGGGCACAGGGATTCAGTAAACATGTGGGATGGACCATGCATCTTAAATACCTCTCAGCTTCATCACAGGAATTCAGCAGTTGTCTGGCTGCTCTAGTTTCCTGATCACCTCAGAAAGGTTCATATGTCAGGCAAAGAAACTTTCTGCTTAAGTAACTAGTCTGCCTGGCAGGAAAGAAAACATACATGGTCTTGAGACTCTTGTCCACTCTCTCCTAAAACCCCTAGAACAGTGAATCCCAAGAAATTATAATTTTTCAAGGAATCTCATGCTGGGAGAAAGAAAGACTGAGCCTCTGGAGCAGACTATGGAGAAGCTTGTCTCCTGCAGAATGCCTTAGAGCTTGTTAGGTCACACTCTTGGTGAGACTGACATTGCAGAAAGACTTGAGTTGAGACAGTGGTGACTGAAGTCCACACCTTGATCTGCCTGTTTAGTTACACTTAGTTCCACCTTACCTGCATGCTAGGACACAAACGATGAACTTTTCTGCTTCTCACTATTAATTTGGGTCTTTTAATTGTCTTATTACTGGTAGTTGAGCCTGGCTTATTATGGCTGTTAGGGCACATGTCTGACCTTAACTGGGGTAGCACTCAACTTTATTGTTCAAGTATCTCTGGTCCTCTGGGCAAGTTTCCTATTCTAGCCTCATCATCCTTAGAATATTATGCACAAGAGTCACAGAATGTTGGCTTCTCAGCCGGTCTTGCAAACACTTGAAAAAAGGGATCCTTTAATACTTGGCATTTTTAGCTGGTATTTAGGATATTCATCCAAAATCTATTTGCTTTGGCTGGCAAAATGGATTTTCTAGATAATGAACTTGAACTTTGTTACCTGCTTATGTCTTTGAGATAGCAGAAAATGAGGAGGCTGAATTAGGAGCAAAGACTGCTGTGCAAGCAGCTTGGCATTAAAGACTTCATCATCTCTGAGTTGTGAGCGATTTGGCCTCCAGCACTTACTACTTTGTACTGTAAAATTTGATGATGAAGTGTTAGGAGTCGAAGATAGGCTCCTTCCTCTATGTTGGCAAGCCTCAGATTGCCAAGCACCACGGGAAGCCACAAGCATTGGGTAATTGAGACGGAAGCTAAAGACAGATTACTTTCAGCCTGTGGAAGTACTCATAACTCTTTCTATTAATTGCTACACATAAGATCTGTGTTTTCTTCTGAGGATCTTAAGAGAAGGTGACATCAGTGGTGAGCCAGCCAGGTGCTTTCAAGTGGAACCTAACATCGTGTTCTCTCAAGTGTTGCTTTCATTAGTGGATCCCCTACTTAGAAAACTATTTTCCCAGCTAGTGTTTCTGACTCTCAGCAGTAATTAAACGTAAAAACGAAGAATGGTGGAATTGCAGGAGCCATCCAAAGTCAATTGCTGGTTCTACCTTACGTAGCTCTGAGACCTGTTTGCTATGTCCTCCCTGCTTATGCCTCCCTTAAGGGCAGTTTCAAACTTGTATTCTCACATGCTAGGGCAGGCAGTGCTGAGAGAGTATGGCTCACTGGCTTTGCCAGTCTGGCTAGTCTGTCTGTCTCTCTCTCTCTCTCTCTCTCTCTCTCTCTCTCTCTCTCCCTCTCTCATATTAGCTGGGTGACGCTGGACAAGCCACTAAATCTTTTTCAGGCCTAGTTAGGAAGGTTTAATAAGATGAAGCCAAAAGATATGAACTGAGGATTTGGCCTGGGCACACCTTAGCAGGTATTACCTTGTATTTGTTCCACACATCATGCATGTGGCTACAGGAGCCAGCTGGCTTGAGATTGGGTTATCTTTGGAAATCATGTGACTATGTAAAGCAATAACTGAACAACTTTACAATATTGAAAATTTGTGATTGTACTTTATGCTGATTCTATTGGAAAAAGCAACAGGGCAATGGTTTTAATTAAAGCACATTTATATGAATTTTGTATAGAGACTTTCTTCTTCTTATTATTTATTTATTTATTTATTTTTTTACTTAAATGAATACAGGCAGGAACTGGGAATGTAGCTCAGTTGGTTGAGTACTAGTATGTAAGAGGCCCTGGTTTGATTCCCAGTGCTATTTGAACTGAATGTCATGATACTGGTTTGTAATCTCAACACTGGGATGTAGTGGCAAGAGGAGCAGAAGGCCAAGGTCATAAATTTGTAGATATCTTTGTGAGAGACCCTGTTTCAAAAACAAGACAGAAAGAAAGAACAGAATTATTAGAAATTTGACTTAAATTTATCATTCAACTAGAAATTTATATATTGCTAATTAATATTGTTGATTTTTATCATTGCTAAGTTTTTACTTTTTAAAGGGTGTTTTGCAGTATCATATTGTTAATTTAACCTTCTAGGTTTTTCTAGAGGCTTAATTGTTTAACTCTCTTATTTGGAGAGAAAGAGAGAGAGAGAGAGAGAGAGAGAGAGAGAGAGAGAACAGAAAAATTTAAGATGAAATTATGCAATGTCTACAAGTTACTTTCAAATATTGAACAACGAAGAAGAAGATAAGAGTAGCTAAAGCAAGGCTGATTGTGAATTACACAGCTGGTTAGTTTTTCAGAGTAATGGGTACATCAAGACTGATTTTATGTATCTGTTCTGTGTGTGCTTGAAATTCTCCATAATACAGCTTAAAAACAGAAAAACTCAGCAAGAGTCTCAAAGTTCAGTCCTCACTGTTAGCTATAGACAATCTTTACTTTTATCAGCTGTGACTAGCTAGCCATGACTGACTGCATTGATAAGTTCACCAATGGCTAATAGTAGAGTGTGTGCTCTATAGGAGAGAAGGTTCCCATCTGCAAGTTGACTCGAAATATGTGTGTGGATCCAAATTCATTGGTGAGAGGCTGCTCCCCCGAAGGCTAAAAAGTGCACAGTATTTCTTTTGAGATGCGGGAAGCATTTTGTGTTTTGTTTATAACAAGCACATCTTAGAAGCCAAGGGGGTGGGGGATTATATGTGAAATTGTTGATTTACTATCATCTGAAATATTCCTTTAAATAATTAATGGAGGAGCCATCAGAGCTTGCCCCTTTCTAACCTATAGATTTTTAGTTGTCAGTGGAAGAACAAATCCTCCACTGAGCTTTCTTTGCCTAACCTGTCAAGACCCTCTGGAGATACCTAAATTTGCTGATGGGTTCTAACCTGCCTGATAGATGTTCAGTGTTAGACAGCTATGGGGTCTTATCCAAGAGATTACGGCTGTCTACGTGGTACAGTGTATGTTCTATGTCAATGGAGGTCTGACTCCCTGTGACCCACTACCTTTTGATTGGATTAAGGTCTTTTGTGTGTGAAAAATAAACAGATTCCCTCTGACTTGGCTTGAACTTTTCCATCTTTTAATTAAAAATAAAACTTCTTGCTGGAAATACCAGCTGTGATCCACCCATTTATGTACTCTCTCATGTTAAGTACTTTGCAAATATTTGCATACCTTCTACCACGCTTGAGAAATCGTGCCTTTTCCAGGTCCTATTAAGCCTTGACAGCATACATTAGTTTATAAAGACAGGTGTTGTGAGGAGCCTGTTTGATAATCAGTGCCCAGAAATGTCCTATCCTCTGCTGGATCATAATGATCAAGAAAACCTTAGACAAATAACCAGCCATATGAAGCTATTCTTTGGAATTTGTCTGTCTTGAACTATGGACTCCTGGGTTTGCAAAGAATTTCAAGATCTTTGGTTCTGAGAATTTGTGCATTTTAAATATTTATTTACCCATTTTCTCTTTCCTAGCTGGCCTCACTCTTGGATTTTGTTTTTGTTTGTTTGTTTATTTTAGCAGCCATTGCCCACATCTTAAAACACTGGGCATGATGGTCTTCTCCGAGGATACTAGAGACACTGAGAATAAAAAATATTTGCAAGTGCTTTTATGCAGTGCTGCTTTGTGCTGTAACTTTGATGTCAGTTAAGGGACAAAGTCATATTTCCTTTCTTCCTTGGAGAATCAATAATGTGGTCATACTTGCAGAGACAGGCATGTCTGAACCACGGGCAGGCAGTACATTATTTTCAAATCTCTTTTTTCCCAAAGGTCCCTCAAGTCTAGTCCTCTTTGACAGTTTCATTGTGAATGTTCTATAGCCTTGTTGTCCTGGGCTACCTTAGGAAAGTTCTATGGAAAAGAATATAATTAATACAGTGCCTTTTACTGGGTCCCATCTGTAACTCTCCAAACAATAGTTATATTGCTTTGTTCTTCAATAGCATACTCCTTCGCATGTGGCTTTGATTTGATATGCGGTGCGGTGAGATGCCCTCTGTGTCATTGGGAATTTTCAGTATCTTTTATGAATAGTTACTATACACCTTCAACATACTCTGTTGTTTCATATATTCTCTTTTTTTTACCATAACCCCCCAAAAGGCAGTGCTCCTTGTAAAAAGAAATCGCAACACAACTGAAAAGGTGTGTGATATATTATAATATATAATTTGTAATTACATATTATCATAATGTAATACCTAGCTCATAAAAAGAGACAGATTTAATATACATTCTCATTTCTGTGGTCGTAGCAAGCGTCACCGCCACCACCACCATCATCATCATCATCATCATCATAATTATCATGACTAACACCACCATCATCTTCCTCCTTGGTCTTCCAATAATTTTGTCCAGACTAAGTCTGTTGTTCTGTTTCACAGGATACTTTCTTTGCTGCAGGAGCCACTAGTTTGAAGGTGATAGAGTCATGTCAAAACCTAACCTGTCTTGAGTATACTAGACAGACTGTCATTTGCTACACCCTCTTATCCTTGAGTGCGTATTCTCTAGGAATATTCTCTAACATACTGCCCAAGACAGAACTTGGTCATTTAGTTGGAAAGACCTTTTCAGTTTGCCTTCCAGGGAGGTCACTTCCTGGTTCCTACTCTTAGTAAAGTAACTCTGTCTCATCTCTTCATGTGTATGTGGGCACCCTGAGACTTGCTTGTTGGAAAGATTGGATAGTGAAGCAAGTAGCCTGCCCAGTGCCAAGCAGATTGTGGGCTGTCAGTGTGCCTGTGCTGAAGTTTCTACTGTTGCTCTAAATGTCCTTATTGATTCCTTGTTAGTATTTTTGCTACTGTTAATATTTCTACCATGAAGACCAGTTAACTGCCTATCACTCAACACAGCATCTCCATGCTTTGATAGCTCTCCATTGTCTGCTTTCTAGGGTGGGAAAGCAGAACCCAAACCCCACCAAAATAATTCACCTTTCACTCAGCATAAGTGCAGTAGGAGAGTGTTGCTCTCTAATCTTGTTAGGCCAGTTTAGGTTCTGGAGTGATCATTAAATCAAATTGTGAATTTCCTGCCCTCCAAGATAAGAATGTACACACCCTCTACTTGATTCCTGAGGCATTCCATGCAAACGAACTACATGTATCTACATTACTTAGAGTGAAATAGCTCAGCCAGAAAATTAATCATATGCAATTTCCAGTAGTTTAGGTCTAAAAATGCAAACATTTATTTGAAATTTGTTAGCAGTAAGTCCAGTGGACTGTATGGAGATCTATAGCAATTACGACGTGCTGCGGCCAGTGTGATGCTGGGTAGGATGGTTTGCATTCAGTGTGCAGGGAATAGTATTAGTCATGGTAAAGAGCACTTATTGGAAAGCTGATTACAATCAGAAATCCAGTGACAAATTTAAAACGAGATTTTCCCCATACATACATCTTCAAAGAAAAGCAGTAGACAGTGAAGAAAACACTGAACCATTACCTTATTCTCTGACGAGCCTCCAGTTTGTACAGCTAGCCAATTTAATGTTTTTGTTGTGTTTGAGAATAAGTATAAAAATATTTCTAAGATGATGCATCAAAAGGAAAGCAAAACAAAAATTCTGACCAATGACAGTGCATTCAAAGAACCAAGAAAAAAATGCAACAAACAACAACAAACCCAAACAAACAATCAAAGAACAACCCTAAGCACTTTGTTGTGGCAGATACTAGGTGGTCTGCTGTGTCAAGACTAAATTGACTATTTCCTTCTCAGCTACCAACAGTCAGAAACTCACTGAAGTGTCTGGTGATCACAAGTTTCCTACTTTCTATGAGAAGCACATGGCTACAGAAATAGCTCCTGGTGCTCTGTGTGAATCGTTGGTGGGAGATATGGTCCTAATCGGTGGTAGGAATTACAAACAAGGGTTTCCCGTGAGGCAGAGTGTTTTCACCCAAGGCAGGATGTGTCTGCTGCTGAGCAAGGGACATTCTTGTTTTAAAGCAAGGACAACTGAAGGAAGAAAGCACATGTCTGCTCATGGATGCGCTGTAGATGTCAATCTGAGTATTCTTGATTTCGTTGCTGTAAACAAAGAACAGAAAGATTCTTGGACTGACAGATACTACTGTGCTTTAGCCATTGGGCCCAAAACAGCTAGCAGAGTCTGAAAACCCTTAAATCATTCTAAAGAAGATGATGTCTACCAACACATTGGAAAGTACTTAAACTAAGTGGGTGAGAAGCCCAGAACCAAAGCACCCAAGATTCAGCATCTCCTTACTCCATGGGTCTTCCATCTCAAATGCTGATAAATGGCTTTGAACAAACAATTCACTAAGAAAAACCAGGAGGAGGCTGCAGAATATGCTAAACTTTGGCTTAACATAATGAAGGAACACCAGGAACTGAATGCCAAAAGACAGTGGCCTTTCCTTCTGAGAGCTTCTACTTCTGAGTCTGCTTCCAGTAAAAATATGTCTTTAAGAGTCATGAATAAGTGATTAGACATGTAAACAACATAAAATATGTTTTAAAATCTTCAAATGTTGTAATTGTTTTTTCTCTAACCAACTTTTTGAATGCCTTCTGTATTAGTTACTTTTTATTAACTTTGACAAACTATGTCCAAGACAACTTAAAGAAATACAGTTAAAGGTTTCAGAGAGTTAGAGTTCATGATGGTGGAAAAAAGGCATGGCAGCAGGAATAGTTGAAAGCTTACAGTTTGTTCTTAAACAGGAGGAAGAGAAAGTACACTGTGGGTGGCAGGAGTTTTTTGATACTTTGAACCCTACCCTCAGTGACATGGAGCTTTCCTTCTCAAACAGTTCCACCAGCTGGGACCACGTATTCAAGTGTATGAGCCTATGGGGCCAATCTTATTCAAACCACCACACCTACATACTCCTTCCTTTTCTAAGCAAAGGGTAAATGTGATTGTTTGGTTGAAGTACCAAATTCTTAAAATTTCTAAAATATATATATATATGTGTGTGTGTGTGTGTGTGTGTGTATGTGTGTGTGTGTGTGTGTGTGTGTATGTGTATGTGTATGCGTATGTGTATATGTATATGTATATATATATGTAATATATTATCACTATACATAAAATACTGAAGTTTATAGAAATAATTCTGTCTTTGTTATTATTCTATTGCTGTGAAAAGGCACCTTGACCATGGCAACTTTTCTTGTATAGAATAGAGTTTATTAAGGGCATGGTGATGGGGACAGGAGTTAAGACAGTAGTAGAGGCAGAGAAAGGCAGAGAGAGAGAGAGAGAGAGAGAGAGAGAGAGAGAGAGAGAGAGAAAGAGAGAGAGAGAGAAGGAAGAAGAAGAAGAAGGAGAAGGAGAAGGAGAAGGAGAAGGAGAAGAAGAAGAAGAAGAAGAAGAAGAAGAAGAAGAAGAAGAAGAAGAAGAAG
>JANHMN010000001.1:168696236-168734325 GCA_030674055.1 Rhabdomys pumilio
TTCCTTCCTTCCTTCCTTCCTTCCTTCCTTCCTTCCTTCCTTCCTTCCTCCCTCCCTTCCTCCCTTTGTTTCTTCCTCCTCCCTCCCTTCCTCCTTCCTTATCTCCCTTCCTCCCTTCATCCATCCCTCTCTTCCTGTCTTTTTCATTTTTCATACTTTCTTTCTTCCTTTTTTCCTCCCTCTCTTCCTTTCTTCCTTCTTCCCTCCCTTCCTCCTTTATTCTCTCCTTCTTTGTTCATCCCTTTCTTCCTTTCTTTTTCATTTTTCATCCTTCCTTCCCTCCCTGCCTCCCTCCCTCCTTCCCTCCCTGCCTCCCTCCTTTCCTCCCTCCCTCCCTCCCTTTCTTCCTTCCTTCCTTCCTTCCTTCCTTCCTTCCTTCCTTCCTTCCTTCCTCTTTTGGTAGTTTGAGACAGAGTTTCTCTGCATAGCCTTTGCTGCCCTGGACCATGCTCTGTAGACCATTATGGCCTCAGAATCACAGAAATCTGCCTGCCTCTGCCTGCCAAGTGCTGGAATTAAAGGCATGTGCACATCACCACTGTGTCTTTTGCTATAAAATGCTCACCACAGAGTTTGAGATAAGTATCATTGCCTTCCCCTTTTGATTTCCACTGAAGGAACATGAAGTCTGAGCAGGTTAAGCAACTGGGTATATCCATGAAAGCTTCGTTTTAGTGGCCGCCACTGTAGTAATGTTCCCCTTGGAATTTTTCTTAAATATCCTGAGATATAGCTTCTGCAGGTCGTCTGTTCCTGCATGGAATGCCTAATGGAAAATGACACCTTCAGTTGGCCTTGGCTTGTGTGATTAGTGTAGTTCTTCTGGCAAAGATGAAACTTGAATTTTAAAGGAATAATCAAAGCATTAAATCCATCTTCTTTTTATTAGATCCTTCCTTTCTTCGAGCTTAATAGTTATTTGTTGCTTATAAATATTTATTAACAAAAAAAAGTGTTTTTAGACCTGTAGTAGGTATTGTGTCATTCAAGAAGAAAAATATTTAAGTGAGTTCTGTACCTCCTCCAACCTTTTAGTTCACATCTCCACAGTTTTCATTGAATATAGTTGCTGTAAGAATTGTAGGGCTCAGAGTCTCTGGCCCACTGTATGGCAAGTGATTACTCGGTGGGTGCTGTAACTATTGTTGATGTTATGTTTAGACTTTCATTTTTCCCAAGACCTGTATATATCAAAGGAATGTGAGTTACCTCTTTTTTTTCCCCTTCATGAGCTAAGTTCTCAAATGTTAGTCACCAGTGACAGATAAGTCAGCCTACCTCACTGTACTAATCAGTTGTATATGCTATTGAAATAGTGTTCTTTAAAAGATAGACTTTTATTCTATTAGGAGTGAAAGGCAGGTAAGTTTGAGCCTCCTGTGTCTTAGTTTTTCTGTTTTTGAGAATGTAGCTAATGATTTACTCAATTATGGAATTTCTGTAGTTCTCCTAATCTGGTCATTAATTTGTCCATAAGACTGTGGAGACTCCATCCATTATGTCATTCTATTTAGTTGACTTAAGATTCCAGGGCTCAGGTTTTTTTTTTTTATTAATTCTGAATCTCTCAAATTATTATATTATTATAATGTGAATATGTGTTCATTTTTCTTTGGATGAAAAAAAAATAAACTTAACAAGGGAAACTTTTTCAGCTCACTATGCCAGAAGAAAATTGAACCTTTGGTGTGGGTTCTGTCTGCGTTGCCCCTGTTTGCCCTCTGTCTGCCTCATCTACTTCATCTCCCTTGATTGCTGGGTGAACAGACGCAGTCACTGTCCTGATTCTGTCACTGCCGCTGTTAGGAAGAAAAATGTGTCTGAATTTATGGAGATATCTTTTTTTTTTTCCAATTGTGAGTATAAGGTGTTGAAAATTGTCTCCCAGAATCATGTCTCCATCTCTGATATGTCTCCCAGTGTTATGTGCAATTCTATGCGAGGTGAGGTGGTCATATGAAATGCAACAGTATCCAAAGAAACCCCTTCCCATCAAACCTGCAGAGACACCACTTCCATCAGTTCATGGTCTTCTCCGTGTCACAGGCTTTGAATCACACAGGATTCTCTCCACACTCCTTTTTTTCTGCCCAGCCAGCCTCTGTTCATTTTTTTCCTGCAGCCCTTCTCATTTTCCTCTCTTGCGTTCACTTCCATATCCCAAGTTCAGGATCCTGTGATGTGCATTCACTCTGAACTCCCTCCTTCTTTTCTGAATATTTTAATAGGTTCCTAATTGATTGCCCCTCCTTTAGTTCCCCTAAGCCCTTTAGTTAATCTTGGAACAGTGCTCATACAAATTAAGAGCTTTAATTACTGTTTGATTTGAATTGAATATTATCGAGGAAACCAGGTACCTATGTGCAGATGGATGTCTTAGCGCTGGTGCACATTTTTAGAGCAACACCTGGGAGCAGAGAGAAGTACCACTTTGAAGTACATATGCCTATTTCGTCCATCTCCTTTGAGGTACATTTTCTTTACCTCACTTTTGTTTGTAGTTAGTGAAATAATTTTTGTATTTTTTTCAAACTCTTTCTTTAAAAGAAAAGAATCAACTCTAGGAAGTATAACTTATTAGTCCTAAAAGTACTCATTCTTTATAAGATGAACAGAATAAGAGGCAGTTCTATTATATAATGTGAACAGAGATAAATGTTCAGTTGTCAGAAAAATTAAATGAATAGTGATATTTGCGGCATTTATTTTTCTTGAAATCCGAGATTATGGTAATTGCTTCTCTTTAAAATTTCTCTCAACTTAGCTCACTGAGATGTCTTCGGGTTTGGTGGCTTTTGGACGCATAAGCTATTCTTGTGTTCTGTCAGTAGAGCTTTAAGAAGGTTGAATATTGTTATGTTCCCTACAGGTAAGCAAAGTGTTTATAGTTGGAGGCAGTGAGGACTGGCCTGGGCTTCATAAAGCTTTGTAAGATGCTTTGCAGACTGAAGAGAGGGTTTGGAGTTGGAAGAGATAAATGGGTCAAAGAACATATCTGTTTAATTGATGTAACAGCAAGATTTGTTCTTGGTGATCTTGGTGTACTATCAGAATAATAAGTTAGTAAGAACATAATCTGTTGATATTCAATTGATCTGATTATTTGGAATATGATTTTCCAGCTCATAATTCAGTAATAGAATAGTCAGTGGCCACTTGAACCTGGAGGCTTTTTTGCTGTGTCAGGAATGCACAGAGCCCAGGGAAGAGCTTTTTCTGTTCCTGAGTAATACCTATGTGATAGACACATGAATGTCTTTTAGTAAACTCACTTCAGCCTTCGGCTTGCTCACTAAGCAGGTCATTCTACCTCTGTTTACCTCTGTGCTTTTGAAAGGACTGGCAGGGCGAATAAACATGGTGCTTTGTCTTCTAAGTCTACTCAAGTGACTTTGCCAAGCTCTTGCACATAAAGAGCCAATGGTATGCCCTCCCAGAAAATGGCCTTTTAGTAACCCATCTTGCAGCTGAGGGAGGATTTTGTAAAAGTGGATTAAACAACAACAACAACAATAAAAAACCAAAAAACTTAACAGCTAACACTTTGCTGGGCTTTGTGCTAATTATGTAATCTTATCCTCTCTAATTCATGTATGTGAATGCTGATGCCCAGGAGAACAGCTCACATTCAAGAGAATTTAAGAGAACAGTCCCAATTCAAGGTCTTGATCACAGTGCAATTTCTGTGGGAGTCAAAGCCACAACCTCAGCCCAGCAACTTCTGGGAACATGCTTCTGCACAGGTGGTTTGTATAAGGCAGTGGTGACTGAGATTCCGAAATTGAAGCTTTTTTCAAAAATGAACAGTGGGTTTCCTCCAAGTTTCTCTGTTCTCTCCAGAGTGGGAATAGCAAAAAGCCTGGTTCAAGGTGAAGAGAGCATTGTGCATTTATAACCATCAAAGCAATCAGAGGTGCAGACCTGCTCACCTGGACTGATTGACTACGTCTTCAGAGCTCTGTGCTCCCTCAGAGCTCAGTGATTGGCCTGTCATAGTAAGTCTTCATAAATGGGATTAAATTCTTATGAACAACAACAGCAAATAAAACAAAGGGAAAAAAAAGAAGAGTGTTTTCTACTTGAAATTATTAAAAAAAAAAAAAAAAAGCAGCAACCTGACTCCTAAGAGATCACAACAGAAGTCTTTTTCCTTCTCAACATTTATATGAAGTAACACCTAAATGCTTTTAAGTGTGAATGAACGTCCCATGGTATTCAGCATTTTGTGATATATCTGTCTATTTCTCCCACCTACAAATGGGAAGTTTTGAAGAGAATAGCCTTATTTTTAAACTTTCCTCTCTCACAGCTCCCTTTCCACACTAAAGCCCAAGGTGCTCAGATATTGCCAAGCAACAAAACCAGGAGCAGCCCACCCGAGGATCTACTGCCTGGGAAGCACAGCTGCAGGGACTACCTGGCATACTGTGGGGATGTTTTCAGGAACCCACAGAACAGTTCAGAACAGGGCTGGTTTGTGCATGGCTCCATGTCGGGACTGCTATAGCACTCTGTGTAGATCGAGGTATTCCTGGTGGGTAGATGCTGCCACAGCAGTATTTGAGGATGTATATATAGCTGTTTGATCCTTACTGGTCCCCTCTCTGACTTCCTAATAGCTCCATTTCTCTTCTATCCAGTCACCATTCCAATGTACCTGCCATCCTCCTCTGTTATTTCTGCTAAGGGGCTGAGTCTTTGTCCTCTAGCTTTCCTAGGTCTTTGTCCCTGAGGGAACTATTTTCTCTGCCAACTGACCCCCTAGCCCCTTTCTTCACTCCTCTTCATTATTTTTCCTTCACCTCTTCGCTCCAGACCTTTTCTTTTACCTTTTCTTAGACTTTCTTAATCTTTTGGGAGCGGGCCCAGCCTTTAAAGGCTGAGCCATCTCTCCAGCCTCATGTCATTTCTTCAGTAAGGTTACATTTGGATAGTCTCTAAATGCCTCCAGCCTCGCTTTAGTGGACTTGTCTCAGGTGTATCTTACATTAACTTTCTGATAACATTTGATAGAGGGAATAGGATGTGGTCATTGACATTGTGGGCAGCTTAAGTATGTGTGATGCACTGGAGAGAAGGAGCCACTGTAACTCCTTATACTGAAGGCTACTCTGTAGTAGGCACCTTTCTTCTCTGAGAACAAGGACACTAACAAGCTTAGCCACTTTCTTAGTCACTAAATGTCATCTGGCTGAGTGGCAGAGTAGGTTACAACTCTGTAGGGTGTTATGGAGTTTCTATGTCTGTGACAGGAGAGAAATCACAATAAGCAATTTTGAGAATGTCATATAATATATACATATTATATATACGTATCTTGAGTTTTTATTATGCTTAGATTAAGAATAGAACTGAATTTTTTTGCACTATTTGAAAATATCAAATGGAAAATTATGAATAAAACTTAATGTTGAATAATATATTTAGTAACAGACTACTTGTTAAAATAATCAGACATTTTGGTACTAGTAGGATTAGCTCAAAAAATTTCAATTTCTACTGAGAAGAAGAAAGATTATTAGATTGTGTAAAATTTAGTGGAAAAAATGGAAGTTTTCATTTTTTTAATGTTAACAGAAGTTCCTCAAAGAATGAATTCCTCTGCCAGTGTCGTTTTATATATATATATACCTTTTTGACATTTTAAACAAAGTTAAAATGTGTTTTCTTTAAATAGAGCCCTAAGTTTGGGACTGATGACTAAGGAAGCCTTAGATTCTTCTCTTACATAAGGTGTTTCAACATGAATTTTCTTCTGAACAAGAAAGGAAAAATATTTAGCTGATAAGTGCCATCTGGCTTTTAACTTGGGGAAACTGTCTTCCAGCCTGCATCTACTTCAGAGCAACTATTGGATCAGAATTCCAATGAATCCAAGTCTGTTGATTCAGAATTTAAACTTTAATGCTTTGGGGACTGTGAATCACAGCACATATGCGATGATGCATGTTTGGGGAGAAACGGGTCTTTCTGGGCCACATGTAAAACTGAAGCTGCCTATATTCTGTGCTCATTGCATGTATTTATTTTACAAAGTTTGGCCTGAGTAAATAGTTCTTACTAGGTTTTCAATCTTATCATTGGGTTTTAAAAACTAAAAAAAAAAAAAAAAAATTCAATTTTTCAAATTAACACAAATTTTAAAGGCTCAATAATTTCTCCTCTTAACAAAGTTACCTGAATATTCATGGATCTTTTGTGATTTTTACATGTCTAGTTTTAGAAAAACAACAAATAAGTAATCACAAATTGTTTCCCTTGAAGTTATGATTCTCTGTTTGAGGAGGTGGCTGCCTCAAGGAGTATGGTGCTCACAAGAGGAAGGGTCTGAGTTTGAATCCTAAGAACTCACATGAAGCTGGATACAGTAGCATGTACCTACAACCTCAGCACTCTTACCATCAGATGGGAGGCAGGGACAAGAGACTCTTCAGTCACTGTCAGAACAGCTAGCCTGCCATCTTATAATTCTCAGGGTCAGTGATTGGTTCAAGGAGGGAGGACTCTTCCTTCCCGAAAACCTTATCTTCTGACAAGGGATAACATTTGGACAATGGTTTCCTTAACTAGGGGAGCTTTCTGTGTTGATCATGATATGTTCTGATATGTTTACTTCTCCAATAAAAAGCAAGTTGAATATCATACCTGTAGAAAAAGTTCAGGTTGTTTAATGTGTGGATATATATCATGGACGTCCCTGAAAAGGGCTGTACAGATCAGGTATCTCCAACTATTCGACTCTGAAATATTTTAATGGAGTTTTATTCTGTAGATTGTGACTTGATGGCAGCACTCTTGTCTGGCTGACACTGTAGCCTTATACTAGTGACTTTCTTCGATGACATGCCATAAATGCCTCTGCTCTATAGGACTCCAATACATTTAAATATTTTGGAAATTAGGATACAGTTTATAATGACAACATATGTTTTCTTATTTCTTTTATTTATTTATTTTTATTTTTGTAATTCTAGGAAGGCTATTAGAAATTGAATGTTCCTTAGAATTAAAAGAATTATTAAATAATGCAGTATTTAATTCTAATTTATTCATTAAATTCAGCCTAATCCACAGCAGCCTAATATTAAGTCAAAATAATCGAGTGAGAAAATAAAGGCTGTTTTGTTGAAAAATTGTTTACAACTTTATAATGAGCTTTGTTTTATAGACCTCATAGAATTTTTTTTTAAATCCATAGTATATGGTTGGCTTACTCTGGTTTCAGCCTAATAATGAATGGTTTAATAGCTGATTCTTTAATAGGTATTGTGACCCATTTTAGAGTTGAGGAAAATCACAGTCAAAGAGTTCTGCAATTAATTCACTTTGAGCATAGGATTTTAACAGAATATCACCTGCCACTCTCTTCTGTTAAATTATTTGCATGTATCTACATCTTTATATTTTGACACATTCCAATGATTCCCAGAAACATAAATACTAGACTGAAAATCCTTAAAGCTTTTGGAAACCACTTATTCCCTGACCCAACCATTCACCAGTGTCATGTGATAGTTTTTTGTTTGTTTGATTTTTGTTTTTTTTTGTTTGTTTGTTTTTATTTAAAAGAAGGATGAAGAATAAGATATGCCTATTGTATTCCTAGTTCCTCAACCTAGAATTGACCTTAATACTTGCATGTAATTAAAATAGTATAAAAACAAAAAAGGAGGAGGGAGGATGAGATGGGGGTTTCTAGGGAGGGGAAATGGGGATGACATCTGAAATGTAAATAAATAAAATATACAAAAAAAAATAGATGTGCCTGTCTTTCTACCAAAACAAAAGTGCAGAATAGGTTATCTGTTCCCAAATGATGCCCAACCCTGTTGGGAATTCTGGCACCCAATGGTGGCTAACAGAGTGTGCACAGAAAGTGAATAGAAGTCCGATGAGGGCTGTGCTGGAAGTGTGTAAAAGGCCATTACACCCTACCACTCATGTGAACTTCTGATTGTACCTAAGAGCTGCTTTAATAATAACCTCAGTGCTCTGTCACAGATGGACTTGGACATGCTGTCAGCAGTATAAGCTTCCAGCACTGACAGCAGTATAAATCTGCATCCCTCTATCCTGCATGCAAATAGCTGCCACCACCCTGATCTAGACTAATCAAAGGAACAAGCCAGTAGAGGTTTAGAAGGTTCTGTGCTGCAGGCTGCTGCCACCATTAACTTAATAGCTGAAATACAGTGAATTATGGGAAAGTCTGTTTAAATACTGACCTCTTTGGGGCAAGAGACTAAAAAAAGCACTACTGTAATTAGTGTTGTTTTTAAGGGACAAGATGCTTCCTGAAGTGTGACTTTGCAGAACTGACAGTCATGTCCCAGGTGAACATCAATGTGAGAACGAGTCTTAAGTGGTCTTGAGAAGTGGTAAGGAGAGTGGAACCTAGATGCTCTTGGGCTTTGGTGAGAAATGGTGGTTCCCCTTCACTTCTGGTGCACAGGAATGAATAAAAATGAAGACATGGCTACATCTAGGTATGGTTAAGGCTTTTATTGTAAATATGAGGGAGAATTCAGCCAGAAGCATCTGTAAGACTCCACAGATGTCCAGCAGCTGAGATTGGATCATTAGTGAGGAGGGAGGGGAGGAAAGAAGAAGAGAGGATGGGAGGGAGGGAGGGGAGGGGAGGGGAGAGGGGGAGAGGAGAGAGGGGAGGGGAGGGGAGGGGAAGGGAAGGGAAGGGGAGGGGAAGGGGAGGGGAGAGGAGAGGAGAGGAGAAGAGAATAGGTCAAAGGGAATCAAGAGAGCACCAAGAGCCAGGAGAGTCCCCTCACCCACGTAGCCAAAATGGCTGAGGTTAAATAGGAAAGAAATGCTGGAGGAAGGGAAAGGAAGCTCAGAGGCTGGAAAGGTTTAGGTAAGTGAGTAGGGATAAGAAGTATTGAGAAGCCAGGACTCCAGGTAATAGGTATTTGAGATGCTGAGAGCCTGGTGGTCAGCATCCCTTTTGATGTGTTAAATGCTCAATTCAGCTATTTGTCCTGGATTTCTTTGAGACCTAACAAGGACTAAGGCAAACTTAGACTGTTCTTTTTAGAGCTTGAGTTAAGCAAAAAAGAAAGAAAAAGAAAGAAAAAAGAGAAAAGAAAGAGAAAAAGAAAAAGACAGATGGACTCTTTAAAATATTTATGCTCATAAATATTTAAATGGCATGCTGTGTGTTTTATGTTGTACAAATCCACCTGTGAGACAGCATTATCCAGCAGCAAGCATCTGATCGGATGTGAGTTAACTGAGTCTGCTGGCCTTGTCTGGGCAGGTCTTTCCAGACTCCAGCTCATTGGCAATGTCTTTGTGTACATGATATTCTGGGTGTCTTCTGGATTAACAGACTTATTTCAGGAGTCAATTCAGTTTTTGGATGCAATTGACCTAGTGGTTAATAGTATTTCATTGGAACTGTATTTGATAAGGAAGTTGGACAAATAATGCATTTTCACCTTTTTTTTTCAAGTAAATTTCTTAAAATTCTTTCACTTATGAATTTCCTCTCTGATACTAGCCATGTCCTAGAGCCTCTCTTTCTATTAATCAACTTTTATTAAAATAAATCTTGAATGTGTGGTCACTACCACCTGTAAAACAGGGCAGCTGTTCTCAGTATTCCCTACTTAGACAAGATAATCATTTGTTTCAATTATATCTCCCATATAGATGGCATAACCCATATAAAACGGGTGTTTACCATGTGCCTTGTTCCTTTATTACATAATCAACACGTTAAGAATTATGGTTATGCTCTTAAGGGTAGACCTAATATTTAACAGTAGAAGGCCAACACAAGACAAACTTGATGACATTGGTTTGTGCATGTGTGTGCGTGTGTTTGTATATACATGCATATATATGTATATACATATATGCATATTAGGGTTTCTGATTTTGTATTTTTTCTATGACGAATCCTCTCTCACAGTTTCATATGCTTTCAATTGGAGGAACATTCCAGAATGTTAATTATTTGGTGGCACATACTAGAGTAATAGAAGCTGCTTTCTAGTGTTTTCTCTTCACGTCAGATTGAAGAGATGATTGCAATAAATGAGCATCCGTATGCCAAGATGTGATGTAGCAAACAACTTTACGAATAAAGATGGTAACGATCCCCATCAGCCCATCAGCATGATTGGGGTTCCAGTGTGATCTGGCACTGAGATGGAACAGTTGCTTCACAGAATAGCTTATCTTGCCATGAGCATCTTCCTTCCTTCCTTCCTTCCTTCCTTCCTTCCTTCCTTCCTTCCTTCCATTTATTTATTTGAATATTTTATTTATTTATATTTCAAATGTTATCCCCTTTCCAGGTTCTCCTCTGGAACCCTTACCCTGCTTACCCTGCTTCTATGAGGGTGCTCCCCCACCCGCCCAACCACTCCCACCTCACCACCCTAGCATTCCTTTATACTGGATGGTGCATCAAGCCTTCACAGGACCAAGGGCCTCCCCTCCCACTGATGCCTGATAAGGCCCCTTCAGCTCCTTCAGTTTTTCCCCTAACTCCTCCATTGAGGTCAACTTTCTGCTCAGTTTGATGGTTGGCTGCGAGCACCCGCATCTGTATTGGTCAGGATCTGGCAGAGCCTTTTAGGAGACAGTTGTATCAGGCTGCTGTCAGCAAGTACTTTTTGGCATCTGCAATAGTGTCTGGGTTTGGTTTCTGCATGTGGGATGGATCCCCAGGTGGGGCAGTCTCTGGATGGCCTTTCCTTTAATCTCTGTTCCACTTTTTGTTCCTGTATTTCCTTTAGACAGGAACAATTTTGTGTTAAAATTTCGGAGATGGGTGGGTGGCCCATCTGTTAAGTGGGGGGTTAACCTCTGGATATAGTCTCAATAGGTTCTGCTTCTCCTTTGTGGGGTATTTCAGCTAATGTCACCCCCGTGGGGTCCTGAGAGGCTCTTGTTTTCCTAGCATCTGTGACTTTCTGGTTGCTACCATCAGTTCCCCATCCCCCAGTGCTATACACCTCTATTCAATTTCCTGACCCTCTGTATATCTCCCCCATCTCCTTACCTACATGATTTCCCCCCTCTTTTCTTCTCCCCCTCTCCTCTTCCTCCTAAGTCCCTCCCACCCTTTACTTCCCTTGAATATTTTGTTCTGTCTTCTGAGTAGGACTGAAGCATCTATTCTTTGGTCTTCCTATTGAACTTAATGTGGTCCATGAATTGTATTGTGGGTATTCCATGCTCTTTGCCTAATATTCACTTATCAGTGAGTACATACTATGTGTGTTCTTTTGTGACTGAGTTACCTCACTCAGGATATTTGAAGTCATTGTTTTTAATAGCTGAGTAGTACTCCACTGTGAAAATGTACCACATTTCCTGCATTCATTCCTTTGTTGAGGGACATCTGGGCTCTTTCCAGCTTCTGGCTGTTATTCTGAAGGAAAAGCTTCCAATTGTCACCTCCTTTCATCTTCACAAACCCTTTGAGGTGGAGACTTGCTTTGCTTCCATTATGTAGATGAGGACGAAATGCATTGAGGAGTAACAGGCCTAAATCCAAGCTGAGATTCAAAACTGGTATGATGGACGCAGGTTTGCCCTGAGGCAGCTTTTCTGATTTTTTTTTTTTTTTAAACATCATTGTTTATTTCTAGTTCCCGTCTTGGTCAGTTAGCTGCTGGAGCTGTCTGCGCCTGTCTAAACAGATTCTTGGTGGTTCCTGGAATGGAAGAGGCAGTGGAATTTTGCAAAGAACAATTGAGCCAAGTTCAGCCACTGTGCAGAGCGGAATCTGAAAAGTAGCCACCTTGGAAGGGCTTAAACGTGAACCAAAATGTATTAACTGAATACATTTTAACTTTTAAAACAAACCCACTCGTTTATGTCTATAGAAATCTGAACGTACAGGCCTGGGTAACACTTCAATACAGCGCATGCCTTGAAAGCATGAGAATCCGCAGTTCCACTCTGCAGAACCCATGGGGGAAAACACCATCAAAAATGAATCCACGTGCCATGGAGTGCAATGTTGGGGAGGTAGAGAGAGGCCGGGCAGCCTCTTCAAGTTGGAGACCCTATCATAAAATCTAGATGGATAGTAACTGAGGAACAACTGCATGGCTGTTCTTCTGTTCTTCTCACTTCCTCAGTTATCACCATGCATATTCAGAACCTGTGTGGGTGCATGCGCACTAGGGAACATTTTGTGTGTGTGTGTGTGTGTGTGTGTGTGTGTGTGTGTGTGTGTGTCTGTGTCTGTGTCTGTGTCTGTATGTACTCGCACACAGATAGAAAGAGAGAGAGAGAGAGGGAGAGAGAGATGGGTGTGGAGAGGGAGGAGTAGAAACTAAAAATGTAAATGCTTCTGTCTTGTTTTGCCATCCTTCTGTGGACACCAAGAAATGAACTGTGTTTAAAAGATGTCCATAGAAGGGTGGTGAAGCCAAGATAGAAGCATTCACATTTAAGTTCTGCAAGGCATGTAATTAAAAAAAATCTGGTCAGGCATAAAATAATTAAACTGTTCATATAGCATATAATTACATCATTATGCACATATCTCTGTTACTGTAAGTTGGATCACGAGAGAGCAAAGTGTCAAGTCTTTCTGAAAGTGATGGTTTTCATTTTAGTATTTCCTAAAATACACATTTATCTTATTGCTCAAAGTCTGTAAACTTTTGACAATTTTTTACCTTGTTTGAATTTGCAAATTATTCATGTAAGCTAAAGTGACTCCCTGTTCATTTTTAGTAATGGGAAGCCATCTGGGTCCTCATATCATCTTTAGAGGTTTAGGTACCCTGTATTTCAATGTTTCTTGTTTTAAAATCTCATGTACGTAGAGTAAACACTGTTAATAAAAAAAAAAAACATAAAAGTAATAACTCAATTCCAGACCATTTTGATTAAAAAGATGTGCTAATTCTTAAGGAGCCAGGTGGAGGTTTATAAGTCTGAAGAGAGAGTGGCTGTAGAAATTAATAATGGAAACAAGATTTTGCAAAGACTATTGAATCAACTCAAGAATGGCCACCTTAGAATAAGCAAAAAAAAAAAAAAAAAAAAAAGAATGGTCACCTTTCATGTGAGCTCCAGCATTGTAGCAGCTTGCGAATGATGTTGTTGGTATCAGGCCCCGAAACCACCCATATAAAACAGGCAGAACCCCAGACCTCGCTCTCCTCTTCCATCTTCTACTTCTCCCCCCTACACCTTCTTCCTATCTCCTGAATAACCCCCCCCCAACTGTTTGGTCTGGTGTGGTCCATTCTAAGCTGCACGTCTAACAGATGGGCTAATTAGTAATCACTGCTTTGAATTCATTACATTGGGTGCTTTAAATACCTTTGACACTATTTTCTTGGTTTGGCAAATCACAGTAGCTTTTACTTATTTCTGTGGTGGTGGAAATCAAACTTAAAGTCCCTTGTATGCTAGAGAGTTCTTTCCCACTATCCTCTTCCTTAGGTATCTGTTATGTCAGTGTCTCCTGTTGAAGCCTTCCCTAATAAGCAGTAAGGTTGTATAAAAAAATATAAAAAAAAAAAAAATCAAAAAACAAAACAAAACAAAAAACCCCTAATCAAGTCCTCTTAGGCATGTGGTTGAAATTCCCTAAGTCTCTCCTTTTGCATGTATAAGATGGGTGATTTCTCAGTCCCTTCCAGGATTGTCACTGGCATGAGAATGACACATGCTGAGTCACTGGTGAACAGTCTAGGAAGGTTATTAGTTCTTACCCTGTTAGTGGCATATTACTGGTCAGTTTGGCTGTTGCTGCCTTTATTAGACTGTGACTTGTTACCAACCAGAGCTCATTTATTCAGGGTCTGAAATGAAGACAGGTAAAGAGTATCACCCCTCCCTGTCCAAGTTTGGGCATTTATTTATATAAGAAATTCTATAGAAATATAGATATGAGACTGTGTATTATTGATTTCCCACGGAGCAGATAAACTCCTAGAAAACCAAGAGCCTTTAAATCTCATTTGGAGGTTTAGCCACTGATCTGTGCTTGAGATTAGGAACTGCGTATTCCCTATATCCTCCTGGGCATAAAAATTGTATCTTTCACCAGTCATAATGGATAACAGTTTTCTTTAACAAACCTATAGCTTTCTCTTTCCTGTGTATCAAAGTATCATATTACTCTGGACTGATGGACACCTGTGGGGTGACTCTCATTGGAAGTGTTTCATGTTGTTAGGGAAAGGCTTGTTTACTCAAGGTATTTTCCATGGTCTTGAAGTGAAATATGTAATAATAATAATAATAATATATATATATATACATATATATATATGTATATATATTACCAAATAATATATACTATATGCTATAATACTCTACTATCTATTATATACTATATATAGTATATGTACATACTGTATAGTATATACTATAGATATACACATGTACACTATATATATGTATATATACACATACATACATACATGTATATATAATAAAAGAAGTCCTAAACCAAGGCCCTCCATAGACTCTGGTGAAAATAGGAAGGTTACGGCCAGTTTGAGGAATCTCTGTGTTGGATTTCAGATGCTATCTGATGACTTTCTTAACCTTTGGGTTTGGAGGAAACTCATAGTTTGTTAATTCATTCCAAGACAATTTACCCAATAGTCATAAGAATATCAGGGCATGCATAGAGATGGTAATGAATTTTGAGGAGCCTAACAATAGCCCAAAATAATTTAACTCTGGGCCTGCAGCATTGCAACTCTCCATGGTCACAATTCATTTGTCTGTCAGCCTTGAAGGATTATAAACATAGATGTAGATTTTTCTACTGGAAAATTCAATTCGCAATTTTTTTTTTGAAACTGATATATTTCCATGTAGTAAAAGCATGGTTTGTTGTTGTTGTTTGCTGTTATTTAGGCAAGGTTCCATCCACTACATGGACCATGCTGGACCCAAACTCTTTCTCTCCTTGAACTTTGATTTCTAAGCATTTCCCATCTATCCTAGCTTTTAATTAATTATGTTTTAAATTTGTTTATTTTCATTTCCATGCTTGTGTGTTTTGTTTGCATCATGCACATTCCTGGATCCTGCAAAGACCAGAAGGGAGGATTTGAATCCCCAGAACTGGAGCTACAAAATGTTGTGACTCACCATGTGGGAGCTGGGAATGCTCTTGGCCATTAGATAGTTATTTCATTATTTAATTTTTTTATTAACAAATATGTACCTTTGCCAGTGTTTAATTCAAAATCCTATTTTATTCAAAATCAATGTTATCATTGCCTTCATCCCTGGGCTAAGAATTCCTGGAAGCAAGTTTCCATCATACAGTTTAGCAGCACCAAACTATTGAAAGAGCAGGTTGTGTGTTTTTTTCTGCTTATAGAGTCTGTTTGAACAGTCTGCAAAGTCTTCCCCAACAATAGATCCCTACATTGTAAGTAAATGCAAACCAGTGTCTTCACTTTCCCTAAGAGTCTTGTCCTTTTTGACTTTGGAATCTTTTTAGACTTTTAAACTTCCATTGCAAGAATTAGGATGGTCAGGATAGTCTCCCCTCTGCAAATACCCCTCCCTCCATGGTGCCTTTATCTTTTTTCCATGTTAAGTGCAGAGCTTCCTAGATTGATGTAAGCTCTTCTCTCATATTCTTCCCATAGTAGCTTCTATTGATCATCTTTTTGCATGTCAGGGATTCTTAGACTTTCTCCAGGCCATCATCTTAGAGCTGACTGCTAACTTCTGAGATCACAGTGAGTCCTTTGCTTGTGGTTCTCACAGAACTATTTAGAAAGTCTTGAGATGTAGATAGCAGAATTCCTAAGGAGTCCTACAAGTGACCCTCTTTGCCAGCCCTTTCATTTATGATGATAAACCTCCTCGGGTCCAACCTCTCCGGAGACTAGATTGAATCACATATTTTCCATTTTATAATACATTACAATGTAATATAGCAATGACTTCTTTTACTCCGACATGACATGCCTGTTTTTGCATAGATTTTTCTGAATAATTTTGAAATAGCAAAATTGTTCTGAATGGGAAAAAGTAAAGATACATTTTAACTTTTTCATTGTCTTGTCATTCTGATGGTTAAGGTAAAGTGGTATCTAACAAAATTTACTGTGATCCCGCTGCACAAAAATAGCTATTCACATAGCTTTTGAAAGGTACAGCCTACTTGACATTTCCCCATGTATTCAAGCATAGTGATGTTTTCCTTCTCAGAAATGCATGCCTAGATATTCCCGTCTGTGTGCTGAAATGATGCAAAGAGTCTGTGCGGGAGGACGGTCAATAAGCACCGGCTCTGGAGTATTAATGAACTTCTTTGTGAACTCTGATTTATCCATTATGCTCTATGTATACTTGGCTTTGGTAAATTGCTCAAAGGTTCTGATACCTGATCATTTTGTTACAATAGCCTTGATTAGGGTTCTGTTGAGGGTCCCATCAAGGGGAATCTATTTCTTCCTGGTCAAGATAATAACATTTACATCTGACTGGGTAGAGACCAATATTCCAAACTATCCAGAACAGGAGAATTTATCCAGTTGGGCCTGTTAATCACCTTACAAAATCATCACCCCTTAGGAAGGTGGACTCAACTAATGCCTCCCATTCACCTAAGATGTGGGAAGAGTAATTATTCCCTTCATGCGATCATGTGCTTGTCTTCCACAGAACCACTGTTGTGTGCAGTTGCTGCAGAGTTGCCACTGGGCACACTGAGGTCTGCCCCATTCTGAGTGCTTACTCAGATAAGCATATCTCTCACTCTTTTTTCATTTATGTCTTTCTTTGCAGCAGTGGCCAGTGCCCAAGTATACTTTCCCTGGTATTTGGGACTTTTTTGGTTTCTGAAACTACTACCTTTCTCTTGCCTTGTGACTGCTTGCCGAACCTCTGTGCCTAACTCACAAAGGCGTGGCTTTTCCTCTTCTTTTCCATCGCCTTCTTCAAAGCACCTGTAAAGATGGATAGCTTATGTGCTCCTCTAGTTCTTTGCTTTAAAGTCTAAGCAAATAGTCCTTGACTTTCCTTTGGAGTCCATCCTTAAACTCTTCCATTTGTGTGACTAAGACTGCAAAGAGGGATCCAAATATTCCTGGCAACCGAATGTTCCTGCAACGTGACAGTCAACAGGTTTGGGGGACAATTGTATTAAATATGCACCATCACTACCTTGTTATCAAGGTGCTCCTGGTTTGAGTCCAGGTATTTTCTTTTCTTTCTGTTTCAGGTTTATGACCCTTGGCACTTTTGACAAATGAATTTCTGCTATGACATGAGTCATTGCCTCCTGCTGCTTTACCTCACCACTGTGGTGCATTATGGAAATACTGCAGGAGTCATTTCATTCTTCCTGTGTGTGGACTCTTCTTCCTTTCTATCCTACTGCATCATCTACTCTATCCTTTCCTCATCACTATAGAAACCCATTGTTTCCTCCGCAGCTTCTTTGCTCCAGGGAGGCACAGTGGGTTTCACCTGTTGTTTGCTGCTTTGTCATGTGCACGCTCCTTGGTATCCATTGCTGTTAGAGTCATAGATGGTGTGTGCCTGCCTGTGTGTGTGCATGTGTATGTCTGTGTGTGCCTGTGTGTGTGTGCATGTGTGTGTCTCCCTCTGTGTGTATGTACACAAGTGTATAATTGTCCACAGTGGGATTATTTGGTTTTCTCACCATTTCTCTAGACACACATTTGTCTTGTAACTGAAGAATCTCTGAAGTGTTTCATATGTGCCTGCATCATGAAGTAGCTTGTTTCATTCCACCAAGGCTTACAGTGTGATTCCCTCCCCCCACAAGAGGATAGAATATTCTTTTCATTTCTCTATACTTTATAACACAGGTTTGCATTGTGAAGCTTCCTTTTCTGTTTTTCTTTTCTTTGGTTATTTTCGAGACACCTTCTCATAATGCAGCCATGTTGCTCTGGCTAGCCTTGAACTCCCTGTTCATATTCTTCAGCCTCCTGGTTCTGGGGATGCATCACTGCTTCCAGCTGCAGTGTGATGTTTCTACATGATAGACACATTTTTATGCCTTTTCAGAGACATATGTTCTATATACAACAGCAGAGTGGAGAGTACCAGACCCCTGGTGAGGTCTGGAACACGCCTTCTTTTTATTTTGTTTCCTTTTAAATGATGGATCTTTATGGAGGCTTAGCCACTTGGAAAGGGAGTGGACCCGGAACTTGGTTTCTAAGGGTTATGGAATTATGTGAAGGGATGGTACACTTGGTTGGAAACTCCTTAAGCCTATAGTAACTTGTACTGCTTGTATACAATACCAACACAAAATGAGTTTTTTGGCAGAGCTTTGTAAACACATTTCAACTAGATATAAAGATTTTATAAACCACATTCTTTGTGTGATGTTCCAGGGAAGAATCACAACCCCCTAGGATGTCATTAATTTTATATCTAGCTCATATTTTAAGAGCAGATAGAAAAGGCACATATCTATAATCCATAGTTACATTAGTAAAGTGTGGAGAATATGCAGGTAGACATTAAAATGATCAATGTAGTCCAAGAGGCCAGTAAAGTCATATGGCTAAGAGCTTTTGATGGAGCATCCAGGGACCATGTTTCAAACTGACTCTCCACTCCTTGCCTAACCTTGACTAAATTCCTAATCTACTGTGGCCTCCGTTTTTCCCCATCCACAAAAATTAGGATTTACCTTATAGACTTGTGAAGATGAACATACTTCATGTAGCATCTTTGACATGGTGCCTTCCACTCTTAAAAAAATTCTGTCTTTTCTCCTTTGTCCATATACTTTGTTGTAGTATACCATGTAAAACTCATTGTTTTGTATTTCTAGGTCTCTATGTTCAGTGATTCAATCTTAAAATTCAGTAACTGGGAAATCATACAGTTGCCTAGACTTTGCTTTCTGATACTTTTTCTAACAGAAGATTCTAGGTGGCATTTTTTTAAATGATAGTACAATGGAGGATGGACATTCTAAGAATATTTTAGAATCTCCCAACAAGAACATGTCACTATAGTTAGCTACAGTCCGGAAGAATTCACATCAAAAGGCTCTATGACTAATCCTACTCCAAGTCCTCTGGAATCTCGGGCTGCGTGAGTGGTGGACATTTTCTCATCCCTTAAACTATCTACCAGCTGGACAAGGGTCAGAAAGAGCCATTCATATGTTTATGATGAAGGTTTGTTACCTTTCTTATCAGTCTTATCTTCTTCTGTGGGTAAATTTCAGGTATATTAGAAGTCTCAGAAAGGGTAGCTTGTTCTTTCTGTATCTCTAAGCATAGACAGGTCTTCATCTAGGTTACCAAGTTGCACTGTGAGTTTGCTATCAGAGGATGCCCCTGTTTACGTGGCTCTCTGCTTTGGACTGCACTATTACTGGCAAGCGGGCTGTGATACGCTAACAACATAATTCTCATCTTGCTCTCTGATAAGCATAAGGGTCAGGGGGTTTATTGCTATTTTATTGCTGTATTAGATGGAATGATTTCTGTGCCTCATGTCCATTTATCATCAAATGTTTATCAAGTGTTTTCAGGAACTCCAAATGATAATGATGATTTGTAGATATTTGAGATTTGTTTTTGTTTTTGTTTTTGTTGTTTGTTTTTTGGTAGTTAACAAGTTGCAAAAATTTTAGGGAAAACTACCTCAAAAGAGATGACTGAACCTGAAGAACTAGTGCCATCTTATTTTGACTGGAGAATGGATATATATATTATCACATATTCAGTCTGTCTTATAGGACAAAAATGAGTGTTGTGTGGTTTATGTAAATTAATTATTTAAATTTAATTTTGAATCTGAAATTCTGTATTGAAAA
This sequence comes from Rhabdomys pumilio, assembly GCA_030674055.1. Classification (NCBI taxonomy): domain Eukaryota; kingdom Metazoa; phylum Chordata; class Mammalia; order Rodentia; family Muridae; genus Rhabdomys; species Rhabdomys pumilio. Next base: position 168,716,023 of record JANHMN010000001.1, read on the forward strand.
CATCATTTCTTGGAGAAATGGTTAAATGACAATTAAATCTGTGCAGGGACACCTGCCTTTGGTGTGCTTGAAGTGATTTGTGACAACAGCAGTTCTCTGTAAACACTCAAAAGCCCAATGTTGACAACAGTGAAGAACACCTCCTTTGCAATGTAAGTCTCCCAGAAAATGATAACTCACTGAAAATGGCAGCTGTGGAGGAGTAAGCCATTTTTTCTTCACACTGCCTTTGCCTACACGAGAAACCAGGCATACACAGAAGGCAGAAGAATGTTTGAATGTTTGAATGTTTGATGGTCTCCTCAGGTAGAAGAGGCAAGCAGGGCAGGAAAGCAGCCAAGATTCAGAGGAAGCAACAGCTCCTGAAAAAGATTAAGCTTTGGGATGGTAACTCCACACTCCTACCTTGAAGTGCAAGTTTGCTTAAGTTTTATGCCTTATAGTGAGTGATGCTAAGAAAAAAGTTACGGAAAAGGAGAACAATATCTGACAGCCTCTAAAGTACCAAGAAGAAAAATAATTGAAGTTCAGCATCCAGGAAGGACAAGGGATACTTTTCAACACCACTGGCCCACACTGTAGTTGTGCAGATAGCCAGAGGGAGGTGGACTTCTTCAAAAGGCTGACTGACCTGGAGTCACCTCCTTCTTGCATTAGATAAAGATATGTTGCCTATCTCAAACCACTGGTCATATAAAGGAACCAAAACTTAAAAACAGAAACAACTGAAGTATGATCCCAGAGCGTGGTCAGAATTAGAGTTAAGGCTAGACCTCTGACACTTGTCTGCTTGCCTCACCCCACTCCTCACTTCCTAGCTTAAACTATGTAACTCGTGCTGTAGACATTTCAGGCTGTAACTGCTGTTTTCCTCTCTATTGTTGCTAATTGCTATGGATTTCTTTAGGAATTTGGCCTTCTATGTGACTCCATACAGGTGAGCAAATTAAGGGCATGAGTACGGTGCTAGCAGTATAGCTTTTGGATGATTTTTAAGGAACTGTCAATATAATTTTACCTTTTTTTTCTTGCACAGGAAGATGGGTAGAAGGACAGACAAGAAGGGACCATATTAAGAACAGAAATGTTTGGGCTTTTTGCTTTAAAGCTATCAAGGTTTGCTAGTGAAATCACATATGTTTTGTGTTTGAATTATTTTTTGAAAGATAGAAGATCTTCAGAGCCTATGGGAGTGGGAGATGAAAAACAATCAAGTTCAGACAGGTTTAAACAGAGTGACAGTTGGCCCATGAATGGCTTCCTGTACATACAGGGAACCTTCCTTCCTTCCTTTTTTTTTTTTTTCTTTTTTTTGCTCAGACTGCTCACAGCTCTCCTGGATCATGCAGGATCGGGAATGAGATGAGTCTGTATGATCCACAGTTGGCTTCTTTGTTCTAGTGAGGAGTCTTTGAGGAGTCTTTAAATCCAGTTCCACGTCTCCTTTCATAGAAGAGAATAGCCTGTCATTGCAGCAGTATGATTTCTTGAAATCAAGTTTCACTAAGAAGTGCCTCATAAGTGCTTCTCAAAGCGAGGCGCTAGAACAGGATCTCTAGTCAGTGATGCACTTTGACCCTGAGTGCTTTGGAATCTGAGAGCTGCAGTGACTGTCAGTCTAGGTCTCAGGAGGACATGTGATATCACCTCAGAGCTCCTTAGAAATGCATATTAATGGGTCTTGTGCTGTCCTGGAGGATCTGAGTCTCTGTAGGTGGAGACTATTTCAATAAATTCTCAAATGATATATGTTGCATGGGGAAGTGGTAGCACTTCTCTAGAATACTCATATGGACCATGTAGAATTACTAGGTGGGGCCACGATCACTAAAGTGCTCACAGGGGCAGACTGTGGTATAGAGAAAGAGTGCATTGATAGTTTACTTTACAGGACTCTGTAGTCTCAGCCTGAAAACCACATGTTCTGCCTCTTGGTGGAGAGGCAAAGCTTCCCAAACACCTGAGCATCTTATCTTTTCTGTAGACCACACCTTATCTTTCTTTCAGCTAGAGATTTTGAACCTGTGTGAAAGTCTGTATCCTAATTTAAAAAGTGATACCAGGGACTCAGCTGTGCTAGGAAGCAATTGCTCAGAACATTTCTCCTTGAAAAAGAGGGACTCCTAGCCTGTTGACAGTGACTGTGAGGCCAAATGGTCCAAGACGATAGGTAAGTGTAGAGGAGTCATTCTTAACATGGGAGTTCATGGCCCATTTTACAAAGGTCACCGAAGACCATGTCATATATCAGATATTTATATTATGATTCGTAACAGTAGCAACATTAGAGTTATGAAGTAGCAACAAAAATAATTTTATGGTTGGAGTTCACTTCAACGTGAGGAACTGAATTAAAGGCATCACAGCATTAGGAAGATTGAGAACAACTAGAGGGAGGTGGAAAAAAATAAATTGGCATACAGGAGGATGAAGGAAAGGGAGATGGAAAAGTCAAGCTTTTTAATGGCATCACTTTGTGCATCATCAAATGAAGTTCTCAAGAAAAATAATTCATTATTTATATATACTTATCAAACTCAAGAAATTCTCAGCTTATTGTTTATATATAGCAAAGTCTTTCATAAGACAAAAAAAATTTCTAGCTTTAATCAAATTGTATGAGGCTATCTTAAAGTTTGTTCATGTATTGTGTCCTGGGTAGGTGAGATGATTTTTTTTTCTCCTCCCCTTTATTCTGTAAGGTAAAGAAATAAGAAAGAAAGAGTTAAAAAGAAGTTTGAGATGATAAATTGTTCTAATGATTTCATTGTTTTTTTTTCCAGCCTATTTAAAAATAAGTCTTCAGTGAGCTACTTTGTTGTTCAATGAGTGGATGCTCTTTCTGCTACTGCAAAATGCTTTGGAGAAAGTCTTTATTTATTGTTAAGCAGGTGTGAGCCTTTTAAGTAACTTCTAAGACTCCAGTTCTTGAAATACTCTGTGTTCACTGAGCAAGTCACGAAACATTACTATGGCTGAACTTGCTTATAATTTCAGAATCATATTGGGATAGAGAGAACAAATCTTGGTTCTTCATGTGGCTTCGGTCCTTGGATCATTATGAACATTTGGATCCTGGAAGGACTAGCAGAATGAATGATAGTGTCCCTGATCTGTTCAGAGCAGTCAGCAACAGAATCAGCTTGATAAGATCAAAGTCTCAACCCATTCCCCAGGAGTGAGAAAATGAAGATATACTTTTAGGCTGGTGTCAGGGAAGGACCCATACAAAGGGCCCTTTATTCCTTTTCAAAAAGTTTAGTAAGTTAGAAAAATTGGTAGAAAAGTGCATCAGTTCAAATATGTACAAACTTGGGTTCAAGTCCTTGCCCTGCTGATTTGCCCTCTGATCTACAATTGTGCACCTGTGGTCTAGGGTGACAGGTCTCACTTCATCAAGTGGTGGAGCTGAGGTGAGCTGATGTATCTGCAGCGCTTGCTATTCTTACAGTTATTTAAGAACTCTATAGTGTTAACGACTACTACTACTACTACAGCTGAGGCTGTAGTTGATTCAGAGCTGTATGTGGAATGTACCTTCACACCTAGGTGCTAGGAGCCACTCCAATTTCATGTTTCCCTCTAACTAGCATTCCTGTCATGGAAGACAGATTGACTTTTGGAATTTGTTAATTCAGTTGAACTATTCAGAGCACTCATCTATCCAAAATGAGGATGAAGAAAATATCTGACCTGAAAGTCTGCTCATTGATTAGATGAGATGGCGTGCGTCATCCTGAGCACGGTGGCTGAGACACAGTCAGTTCAGTGGGCCCATGACAAAGATTCAGTACGTTTTGGATGAATGAACCATCAGCACTTTCCATTTTCTCTCTAAGTGGCTGTCAGGAAGGCTTCCTAAGAACATACAGCATTCTGTAGTGTTATAGAGTGCTTATTTATGATTTGTGTTTGTTCTGTAATCACTTGCTTTCTATAGCAAATCTGCGCCCTCTCTCTGCCTAACTGACATTGCTATCTGGGTAAAACTGCTTACCTGGCTCCAGCAAGGATCTCTAGAGACTTGAGATTTATTGACGCTAGCTATTGATTGAGACCATCAGTGATCTGTTCTTAAGGTATATGATCTCACTTTAGTTGTTACATTGCAAAATTTCAGTAGAGCTGTGCTGAATCCGAGGGCTCAGTAGACCTTGTCTGCAAGCTCAGAACACAGATGGAATCCAGCAAAAGTGAAGGGAGATGGGAAATACAAAGTAGGAGGTACCAGTTAGAGTCAGCCTCTTATTTTAGAATAACTTTTCCTGTACACTGGGAAAATTCCAGCGCAACATTCTAGAAAGTAGATGTGTAGTTGAAAGACTCTCAGACCGATAATGCTTGTCTCCTGTATCAGACAAACGTTTTCTAAAGAGGATTCTACATTCTGCAGGAAAGTGAAAAAAAAAATCTGAACTGAATTAATTTCAGTGTCAAATCCTTCAGAAACGAAAATACATATCTTTCGACTTCGATCTACACAAATGAATAAAGTGTTGATTGCAATATAAGCTGCAGAGTGCAGAGTTCTGGCTTTCTTTTCTCTACTTCAGTTCCCCAAGAGCCCAAGATAACATCTAGCCTATCCATAGCAGGCATCCAACATACGCTATTGAGAAAGTCTTGAATAAAAGTAGCTCAGTATAGGATTGAACTCCACTTTGAAAAGGTACCAGAGGGAAATCTAGGCTTCCATGAGCCTGGGACTCCTACACCCCTGCTTTTCTTACTTATGTAGATGACATTTTGTTCAATATTTCAGCAGGCATGTACACTATTCCTCATAAACCAAGTCGGTAAAAAAAAAAAAAAAAACGCACGTTTTTATTGCATCATGAAGTATATAATTTCTCACTACTATATCAACTCCAGGACCACATCAGGAGGGCTGTGAAAAACGGCTTTGCTATCTTATCTAAATTTTTCATTTAAAAGTCAACTCCAATAACACTCAGTCATTTACAAGGTAAACTCCCTGGGAATGCTGGTGGCTGTATTTGCATATTTTATCCATCATAAAGGTTGTTAAAGGGCTGGGAGTTTATGGTTTTGCAGTTCCTTCCCATAGGCATATGACTGAAGGCTCAGATGGGAAAGCCTGCGTTTCAGATTTCAGTAGCACTGTGTATGGAGTAGACATCACAGAGGAAAGTGTGTGTGTGTGTGTGTGTGTGTGTGTGTGTGTGTGTGTGTGTTGGCTTGGCTTGCCACTGGGCAACTCAGTCATTTTTGCTGCTAACTGATTGATAGGCTGTGGTCCTTTGATGGATTAGTGCTTTCCTTCCTTGCCATTGATTCTGCCCAGTCAGTACAGTTCCATCATGCATGGCATAAAATACCTGCTTCATTTCAAAGACCATAAAGCAAAGGATACTTTGTATTTTAATTTCAAATGTATTTGTTTGGAGGCAATGTAAACTGAATTAAACTTGAAAAAGGAACAAACAACTCTGATACATGTTTGAGATGAGAAAAACTGTGGCAAATGATACCTCCTTCCCCTGCTTTAACTATGAGTACTCCAATTAGTAAAGTACCATTTCGAAACTGACAATTTAAAGTGTAAATGCGATTACTGGAAGGTGGGCAGGAATGGCCCAGAATTAAAGAGAGAATTTCTGTCTAATAGTACCAGGCAACGTACTGTAAAATGTTTGAAAATAATTAACAGGTAAAACATGGGAATAAATTGAAGGGAAATTATTCCTTCTAGTAGCTCTTTGAGAAGGAAGCATTTATCCAGAGTAATGCTAGTGTAAGTTTGTCAAGGCATTAAAGAAATGACAATTTGAATTTGATATTAAAAGCTGAAGTACAGGCAAGGTAATGCAGACGAGGCACTGTCTTAGGCAGCAGGGAGGCAACAGCATCATTCTTGCTGTCTTTGGGGGAGATTTTGTAAAGTGTGGTCACTTTCCCCTGGCCTGACAAATGGAGGGAAGCCCTGAATTTTTCCAAGAGGCACCAAGATAAAGAAGGAGGGAGACACAGTGAAAAGAGAATCACCCAATCCTGGGTGCTTTCGAGTCCTGCTGTGCATGTAACTCACCTGTTATTTATTTATTTTTTTTCAAAATAAGTATAAAGTATAGAGAGTCACTTTGAAATGTTGGTGTCAATACAAACTTGGAAGAAGATGTTTGCTGAGAGGTAGACAGAGGGAAACAACTATGGCAGAGTCGCCAAAGGAAATACCAATGTTGAAGTAGTTGGGGGAGTTCATATAAGATAGAGAATTTCCATCAGATGTTGTTATAGTAACTGGTTGGGAATGGTTTTTTTTTTGAGGGGGCAGGGAAGGAGTCTAGTGTCACTGCTTATACAACACAGAAGAAATACCTCACAATGGATTGGGATGTCAGGCTAGAATATATAAACCTTCTAGGACAAACCATATGGAAAAGTATTCATGACACTGACTGGGGCAATTATTCCTTAGATGTGACACAAGAGATAAAAGCAACAGTAGATTACTGAAACTATACCAAACTAGCATACTTCTGCACAGCCAAGGAGATTGTCGATATACTATAAACAACAGAGAAGGAGAACACATATCTAAACCACGTATCTAATCGAGGCTTATAAAACAAACACTAAAAGAATATGTAAACAGGGCAAATTCTGAACACTGACTCCAATAATCTGATTTTTAAATGATTAATGACAGTAGCCAAACTTTTAAAAGAATATAAATGGCTAATGGGTATATGAAGTAAAAAGATCTCTGAGGAACTGCAAATGAAAAATCAGTGACATAGCACACCTATATACACTTAGTTCATAACCTGCATGCTTGTGAGTGAGTGTGCACACATACACACTTAGTCCATAACATTCATGCCTGTGAGTATGCACACAAACACACTTAGTCCATAACACACATGCCTTTGAGTGAGTATGTATACATGCACACTTAGTCCCATAACGTGTATGCCTATAAGTATGCATAGTACATACTTAGTTCATAACATGCATGCATGTAAGTATGTATGTATGCATATATACACAGTCACAATGGCTATATCTACAAAATACTCCCTCACCCAAGTCTTAGGGAACATTGTCGAAGAGGGTATGGAAGGATTATACAAAGCCAGATAGATGGTCAGGGAGTTTGTTGTGAAATGGTATCTCCTAACCATATCAGAAGCAATACCCATAAAGTTTCACCAACTCAACTATCCAACTATGAGCTGAACAAGAATGACACCAATGAACATGTCACAGTGAATGGGGAAAGCTCACGAGGCCTCGACCCTACACAAACATCTATGTGCAACTAAGGAAAACTGAGAGTGGGGGTATAGTCTTGTTCAGGGAAGAGCACACCAATTCAGTGGCAAACAAGAAACCCTGGAAACATACATACATACATACATACATACATACATACATACATACATACATAGAAGATTATACATACTGAACATGCTTTGATTAGTAATATGCACACATATGCATACAAATGAGTGTGTGTAATAATAATAAATGAAAGGAAAGGCCATGGATTTAATGAAGAGTGGAGGGGCAGCATACAGGAGAGTTTGGACAGAGGGGAGAAATGTGATATATGATAATCTCAGTTTTTTCTTTTGTGAAGAAAGAGAGCAGATGCTGGTGAAGAGTCAGGGTGACTGGTCTTCTAGGAATGCAGTGTGCTACCACTATGGAAAGCAGTCTGGAGCTTCCTTAGAACCTGAAAGTAGAATTACTATGTGACCCAGAGAACCCATTTCTGAGACTTTAAGAATTGAAACCAGGCTCTGGGAGGGATATTAGCAGTACTCTGTCCACTGCAGTTGTATTCAATGTGGCTAACAGATACAATAACCTAGGTCTTCACCCAGGGATAATTTAGTGACAATGGTATGGTGTACACATGCAACAGAATCTTTTTCAACCTTATCAGAGACAGACTTAGTCATGAGAAATGATGGTATTGTGGGAGCCAAAAAAGCATAGTTCTCAGGAGCTTGTCAGTGTGGTAGGTTAGTGAGCTGCATGCAGCAGGTGGTACATGTCAGATGGGCAGGATGAAAGTGCTAAAGACCAGCTGCATTTTATCCACACACGACTAGACTGTGCCGTGCACTTACAATTTTAAGAGGATAGATCTCACATTAAATGTTTATATCTCAGTAAAATACAACAGAAAATGACGGATCAGTCAATGAATTGTTTGACATTTCTTTCAGCAAGTGCTTTGGACTATCTTAACCTTGTTTATAAATGAGAGCAAAAGGAAAACACATCTTTAAAAAAAAATACGTCAAGAAACATAGACGAGTGTAATTGGAATGATGTTGGTGGCGAATTCCAAGGGGAGGCCAGCCATTCAATCAGACATTCATTTTATTCCTCTTACAAGTGTTCTCTGTGCTGGGGATGGAGCTGAGGTGGTTAGCCACTTGTCCAGTCTTCAAAATGTTCTAGGGCCAGTCCACAGTACCAAGTAAACTAGGCATATTGGCACACTGCTATAATACCAGCACTGGGGAGGTAGAGGCAGGAGGATCAGATGTTCAAGGCCATACTTGACTCCAGAGCAAAGTCAATGTGGGGTATGTGAAATCCTGTCTAAAAACCCCAAACCAAACACAACAATAGCAACAACAACAACAATAACAACAAAAACATTTAAATATTAAATCATCTGGCCAATGCCATAAGTGCTCGTTATGACACAAGAGTGTTGGACTGAAGGGTAGTGTCATGTTGATAAGTTACTTCTTCATCATGGTATTATAGCAAAGTAAGTCACAACAGCCAGGATTTTCATAAAGGAGAGAGCTCCTGCTTTAGAGTCATGGGAAACTATTGTAGCCCTGAATCTGATAGCCCTATGAACCCCTGGCTTCATGTGAGGGGTTGAAAATTTGTGGAAGTGGTGCAAAGAGCTTAGATTGGTCAAGTGCATCAAAACCCTTTTATAGATATAATCCCACAGTGCTCAGTAAAAGCCTGGCCCCATCACAGCACGATTATTATCTGCTCTTGATGGAGATAAGTGCAGAAATCGGAAACAAATGCCAGATGAGACTTTGCCGAAATACAGAGAAGAACTTATGTTGCTCAAGAGACAATGGGAGAAGAGAGTAAAATGCAATATAATAATATATAATAATAAAATATAATATGTTTTAGCTAATGTGCTTTGTAAAATGCTACAAAACCAAACCACAGCGGAAGAAGATTGTTCACGGTGGACACAAAACACAGCTCTCCCCGAAGCATAGTAAACAAAGAGAGGCTATCTAAGATCTAGTTTACTTAGCAGTGAGATGCATTAAATAAGATGTGTACTGTCCTTAGAACTGGGGAAGCAGAAGTCAGAAACAGGTTTCGATGTGAAGCCTCTGTGGCTCTTCCTCTCTGAAAAATAACACAAGCGATGTTTGATCAGAAAATGGCTACATTTTAGCTGCAGTGCAGGTGCTGATAGGTGGCAGTTAAAGAAAAAATTGTTTCTAGAGACTCCAGCAACTGGGTTCTCTTTCAGTTGCTGACATGCAGTGATCTCAGTGCCCCTTGCAGCTCTGAGGAAGAGCTGGGGTCTCTTTTTCTCTTATGAGTCTTCGGGAAAAGGCAGTGGCTTTTGGTCACATTTTCAGTGTGCTGTGCAGTATAGTTGTTTCCTTGCTACTTGGAACACGATATTCTCTAAGCCATCAGGACTTCCCAGAGGGATAGGTGGAGACAACTTGAGGCATTGGCTAAGATCAGGCTATGCTATATGCTAGGCTTTGAAGTCACAGGCATGTCCATGTCCAGTGCCACAGTCCCACTGGACACTTCCCTGCCCACCTCTACACTTGGCACCCACTCTTTTGCTATAAAAGGGCTATAAGGATACTTTCCTTAGCAGTTGCTGTGGAGATAAAAACCAACAAATGTGTGCAAATCACACCATTAGTGTTAGTTGGTAGCTTGCTTCATTCTACTTGGCTTCACATCTTTTACACCTCTCTGTGTCTACTTGGTCAGAGCCGTTGCCATCCTATGTCAGAGGTGTGATTCTTTAGGGCAAGGCCTGCTTAGGAAAATGATCCATGATAGTTCTGCTAGGACCCCAGTGAGACCACCTGGAGTCTTCACTATGTCTTGAGTCTGATGTTGAACTTGGGCACGAAACTGCCTGTCATCTTTATGTGCCCCCTCACATGTGTGTGAGTGTCTGTGTCTGTGTGTCTATCTGTCTCTACCTCTTTCTCTTTCTCTCCATTCCCCTGTCTCTGTGTCTGTCTGTGTCTCTCTGTCTCTGTCTCTCTCTCTTTGAATATAGAAACCTATGACATAGGTCAGAAGACAACCTAAGATGGCAGAACTTCTTTAAGAGACAGGGTCTCTTTTTTGTGCATACTCCATGCTACCTGGTCCAAGAACTTCTGGGATCCTCCACCTCCGTTGTCCTCTCCTGGTGGAGTACTAGACACTCACAGGATGCGTCTGACTTTTATTTAGACTCTGAAAATTCAAACTCAGTTCCTCATGGTTGCTCAGAAGAACTTTACCCCAAGCCATCTCCCTAGTCAATACACGTATTTCTTTGGGCTTCATCTATGTACCCAGCATCCTCTCTTTTCTACCATATAGTTTTTAAAAGATCCCTGCCCCCTCCAGAGCATATGTAGGACTTTTCTGACTTCCTTGGCACTGATGATTGGAATAATGCACAGAAGACCTTTTAACTCACTTAAGTGAACGCATTTATAGGAATTTTGATTCCTTCTATTTGATTTTTAATAAAGTAGGTCTCAGTGGCGTCATCTCTTTAGTGGCTGGTTTGAAGCTGTCCCATAGACAGGGTCTCAGCTGCATTAGGTAAATATTAGATTTTCAACTATTTACAGCTTTGGGGCCAGTGGGCTCAACGCAAGTTGTCAAGCATGTCCAATTATTTTATTCTTCCCTTTGTTACAAAAGAATCAAGTTCATATTGGATAGTTCTTTGGGAGGCACACAATGAGATGGATGGTACTCCCATGGGGAATGTAACTACCCAAGAAGCAGAGCTGGTCTCAGTGGCAGCACATGTGTCCCAAGAGAAATCACCAATTAAAACCAACCTCAGCCCATGGGACACTTGTCCTTCATTTTGATTGTAGCTAAGATGAAGCGTTCCTGTCCTTTCTCCTTGCTTAACTTTCTTCATTTCTGTGTCCTCCAAGGTTTCCATTTTAATGTTCTCAATTTCTCTATCAGTGTTCATTGTCGTTTGGCAGAGGGTGGACACTGTAAGTAGGCAGTGTTGCTAATGGTCTCTACGATACTGCAGTCTGTGGTGCCAGCCAGTTTTGTATCACCCTGGAGGGTTGTCATGGAGGAGTTAGGCACATATGTGTGGATGTAGGACTGAAGGCCTTGTCTGCTGATTGTAGACTTGTGTCCACTTGAAGTTCCCTGCCACATGGCATTCCTTTAAGTGATAATATTGGAAGCTGGCTTTATAAATGGTCAGATGGAACATTTCCTTCCTTCCTCCTTTCTTTCTTTCCTTCTTTCTTTCTTTCTTTTTTTTTCTTTGAAATTTTTTCTTCAGCGATAAAAAAACCTACCTAGTATGTTTGAAGGGGCTCCCTTGATTAGTTAGATGCATTGATCTTAAAATGTCTCTGAGCTAATTCAAAGCAATGTATAATGATATATCTTAATTGTGTTTCTAAAATCTCTTTCCTGTTGCAATATACAATAGCAACCACAGGACTGAATTTCATCACATCTAAGACCTTGCATATACAGGGGAGAGAATTATACTGTGTCTATGCACCAAGAACAGAGAATTGGAGGCTGCTTCACAAACCTGCCCACTAGTGGCAGCATGAGTCCAACAGTGCTTTCTCACCTTGGACTATCAAAAGATGAGTGTGCAAAGCAGAAAGTCGCTTGCTTCCAGAAGTCTCCATTTTAATGTGAATGATGGAGCCTGAAAGAGGAAAAACGTATCATCAAATGGTGAATTATGGTCAGTGTTTTACCAGTGCCAACTAGTGAAAGCTGTACGGTGAATGGAAGTGTAAGCGCATTTTCAGTGCTTATTGTAGAACTGGAGGTAGCGAGTGAGGGGCTGGAGTCAACCCTTGTTAAGAGATGACAGACTATGTAAACAGTGAATGAGAGCACATGTAGAAGAAGCTTAGTCCCTCTATGATGACTGGTGAGGTTAAATTACTATGTCAGGTTGACCAAGGCTAAGAACATTTATGCTTTTAAATATTTATTTATTTGGCTTTCTTAGAGACACAGTCTTGTGTTTTGGGGCAGGCTTCTAACTCATTATGTAGCTGAGATGGACCTTGAACTCCTGAACTCCCTGCTTGTACCTTTCATGTGCTGGGATTCTAAATATCCTACCATCATGTGCAACTCTCGTTTCTAATTTTCATGACTTGAGAGCTTACACTTTGGAGTGATGGGGAACAGAACTGCAGAAACGGGAAAGTAACTATGTTTTTTTTTTCTTACTTTTAAAATGTTACTAAGACTCTCAGAAACATCCAGGCCACAGGAGAGGTTTTCTCTCTTTCCAGTTGTAATACATTCACTTAACATACATATGGCACTTCCTGTGTGCAGAGACATACTGTTAAGTACTTAGCAAACATTAAGTCACTTAATTCTTAAACTCTCTGTGTGAATCTGGACCTACCTGATCCACACTGAGGACTCATGATCAGTAATGTAAATTGTAGAGTTGGGATTTAATAAGGAAGTGTGACCTTGGAGGCCCTGAGCTTCCTCAGGCACTGGCACAGTCTCTTCTCAGAGCTCTTATGGATATTTACTTGCCAGACTGTAATCCTTTCAGAGACACAGCATCAGTCAGTCCTGCCTTCTCCACGGCGTTTTATATGGAATGATGCCAATAAATATGTATTGACTTGATTTAAGCCACAATTCTACCATTTGCCTCCTCATTTCTTTTATCTCTATTGATTATAAAATTAATGGGGTGGTGTGTAATTTTCACTTAACTACTTAGCCTGTAACTGTAATTTTTATGACTTTTAACATCACGATAAATCTATGACCTCCCTGAAAATTTCTTGCTTTATAAAATAGATTTCACTTAATTAAAACAGTAGATGAAGACACATCCTAAAGTTCTTAAGGAGGAAAAAGAGAGGTGCTTGTCTCTTGAGTTATATTTTAATCCACTCTCTTATGAATGCAGTAAAGTAGGCTTTCCTCTGAGAGCCAACTACTCCTCACAACTGCATATTTGAACACATGGGCAGTGTGGTCAGCCCAGTGTTCACATGACTAGGGAATCACATGTCTATCATGTCCTAGTTTGTCCTTCCTGAGACTCAAGTTAAAATCTGAACCACAGGATGATGTTAATAAGAAGTAGTAGCTCACTGAGTAATGGAATGTGTTTTAGGAAATGAGGTGGGTCCTTCTGGAAGGAGTTAAATTGCCCCAAGATCAGATGGTGTTTCATATGTGTTCCATCTTTGACATGTCTCATATGTGTGCTATCTTTGACACATCCCACGTGTAGCATCTTTGACATGTCCCAAATGTATGGCATCTTTGACATGTTCCACATGTGTGACATCTTTGGCATATTCCACATGTGTGGCATCTTTGACATGTCCCATATGTATGCCCTCTCTAACATATCCATCATGATGTAACACAGCAGACAGTTCTTACTGGAAGCTAAGCACATGTTACTACTCTGCTCCTGAATTTTCTTAACACCCAAACTTGGAACTTAAGTTAATCTGTTTTCTTTATTTAGTATTGTAACATCAAACATCTATTACAATATAACAATAAACAGCCCAACACAACTGCTTGCCTTTGAATGCCTTGCAAGTAACTGTAAGTTCATCTAAGGTTATTCTTCTCATCTGTTTTCTGTTGTGATAAATCCTACCTGGGGAAGAAATGGGTTTACTTGGCTTTCAAGAGTACAGTTCATCATAGAAGGAAGCCAAGGTAGGTACTCAGGGAAGGATCCTGGAGGCAGGTATTAAAGCAGAGATCATGGAAAAATGCTGCTTACTGGCTTGTTCTCCCTGGCTTGCTTAGCTACCTTTCTTAGGCACCCAGGACCACTTACTTAGGGTTAGCACTGCTGATAATGGGCTAAGCCCTCCCATTTAATTAAGAAAATGCCTCCAACTGACTCATCTGTAAACATTCTGATGGAGATAATTCTTACTTGAGACTTCCAGGGTTATATAGGTTTCTGTAAAGTTACAATGACTGAAAGTTATCGCTTGGCCACCAGTAGCTGAAAAGTGTCCTATTTGTCTGGCATCTCTTACAAAGATACTCACTATGAAGTTAGGAGTAAAAGGAACATTAAGATTAAAATAACTTTTGGTTTGTTTGTGAATGTGAAAGTTGATTAATGATGAAGACTCAAGAGCTTGTGGAGTCTTAGTTTTGATTTGGTCATGACAGATGTGCATTATAATCAAAGAAATAAGCCTCATTACTAGATACTCCCCAGGAGGGTGGATTATATAGTATTGTGGTGGTTTGAATGAAAACAGCCTCCATAGGCTTATAGGAGATGGCACTATTAGAGTATGTGGTCTTGTTTTAGTAGGTATGTTCTTGTTGGAGGAAGTGTGTCACTATGAGGATGGGCTTTGAGGTCTCATATGCTCAGGCTATGCCCAGTGTGCCACATAGTCACTTGTGCTGCCTGCGGATCTGGATATAGAACTGTCAGCTCCTTCTCTAGCACTGTGTTTGCCTGTATGCTGTCATGTTTCCTGCCATGATGATAATGAAAACAATGCCTCTGAAATTATAAGCCAGCTCCAATTAAATGTGTTTCTTTCTAAATGTTGCTCCGGTCATGGTGTCACTTCATAGCAATAAAGATCGTAACTAAGCCAGGTATTTCTGCCCTACACAGTTCTACATAAAAATGGACTGATCTGTGTTCTTCTAAGAATGAGCATCCATAGAAGCATCAGGATGCTTATGCCCTTGTGAATCTGTTGCTACATAGCATCAGCAACATGAGGGTCAGTTTCATTTTTTTAAGTATTTAGTGTCTGTGTGCATGAAGAAATGCACAAACATGTGTAAACGTAAGCACACTAGAGTGTAAGAGATTAGATGACCAAAGCCCAGACTTTAGGATGGAAAAGTTTAAAAGTGACCAGATTGGATAATACAAAGTTCTGTTTTTTAAAATTTCCCTTTTCATTTAAAAAATTGTAATTATGGATATTCATTATACTAGGTCATAGGTTTCATGAGGACTTTTCCATAAAAGTATGTATTATACCTTGAACCCATTACTCCATGGTTCCCTCTCTGCATTTTTCTTTCTTTTAAAAAAATCCTGGTCTTATATTCAGTCATGTATATGCGCGCATCTCTGTGGGGCTATGCACATTTGAGTACAGGTGGCATGAAGACTGGAAGAGGTTTCGCATCCACTGCCGCTGGACCTGCACTTATTTGTGAAGCGTCAGGGGTGTTTGTGGGAAGGAGCTTGGTGTATCCACAAGAGTGACACTTACTCTCAACTGCTGCTCTTGCTCTCCAGGTCCCCTACCTGCTCTCCTAGTTTCAACTTTTCACACTCTTCAAAAAAAAAAAAATACTATTTTATTTTGTGTTCTGATTAAAAATCAGGATTCTCTGCCTTTACCTAAGAGTTCTGGGGTTTCTGATACTTGTTGTTTTCATAATTAATAAATGTTTTCAATACCCCTTTTCGGGACTGTGGTGAATTTAGAGGTACTCGTTAGTGTATATCTTTGTGGAAGTGGGTTAACCTATCTGAGCATCAGTCTTATTATCAGTAAAATGATGATACTCTGGTACTGAAATTGATTAAAAGTTACCTAGAACCACTTTTCCTGTGTTACTTTGGCTGGGTATGTTACTTTTAATGTTTTCTGTGAATGACAGTAAATTTAAGGATAAAAGTAATTTATTGGATTGGATTATGAATGTAGTGTGGACCCTGAGATTGGTTGATTTCTCCACATGCTGAAGTTACTGTAGCCTGTCTATTGCTGTCTTCTCAGAGACCTAGTTCATGTTGGGCCAGCCCCTTCCTCAGTCATAGATGTCATCTTCAGTAGTTGATGCTGCATCTTCTCCAAGGACAGGATGGGGAGTGAGAGCTTCTGCTCACTTATTCTCTTCATTTCTAGTAATTTGTCTTTGACATTAAAGTTAAGGTATTACAACTTTTAAGTTACAAGTATGGGCAGATTATATGAATAGAAGATTGAATTTTAGGACGACAAAGAGGGAAAATGCAAAATACTTTTAGTAAGGGAAAGTAGATGCACTTGATTCAAAATCCCTAAGTGAATATGACTGTAAACCAGGCTGAAGAATTGGGTCCCCATTTTTTTTTTAATGGAAAACCAACGCAAGGTTTTAGGGTATAGAATTGTGATTTCTCATTATGAAATGATCAACTAAGCTATTGTTTGTGGAAAAGATTAGATGTGTGAGGGGCACAATGTCTGACAGACTTAACCTTTCTCAGCTGAGAAATGAAAGACATTGCTACGTTCCATACCTCATGAGGGAGACATGCCAGCTTCAATCTTAGTTATCAGCAACTGTTTTTCTACAGTTGCCCTTGAGTCAATGCAAATCAAAATTGATTGTCCTTTAACAAAAGCATCACCAACAAAAATAACATGTAATACCTAAGAGTCCAATTTTGACTCTTTTTAGATGTGTCAAATAAAATAAACCAGGAGAAGAGCTTTGGAAATCCCAGAGCAGATCTAAAATGGACACACTTCTAAGCTTTGTGTTGGGGCCATGGAGACATTTTGTCTGATCCCATATCAAACGGGGATGCCATAGATTCTCTGAAAGTTAAACAACTTCTTGTTATTCTCTGTATATAGCATACGACTTTTGCACATACATCTTCAGAATACTGCCAAGATGTCAATATTTAGACTTTAGGACATATGAAGAACAAGAATCATTTGAAAACTGGAGTCATATATGGAAAGTCAGAGCAGAAGGTCTGCCACACATGTGCATGAATAAACAGGTTGAGATTTTCATGGGCAGCACTGACTGGTCAGAAAGTTTAAAAGGCAATGGCTTTGAAGATGCCAAGATAAGTCTTAATGCTGTTTTCCATTTCTTTAGTAAATTCTATTATTGTTAATTCTAAAATGCCTCTCAAGAGAATGCCCTATTGCCTATGGCCACTCTTCCCCCACCTTGCTGTAGGCCAGGTAGTTTTATAAGAAGGAATATGGCAACAGCTTCTAAGCCAGTTTCTTTATGTTGAAATTTTATAAAAAGATTATTTTATTTTAATTTTATGTGTCTACCTTTTTTGCCTGCATGTATGTATGTGCATCATGGGTATACCTGGTGCCCATAGAGGTCCAAAGAGGACATCAGAAGCCCTGAAGCTGGACTTAGGGACAGTTGGGAGCCACAGTGAGGGTTCTTGCAAATGAATGCAGGCCGTTTATAAGACACTCACTCTCTGAACCTTCCCTCTAGCCCCACTTGGCAATGTTGACACCAACCTAGACTATCAACTATATTTTATTAATTAACCAGGAAGAAGTAATATAGCAGAATGCTCCTTGTCTTGAATCACCCTTATTTTCTTTAGTATTTGATGCCAACCTCCAAACTACCAAAATGCTACAAGTTGGTATTAATGAGAAAAAAATTTAAAAAGCTATCTTTCAAAAATGTTATTTTTAGAGCTGGTATCTTAAATTTTACTATTATCATGCTCTGTATAGTAAATATAATATCCATAATTTAAATAGAATTGCTACTATCATAACATAAATAAAGCAATAGTTTATGTTATAATTACACTTACTAGCATTGTCATTTCCCCCAATACAAATGTATCTGCTTCAAAATCTTACTGTACTTGGAAAACCATAAAAATTCCCCAGTCTTATCATCTGAACTGATTTGAAAACATCTGTGCTACTGGAAATGAACTCACTTAGACTAAAATGTTTATTGAACTAAACTTTGTTCAATCGATAAATGAACGCATCTCTGAGCTGGAAGTGTCTTTTTCAGATAGAGTTCAGAATCCAGAGAGGGAATGATGTTAGGTATAGTAAATCAGTAAAAGCAGACCCAGACTGGCAGCTACAGAGGCAGAGTGGAACAGAACCACATACTGACAAAAGCAGCAGCAGCCAAAAGCCATAAAGCAAAGATAGATGGAGGCAGTAGAAACAAATGGGTCCCAAAACACCCAAGCAATATTTTCAAAACGCCAATGAAGAAAAGCAGTTTTTCTAGCCATCTTATCAAAACGGTCTTCAGTCCAAGCTTTATTCCCCCTTTGAAAAAAAA
>JANHMN010000001.1:168736852-168851167 GCA_030674055.1 Rhabdomys pumilio
ACAAATGTATAATGGCTTTGTCAAGCATATTGATCTGTAAACTTGGTTTATAGAACACATGGATATTATCAGGCATCCAAGGAGATTCAAAGGAAATAATTAGGCTTTGTTTACTTAGTCCCTTATCATTTAGTACTTTAAGAGAACTAATGGAGTTCAGGAAATCATGTTATTATGATAACGAGCCTTGCAAAGCACAGTGGAGTAAAGATAGTCTGTTATTGCCGCCAAACCCTCCGTTTTACACTCTGAACCTACAACTAATTTTCTGTGTAACTGACATTGGACAAATTATTTTATAACACCGACTGCCATTTTTCTTATCACTTAAGTGTGATTAACAATACTGTGAAAGGTTAAAAGAGATACTTTTAAGCAATGTCCAGTACAGACCCCAGTTCATAGTAACCTTAAAAACACTTGTATCCCAGACAAAATTTGTGTAATATTATCCTGCTACATTTTTCCCTGAACAGGGAGCTAGGCCTTCCATGGGCATTTCTTAAACTGTAATCTTTAATTCATTATCAGTGGGGTAACTAGTTATTTCATTTATGCTGAGCATTTCTGGACAGAATGTCTTAGGGATGACCACTCCCAGTAGTTTCCAGATGATGTGGAAGAAGACTGGGTTTTAAGAATTGTCAAACTGTCAGCATCTTATGGCTTTCTGTGTAGATAGCCAGCCTACCCAAACTGATGAGATCCCTTAAGAGACACCTTTAAAAAAAAAGTGCAGAGCAACAGAGGAAGACAGGCAGCGTTGACCTCTTGTTTCCATGCACATCCAGATGTACATGTATGTGAACTTATATACACAGTGAACACATACGTGTATATATCTGGAGCACATACACATCCATATACATACCTGTGCATACATACACATGCACACACATGCACACGCGCGCACACACACACACACACACACACAGAGAGAGAGAGAGAGAGAGAGAGAGAGAGAGACTCATAATTGTCTCGATCATGTACAGTCTCTTCATCTCTTCACTATCTCCGCAAGCCTGAGTCTAGAACAGATGTGACTGCCATTACCTAGCATTTATGAGGACATTCAGCTCGTACCATGTTTTTTTTTTTAACTTTAGCTCTTGCCTTCGTCCCTGCAGGGCTACTATCTAGACCAGTGGTTCTCCAAGTAGTCTTTCTAGTGCAGTGGCATTAACAGTACCAGCCTACTTGTTAGAACTGCAGAATTTCCACAGAATTCTAGAACTAGTGAATGGAAAGGTTGGTGGTGGGGTGAGGGCTAATATCAGCCTTTGATTTTAGCACACTGTCCTTGAGACACAGCTAAACTCTCCAGGTCACTCTCATAGAGGTTTCTCTGGCTTTACCACTCACCTTCCCAACGTGTCTTTGTTACTGCTCCTGGTTTGTTTTTCTCATTCATGGCTATGATGCCTAGAGAGATGGCTCAGTGGGTAGGAGCACTGTCTGCTACTTCAGAGGTCTTGAGTTCAATTCTCAGCAACCACATGGTGGCTCACAACCATCTGTAATGGGATCTCTTCTGATGTGTCTGAAGAGAGTGACAGTGTACTCATATTCATAAAATAAATATATAAATCTTTAAAAAAAATCATAGCCATATGTTTATTTTCTTGATACTTGAGTAGTATCTATCTATTTTCCCAGCCAGCTTTGTACTTAAGTCTTTTTTTTCCTTCGATGCATCTCTGAGCATGCAACAGCGCAGTTCTTGGCATGTGGCAGATATTAAATAAATATTTAAGCAAATGGATGAGTGAACACTCAGTTAATAGTAAGTGACTGGGGTTGTATTTCTTCTGATCTTCACTTTTTTTTTTTGCTTGTTTGCTGTTTCGTTATTGATGTAGACAACCACACACTATCAGTTTCATAACTAATTTATCACCAGTTTATAGAAATAACTTACAAGCTATGTGAATGAGGAGAGGTAGGGAGGGGTAGAGAGGAGAGGGAACCCCCTGCAGTTAACTCGTTCTATAGCTCTCAAGTCCTGCGGCAATGTCTTTACCATTGTAGACGTTGCAGTTTCAGAAGACACAGCCTGTATGTAATTCCTCTAGCATGTTCTCAGTGAGGAGCCAACATGTGGTGATCATGGTCAGGCAGCAAGGAATGGAACTTGCATGCTATTTCTTTACTGAGATCTTCAACTTCACTAGCTAAGTCATTCTAACTCTGAGATACTCCCCTTGCTGTAGTTATTGACAGGGAAGTCACCTCTGGTTCTGCCTTGCCCTTCTCAGCAGCGTTTCATTTCCTCTCTTCTTTGTTCCCTACTCACTCATGTCTGGCATTCTTATTCATCACCGAGCTCATGTGCACAATTCCTGAATTCATGCACTTAGTGATGCCTTTCTCATCTGCTCACTGTGTTTCTTCTTCCTCTTGTTCAAAATGTGTGTGTGTGTGTGTGTGTGTGTGTGTGTGTGTGTGTTTAAGGCCCGGAGAAAGTTCTTTGCTCTTTGTATCCAACCATTCCACCTTCAGATTTGGAATAGACTCTTCTAGGACCATCAGGAAGGCAAAGGTTCTGCGTGGTTTTAACTTAATGTGACACTGCAGCGTCTTACATTTTAGCAGGACAGGACTAGAAACAAGGTAAACTAACTATAAGCCAAAGAGGCCTGTCTCCAGTGACATACTATGCAACCATGATTTCTGCCACAAAGATTCTACAGCCTCCGAGAGAGAAAACCAAATTTGGGGACCAGATATCCAACATGAGAGTATACATATGTTTACGTGTTTGTACACATGTATGTATGTGTGGTATATGAGTGAGTGTGTGTGTGTGTGTGTGTGTGTGTGTGAGTGTGTGAATATGTGTATGTATGTGTGCTGTGTGTATGAATATGTGTGTATATGTGTGTTTATGTACGTGCATACAAATGTATGTATATATGCATGTGTATATGTGTGTTTGTGTGTATCTGTGTCGTGTGTGTGTGTGTGTGTGTGTGTGTGTGTGTGTGTGTGTGTGTGTAAGTAGTTGGGAAGATAGGGTATTTCATATTCAGAGTGACTCAAAAGTCACCTGTCATATGAACAAACCTGAGTGAGATTTTACTTATCATAATCTAGGGTTAGTCAATCTATATTATGGAGATATCCCCTCTTATATGGCAATGAGTATAAAGTGAACATTTCCAGATGCCTTTGGTGCCCACTGACGACTGATACTGAATAGAATTATAATTATTGCAGTGGAGACTATTGGAAAGCTGCAGAGGGAGGGAGATTCATGCAAATGCCACGTCAAACTAGATTTAAATCTTGGCAGGCAAAGAAACATGTAGATTGTGAAATGCATTAGGGAACCAATGTATAACTGGTCTTAGTGCTTTGTTCTCACACATGATTGAGAAAGTCCTTGTTAGTGTATTGTCCGGAATGCAAGCTGTCACATGCCTTTCTCACTCTTATCAGGTTCATGGTAAGGAAATAATAATAAATGTATATTTTATTTTAGAGAACATTCCAGCTCTAAAGGTAAAGATAATGAAGATGTAATAACTTTTCTCCTATGTAAGAGAGAACAACAAGGAAATTTGAACTTCAAAGATGGCTTTGTAAAATATGATATATATATATATATATATATATATATATATATATATATGTATATACACACACACACACACATATATATGCACGTATATATATATGTATATACATACATACATATATACATATACATGTGTATATATACATACATACATATGTACATATACATATACATAAAAATATACATATACATATACATATGACTTTTCCTATTTATATATGATGTTTTCTAGGAACCATCTAGCAGGCTTCAAGATGGAAAATTTAGATTTGTACAACTTTAGGAATAGCTTCTACTAGAGCAGTGGTTCTCAAGTTTCCTAATGCTGTGACCCTTTAATGCACTTCCTCGTGTTTCAGTGACCCCTGTAGTAGTTTTAAAAAAGGTTTGGCTTCCGTAGACTCATTTGTTTGTGTGTTTGGCCCATAGAGAATGGCACTACTGGGAGGTGTGACCTTGTTGGAGGAAGCGTGTCACTGTAGGAGCAGGCTTTGAGACCTCCTATGCTCAAGCTCCCCCAATTGTGGCCCGCTGTTGCTTCTGCTGCCTGCACATCTAGGTGTAGAACTCTTCAGCTCCTCTAGCACCATGTCTGCCTCTACACTGCCATGGTTCTCACCAGGACAGCAATGGACTGAAGCTCTGAAACTCTAAGCTATCCCCAATTAAATGTTTCCCTTTATAGGAGTGGCTTTGGTCATGGTGTCTCTTCCCAGCAGTAAATCCTAAGATATTTCCCAAACATAAAATTATTTTTGTTGCTACTTCATAACTGTAATTTGGTTGTTATAAATTATAAGATAAATTTCTTTTTTTTTTTCTGATGGTGTTAGGCAACCCATATGAAAGGGTCATTTGACCCCGAAAAGCATAGCAATCCACAGGTTGAGAACTGTTGTACTAGAGAATTCAGTATTGCTACTTCTCCAAGTTCAAGCATGCCAGTAACAAGACATCCATAGCCTTTGTATGTTGTCCCAAATTGCATAATGTGTGAGGTTTAGTGAAATGATTCTGAGTTTTATAATGGCTGACTGACATATTTTGTCTTAACCTAAAGCACACTTTTACATTTCTATACAAAATAGACCAACACCCTCCCTGTCATTTGTTATGTAGAAAATAAACAACTTTCAGCTGAAAGACGCAACTCAGAAAGATCAGCCAGCTCACTGCCAGCGGGTTCAGAATGCATTATACACAGTAATTACCAATGGCCCTGTAAACCCTACAGTGTTTGGCAAACTCCTCAATGTTTTTGTAAATGGCTCTGTTCCCTAGAAGTCTGTACTGCCCTCGTGTAGCAGTAGGGTTATTGTCCTCCTGGACACATTAAGTGGATTATTTTCTTAGTCAGGGGAGAGAAGGTCATGAAAAATAATGTGCAGTTTTCCCCCGCAGCAAACGCCGAGCTCTTTAATAATGTTCAAGTGGAAATGAGAATGAAGAATAGCTTTTCCTTCTTAATAGAAATCAACTGTGATATGGAGTAAACTGGAGCTGATGGAAGCCTTTCCTAGCTCATAAAGAATGCTGGCATCAGTGTTGTGAGTGGCAGCGTACTTTGGAGTTTGTGCCCCTAGAATTCCTTCATGACCGTATAAATACAACAAGCCATTTTATGTACATGTGTGGAGCTGATGCTTACCTTGCCATCTCTTGCCAACTTAGTCTCTTTGAATGACATTTGGCATACTACCCAAGCTTCCTACCTGCCACTGGATTCTAGAAGAAGTGAAGGAAAGAATGGTGGATACATTTTACAAAGACAAAACATTTGAGTCTACCCTCTGGTTACTCCATATGGGATAGAAAGGTCTTAGCTGTATGTTTAGAGAGATCTCCTAAGCAAAAATAGTGGGTATGAGCAAAAAAAGTAAGGTGTGTGATAAGCTGCTTAATATTTGAAAAATTAATTTTAGGATCTTGAACCCTTTGTATTACTTGATGTTTTTTCCAAGGCAATCACTTAGCTTATTAAGTTGTATTATTAAAATAAAATAAAATAAAATAAAATAAAAGCTATGGTGTTCATCTTACATATGAAAAACTGACTCTACTATTTTTATAAAATTCTGTGAATAGTAGCCAATATGTATTTAAAGAAGTTTCTAGTAAAATGTGTTCTACATTATGTCACCTGTTCTTAAAAATAAAAATATGATTTGAAAACTTTAGATATTTTTTCCAATAAAGCATTTAAGAAGCTTTCATGCCTTTTCTCCCCTAAGACCCTGTAAAAATTTACTGTTAATAACATGAGAGGGATCAAATTAACTCCCATCAGTCTTGAATATAAAAATGCCCAATGTAGCCAGCTAGTCTGCCTTTTTTTCTTAATGTAGACTGTCTCTTCTTTGGTCCTCTATGGAACTTCTCAGAGCTTATAGTTATTTTAAATTACTTTCCATGATACCCATCTTCTGCTAGTTTCTCAGTGTACTTCCCCTAAGTATGTTGGAGACGCCACATCTATTTGCCTCTTCCTAAATGTTGCTGCTAAAAAGTAGTGTGAACACATAATGCCATGTTTGCTCTCTACTCCTCCCTCTTCCATGTACATCCAGCTAGACAGCAGATTCGAAGTACTCTGAATTAACCTTCATTTTGAAATCTTTATTTTGGATTGTAAAATAATTATGTATGTTCATGAGATACAGCATAATGTTCCATACATATTCATTATGTGGAATGCTTACAGGATGATTGATGAACCTCCTGCCTCAGGCTTAATTTGCTTTGGTTGAAAACAGACTCATTGTTTGAAATATGCAAGGCATTCACATAGTCACCATTTCTGCAGCAAAGCTCACGAAAGCTTGTTCATGTCTGATCGACATGGTGTCGATCCACACCTTCTCTTCTCCATCCCCTCCATCCCCAGCCTTTGGTAATAACCATCCTAATAGCTCTTTCTATAAGTTTGGTTTTGTTAGATTCAACCTATAAATGAAATTATTTATATTTGTCATTCTGTGGATGGGTTATTTCACTACAAGTTCATCCATTCAGTCACAGAGCCATAGTCACAAATGCCAGTATATCACTGCTTTTAGCATTGTGTAATAGTCCTCAGTGTACATTTGTAAACATGTTCCCTATCCATGCATCTGACGATGGACACTCAGAGTGTCTCCTTATCTTAGCTATTGGTCATCGTGCAGAAGAACACTGGATGCAGATACAACTTTCACATGTTTATTTCAATTCCTTTCATTGTGTCTACAGAAGTGGATTAGTGTTCCACATAGAATTCTGTTTTAAGTTTTCTGAGGAATCTCCACAGTACTTTTCAGAATGACCATTATAACTGTTTTATCCCAACAACATGTATGGTTTTCTTCTTCTTTTTTTTTTTTCTGTATTATTGTCCACACCTCCCAGTGTCTTATGGGTAGAAGCTGTTTAATAAATGTAGGTGATATCCCCTTGCAGTTTCAGTGTCCATCTCTTGATGCACAGTGATGCTGGGATTTTTCACGTGTCTGTTCTCTATCCATGTGCCTCCTTTGGAGAAGCTTACATGGAGGTTACATGCCCATGTCTTACTGATTGTGTTACTTCCTTCTGTGTGCTTCTTGCACAGTTTGGATCTGAGCTATACATTTCCCCATCGGTGGATCATCTCTCCTCTTTACTAGTTTTATCTTTGTTCTAACAAGGTGCTTGACTTGGATGCGATCCCACTCATTCATTGTTGCTTTTGCCGTTTGTGGTTTTGGCATGAAAACGAAGACATTTTCCCAAGATCGATGCAGTAGGACAGTTCTGCTATTGTCTCATCTAGTAACGCTACGGTGTTACATGTTCTTTGTAAGTACTCAGCCTATTTCAAATTTATTTGATGTTTAGAAATGATATGATATGGGTCAGTATTATTTAGTTTTCTTTTCACTGGAATGAATACCTGACAGAAACAGCTTAAGAAAGCATGGATTTATTTTCCTCTCTCTGTGATGGCAGGGGCAGTTTGAAGCTGTAGTTGTCAGAGCAAGAAGTGCTTGTTCCAAGGAACAAGTAAGGAAGCAGAGAGCCTGGCAAGTAAGGAAGCAGAGAGCCTGGACTAGAATCGTGGCTAGGCTGGAGTCCATAAGGCCCATTTCACAGCTATCTACTTCTTCCATTTAGGCTCCACCTCCTGAACACCCCTCCATCTCCCCAAAGGCACCATCTGGAGACCAGGTGTCCAAACATCTGAGCCTCATGGGGATATTTCACTTTGAACTGTAGCAGGGTCCAACCTCATTCTACTTCCACACACATTTGTTGAAGAGATTGTCTATTCTCACGTATGTGTTTTGTGACTAGCATTTATCTGTCATCCATCCATTCATCCATCCATTCATCCATCCATCCATCTCTGTCAACTTGGTAAAAATTAGAGTTATATCTGAAGAAGGAAGCTCATTTGAGAAAATGACCCAACCACACTGGCCTGTGGGCAAGATTTAGGGACCTTTTATTGATTAATTATTGATGTGGAAAGGCATACTTTGCTGTGGGTGGTATCATCCCTGGGGAGGTGAACCAAAGTTGTATAAGAAATCATGCTGAGCATGCCTAGAGAGCAAGCCAGTGAGCAGTACCCTTCCATGGTCTCAGGTACAGTTCCTATCTCTGGGTTCTTACCTTGTGTTCCTGCTATGACTTCCCCAGTGCTGGAGTATACTGCGAGGTATAAGAGAAGTAATCTCTTTCTTGCTCCATGTTGTTTTTTTATCAGGGTACTTATCACAGCAACAGAGGCTCCAACTAGAACAGAGGCTTCGTCACAAATTAATCGCCCAAAACTTTGTGAATGTATCTCTTGGTTTTCTACCTTCGTGCCAGTATCTTGCTGCTTCAACAATTATAGCTTTGCAAGAGATTTTGTAACATATAGTTGGATGTCTCTAGCCTTGCCTCTCCCCCCAGTTTTGTTGTTGTTATTGACTGTGGCCTTTGATTATTCTGCATATGTGTTATATATTTTTAAGATTTTTTTCATTCCACTTTTTCATTAGTAGTGACTTGAAGATTTTGGTAATTATTTCATTGACTCTGTAGATTACATTGGATAATATGAATATTGTAACACCGGATAATATGAATATTTTAATGCCATTTATTGCAAGACATCAGTCCTTTACATTTGTATGATCTAAAATTTCTTTTATGGATTTTAATCTTTTTGAAATGTAGGTGTCTTTACCTTATTGGCTAAATTTACAGTTTGGTGTGTTGTTTGCTTGTTTTATCTTAATATTCTTCTGTTATCAAATATAGAATAATTGATTTCTCTTTCACGTAGTTTATTGTTAATATACATAAATGCTGTCAAGATTACAGCATGACTTTGTAAGTTGCAGCATTATTGGATTTGTTTCTCAGTTAAGATCGTTTTTATTTATATTTGAGATGAGGTCCTGCTATGTTGTCTGTATTGTACTTTGACATTGTACTTCCTGTATCACCTTTTCATGTGACTAAAATCATGGGTAAAAAACTGCTGGTCAGCTATAGTCCAGTTCCCTTGGTGGAGTACAAGTTTCTGCCTATAAAATCAAGACATCTATGTAAGTAATATCAAATAAAGAAGTAATAAAGAAGTAATAATTACTTCTCCTCTCCTATTTTTGATCCCTTCTATTTTCTTATATTCTGATCTAAATTTATTATTTCTTGTGTTTAAGTCTTTTGCCTATATGTACACATGTGCACCACAATGTGCCTGGTGCTGTTGGAGAGCAGAACAAGGTGTTTGATCCCCTGAAACTAAAGTTATGGATGGTTTGAGTTATTATTTCGGTGCTAGAAACCGAATCCAGGTCCTCTGCAAGTCCAACAAAGGTTCCTCACTGCTGAGCCACTACTCTAGTCCCAATTATTCGGACCTAAACTTCCAGTGTTATGTATGCTCAACAGAAATGTGAGATGCCCATTCTCTAATTCCTGAGCTTTTAAAATCTCACAAGTGGCATAGATAGATTTTATTGTGTTGGGATATATTCTTTCTGTGTCTGCCTTATTGAAAGCAATTTTTAATCATGAAAGGATATTGAATTCTGTCAGTGCTTTTTCTGCATCTCTTGAAATGATGATATAAAGCACAGTATAAGTGAATTTGCATAAAATGAATAATCCTTACATTCCATAGGGTAGATTTTTTTTAAATATTAATTTTATTTTTCATCATGTGTATATGTGTGTCTGTGTGTCATGAGTCTGTGGGTACTAGAGAGAGCAAAGGAGGAAATCCTCTGCAACTGGAACTACTGGCAGTTGTAAGCTATGTGGCATGGGTACTGGGATCAAACTTAGGTCTTTCTGGAAGAAAAATGCAGGCTTTTAACTGTGGAGCAATCTCTCAGTCTCCAGGGGTATTCTTGCTTGGCTACAGTATATAATCCTTTTAACATATCAGTGTTCTGAATTCAGTTTTCTAAGATTTGTTAAGGGTTCTTTACATCTGTCATCATTTTTCTCTGCTTTGTCTTTGGACAGCTTCGGTAGCAGGATGGTGCTGGCTTTGTAAACTTAAGTTCTGAAGTATTCCCCTAAAATTTATCTTTTAGGAAGCGTCTGAGAAAGGTTAGTATTAGCTTTAAATATTTGGTAGAACTCTGCAGCCAATCCAGCTAGCCCAGGGACTTCTTTTATTATTGATTCATGTCCTAACTTGCTCCAGGTCTGTTCAGATTGTCTTATCCTTCTTTGTTCAGATAGGTGACATGTTGATAATTTCCATTTCTCATAGATTATTTTATCTGTTAGAGTGCAATTGTTAAAGAGTCTCCTATGATCTGTTTAATTTCTATAGTATTACTCCTGGTGCCTCTTCTTTTCAATTTTAATTTTCTCTCCTTCTGACTGAAGATCTGTTGAAATTGTTTATATTTTCGATAAATAAGCCAAATGCCTCCAACAGTTGGAGACATTTTTATAATATTGCTTTAAGCAGATCGTCTTCTCATTGCCCCTGTATCTTCCTTGGGGACTCCCATGCTGTGTGCACGTGTTTGGTGTTGCTGCACATACCCATATTCCTCCTTCACATTCATTCCATCTTTCTCCTTTTTTTTCTAGTTGACTGATTTGATATGCCGTGCTTTCTTCTCTGCTAATTCTCTCTTTCACATGACTGTGCCTACTACTAAAATTCCCTATCTAATTTTAGTCTTTTACTGTATTCTACAGCTGTGGAATCTCTCTCTAGTCCTTTATCATACTTCATGTTTCATTATCAGATTCATAATTTTATACATGTATTATTTTCATTTATCTGTTCTCATGTAATTTCTTAGAATTCCCTATATGCACAGAATTGCATGCACGTCTGACCCTTAGAGCCTCTTTTCTCTCTCTTTGTTTCCTTCCTTTCTGTTTGTTTGTTTTATTTTGTTTGCTTTCTTATCAAATGGTCTTTTATTAAAATGTCTTTTCTTGTCACTCCTCAAAGAGCTGAATATTCCACTGTACCACTGATGATGGTATTTATGATGCCACAAGATGACGGGACTCACTTTGCAGACCATAGACTGTGCAACACCCAGGATTTCCTTAAAGTTCCAGAATGTTCTCTGGCTGATGACTGAGGCTACATGTGATGGCAGTGCTAACAATCTCATCAAAAGTGACATTACCATTGTGCTTAATGTTCTGCTTCTGTCTGTCTCTTGGCTCCTTGAGGGCTTTCATCATCAGGCAGAAGCAGAGGACACCATGTCGTTGGGGCATGTCTGGAGTGCTCAGGTTCACTGTAATCTGAGCTTTCCAGTCACTTATTACTTTGGCAATGTTATCACTAATTTTTTTTTTTGAGACAAACCCAGGGGACCTCTCTTGGGAACCAAAGCAAATGTGGCATCAACCTCACCTCAGCTGTACCTCTGGTATCTGACTCAGTGGGCAGCAAGGTGGAGGCCACTGGTATCGGATGAACCTGGATTTGGGATGAGTGGACAGAGTTGCACCATCGCCTCCCCTGAGCTGAAAGCTGTAAGGCAAAAAGCTGGATGCTTTTCAAACCTGCTGTTCTATGAAGCTTTTGCTTTCCTGCCATTGATTTTCTACTACTTGTTAGAATTATTAAGAATTAATATGGTACGTTTGCTGTTATTTGTTCATTTTTTGTTGTTCGGATTTCCCATGATTTGAAGTTGAATTTAGAAGGTTGCTTCATATTTAATGCTCTTTAATCTGTTAAACTGATGGATTATCACTGCTTCTTTTGAAACAGTGAATATGCTTCATAGTGTTTCATATATTCACTGAAAAGAAAAGCTGGGGAAATAGAAGTTTAGTACTGTATAGGCTGACCTAAGATTATTAAGCACATTGCATTATTGGGAAAATTGGAAGTTTTATATTATTAGTATATTTTGATGTTAATATACTGCTTATTTATTTTAATTGTGAAATAAATTGTTTTTAAATATTTCATGTATATATATATACAATATTGTCATATATATATATATATATATATATATATATATATATATATGTATAATTTTTTTATTTTTTTCAAGCTCATGCTCTGATAATGGGAATTGATCTTCTCTTTGAGGTCAGATGCCAGGGTAGAACTGAATCAATATTAAAGTCATATTTTTCCAATTTATATAGTATCAATAATTCCATAGATCTTAGGAAATGCCAAATTGATAAACAGATGATTGTTTGACCCAGATGAATGACTTCACCTTGCATTATCAGTCTCTCTCATCTCAACCCTTAGCCTTCCTTTCTTCCACGGGCTTGCCTGACTTCACCTCTTTTATGTTCCATCATATTGTTAGTCTTCCTTGAAACTTTTTCCTCTCTACTGTCTTTGATCCTTAAAGGTCTTCAAATGTTCTTCCTTTTGTATATCTTGAGTCATTGGATTTTACAAGTAGTAGACTTATAGGCTATGCATTTTCTATGAAACAGCGCTACCTTTAATACAGTAGGCAAGTCTGGATTGAGATTTATAGGAGCTGTTTGAAGATGCAATTTATTTGGCATAAAAATAAAATAAAATACTCAAGTTGGAAAGCTAAGTTTGCCCTCACTTTAAAATTCATTCTCAGTGGAAGAACTGTGTTGAAACTTGACAACACGTCTAAGATATTTAGTTGACTTGAACACAATGGCTTAGAATGTAATGAACATAGCTTACTTGAAGTGAATGCTTCTAGAATAAATGTTCAGTGACTTGTAGGGAAATGCTGGTGAAAAAAGACTTGTGATCTTTCCTCTTGGTGTTCTTTAAGATGAGGCGTGTGCTGCCCTAATCCCTCTGTTTACCCTGAGACTGATGTTTGCGAGTTGAAGACTAACTCACAGCAGGTTCAGCAGGTCCCAGGTTTGCTTCTGTGGAACTGTCTGCTAATCAAGAATTCACCAAAGGAAAGAGAGATGCAGGGGTGCTATTATATGTATACGTGTGCTTATTTACACACAACTGTATATGTTTCTGTATGTATGCTGCTCTTGGCTGTTTTCCTTGACTCCGAAGTTACTTTCTGTCCACATATTTTTGAAGGAATTTTTAAAAGCTGGGATCACTTGCCAATCTTCACATGTAAACTGGTTTGTAGGAGGCGGCAATAGCAGCAGCAAGAATGGTGACAGCCTCCCAGCATCTCAAATTATTAGGCTTCCTGAACATAATTGACTTTAAAGCCAGTAATTAAAATGTAAAGTGGGTAAGTAGTTAAATAAAAGAGGGAGAGATTTGTGTCAGTCATGTGGTTCTTAGTAGCAATCTGGCATCTTACTAGTAACAAGGTTGCTTGAATATATGCAAACATACAGACATAGATTCCATCTACCTTAAGAGGAAAAGGAAAGAAGGAAGGAATGGAGGAAGGAGTAGAAGAAGGAAAGGAAGGAAGGAAGTAAGGAAGGAAGGAAGGAAGGAAAGAAGGAAGGAAGGAGTAGAAGAAGGAAAGAAGGAAGGAAGGAAGGAAGGAAAGAAGGAACAGAGAGACAATGAAAAAAAAAGAAAGCTGTTGATTCAGTGATTTGGGGGGATGTACAGCAACCAGGATAGACTTGAGGCTACTGGTAGGAAGGTGATATTCAAAGCCTTGTGAGGACACCATCATTTAAACTATTACCCAGTTATTGTTTTTTCTTTCAGATAGTCTAACTAAGAACCTGACTTAAGAGATCTCAAAGAAGGAGAAAGAGAGAAAGAGACAGAGAATTTAGTTGGCTTAAATTGCAAAGTGCACTTGGTCTTGCCAGGGACACATCTTAACTAAGCAGTAGCTAGCAATAGAGAACAGCATTTCTGGGTGGTTGATACTTTCATGAGAAACAGAGAGCGGTGTGGCATGGACCCTGGACACAGCAACACAAATGTATACTTCCACGTCTTTCTTTAGACTTGCCTTCTCGCTAGTATCTGACAGCGACTGTGAAATGAAAGCGCATATTGAAATTGATCTTTACATGAAAATGATTAACTCGATCCACAAACCATACAGTAAAAGCAAACGATAAAGAAAGGAAGCTAATAAACAAAATTGATTTATTTGAAGTTCTGCGCCTCTCCTTCACTCTCCTGCGTGCTGCAGGACAGAATTAGTGGCAGTGTTGGCTCCAGCAGTCTGCCCAGGCTGCTGTAATAGGTTTCAGCCATGCCCTGCTTTATTGAATTTTGTATGAAGAGGAGGAAAAGGCACTTTTCAGTTTGCATGTAGGAGCACCAAGTTCTCACAGTTAGGAGATTTTTAAAGAAAGCATTCTTGATAGCATAAAAGGACTCTAATTTGTTGGTGTTAGCATTATACTACAACATGTGCTTTTTACGGCTTGTCTTTGTGCTTTTGCGTGCATCTGTCTACTAAACCATGACGTATCAACATTCTCCTTTCCCAAGCATATTCCCAGCACCAGAGCATGCACAGTAATGATCGCCCATTTTTAGGACATTTAGCACAGCATCTGACAAATCTGTAACATGTGAAGGTTGATGTTGACTTCTGTTATGAAAATGACTGTTACAAATGTCCGGTAATAACTAAGTACTTGCTCTGAGTCACTCTTGGTGAGTTTTCTGTTTTGTTATCTTAACTCTTACTGTTTAACATCTGCTACCTGGTCAACGATTCCAGCCATGATATCTCAGTTTGGAAAGGTGCAAAGTCATCTTTGGCTGGAGACAACTGAGATTAATCCAGACCAGTGTTTTTCAATCTTAAAACTACTGACATGTTTCAGGAGGCTTGCCTATGTATGATTTAGCACCATTTTGGGGCTCTAATTGTTGTGTATAATTGCCATTTACCTACTTTGACAGTAAAAATTATTTCCAAAGATCAGTAGATATTTCTGTGAGTAGGTGAATGGAGGCAACGTGATGCTGGCTGAGAAATGGGCACACACACACACACACACACACACACATGCACATGCACACATGGTTTTACACCCATGGTTTTAGGCCTGAGATGTAATGAAAAGAAGGAAACAAGAAAGAAACTGAACAGCCATGGTCATCTGTCCCTGCTTCCTGACCAGAAAGTAATGGGATCATTTATTCAAATCCCTACCACTGTATCTTCCAAGCCTTGAATGGGACATCAACTTGTGAGCCCAAATAAGTCATTCTT
Organism: Rhabdomys pumilio; assembly: GCA_030674055.1. Classification (NCBI taxonomy): domain Eukaryota; kingdom Metazoa; phylum Chordata; class Mammalia; order Rodentia; family Muridae; genus Rhabdomys; species Rhabdomys pumilio. The sequence goes on from JANHMN010000001.1 coordinate 168,752,015, forward strand.
TCCTTAAATTGATTTTTACCAGGTATTCTGTTATAGCAGCAAGAAGTAGTTTATATTGGCAGTATCCAACACTGTCCGCTATATTCAGACCAAACCCTTTTATGCTCAGCAAATCTGAGGGACAGTGTCTCCCTAAAAGCCAAGAACCACAGCAGGTACTGGAAATTCAGAGGAAAGACCTGGCCTTACCTTAGTGGAGCCCACTACCACAGTCATGTAGAATGGCTGTCCGACACCCGTTTTATAATGAGAGTAATGAAGAACTGTTGGTAAAAGTCCAATATAGGAGCATCTGAGTTGGCTGAAGGAGGCCCATCCACAGTTCAACCATTGTCTTAAAATATAAGCATGTTTTTTCTATGTCAGGAAGAGGGACTTGGGTTCTGCTATATCTTGACAGAACTAAAAGTAACTACTTGGTGACTGCAAATACTGAAGTTTCTTGCTTCTTTCTTTGACCCACCCACCTTAAAAATATACGTTATTTGTGGTTGTTTGTTTATGTTGTAAACACCCTATAAGTTTTTAGGATTAAGACTGGAAATTGTCGGTTTTGTTATTTGTTTTGTTTTGTCTGTTGTTTGATTTGTTCTAAAGGCTTACAGTATGCTAAAGGTCATTTTGCTTAGTAAATGGTCTCAGTTTTGTCACTGCTGGGATTTTTGATGTTGCCCATGGAGCCCTGAGCTTGATTATCATTCCGTTCTTAAATGGAGTTTAACAACTGAAATTGCTCTTCTAGAATATTAAAAAAAAAATAGCACTCAATGAGCCCCATTCTATTTTATTTATATTATCATAAGAAATGTTTATTCAGGATACATTTTTTAAAGTGGTAAACTGGAATAGTATAAGATACTTGTAATTCACTTTTTATTGATTTTACACATTTATTATTCTTGACTAGGTAGACTGCCAATACAGATCCTTAAGCTATAAGTCACTCTTAAAGAATTTCTTGTCACAACATGGCTCTGTGTCATCCATTGTCCTTGCCCCCACCCCCAACTCCCCAGCCCTCTGTAGCTAACTACCTCTACTTTTTAACATGGCATCTTAAGTACTGCCAGAGATGCTTTAGTACCAGTGCCCTTGATGCTCCAGTCACAGATGTACACATTCATTTCCAGCGATGGCACTGGGTTCTCTGGAATGGACATTAAGTACAGCAAAGGTCAAGGGCTGTGAAAGCAAACCCAAGCATCTTCAGGTTGTGAAATAAGTTTTTAAAACTGCCTGAAGACCTGCCTTCTAATTGCTTTTCCTCTTTGCCAGCCTCTTTGACTGTAATTCTGCTTTCTCACACTGTCACTTCAATGCCTCCTTTCCTGTCTTTGTCTACCTAGGCTTTTGTCTTGAAAGGAAGTAAGTGCCTCTTGAGGAAGTATTAGTGGTAGGCTCCCTTTATGCTCTGTGTAGATGAGAGTGTTTCCATTGTGTGCTAAAGCAGGGATCCTCTAAACCATAGTATGTTACTATAGATGCCTGGAAAATCAGAACAGAACTCTGGGCAAGAGCATCCCTAAACAAAGGTGGTCCTTGAAAGCAAGTAATTGCTCTGTGTGTTGATATCACAGTGCGTGAAAGACACTGGGCCACAGACACATTCTTTTCATTCCATCAACTGAACATCCTCTCCACACCAAATACCAGGCTTACCAATGAAGAGTCAGGGAAGTTCACCAGCCTTCAGTTCCCTGAAGATCTTGTTTTGTTTTAGTCTCTTTAGAGTCCTTGGGGCTCATGCTGTTTTACTAAAGGTGAAATCTTCTTCCTTCTAAACTTAAGTGTTTTTCTCTGAAACTTAGGTAATATGAAGATATGAATATGTCAGAAATCCATTGTATATTATATTTGGAAGAGGGATTTGGTGGATGGGGCAAGTTGCTTATCACTTTTGCAAATGAAGATAGTTTTTATCTCCTGTTTTAGCTGATAGAGGACTTCGGCAGTTTGTAGAACTGATGTCCTCTTTAAGGAACATGACAGAGCCAAATTATGTAGTTTTGCTAAAGATAATAGTGGTACCTAATGTTTATAGGAATGACAATCATGGTCAAAAAACTCGAGCAAGGTAAATGGAGGCCACAGCAGAGTGTGAGCAGCCTTGTGGTGTCATGGTTGACTTTTGTCACAGTGTGCTCCTTGGAAAACTTTCTCTCTCTTTTTTTTGCAACTGATTGCAAGTTATTCTTAGATTTAGACAAGAAAACAAAGCCTGTGAATGACAAGACCAGATGCACTTTACCACTGTTTTGAATACAGCTTGATGTGGATGTCCAGGGATTTTCTTTTTTATTGAAAACCCTTCTTTAAGTAGAATGCGAGATGCTAAAGATGAGGAGATAGGAGGAGTCAGAGTGCTGTGGGAAACAATAGCCCCTTAATAAGACTCTTGGTAATCAGGCAGGCATTTGTGTCTGTAGTTGGGGATGGGGAGGGACAGGATGACCATTCTGAAGGTTGTTGTCATCACAGACTGGCACATTTCTAATTACACATGAAATGAAAGGCTACATAGAAGAAATGGCCACAGCACTCAGTCACGTGGGTATCTGATTGAGGCCAGCAAGCCTTGGAAGGACCAGTCTGTGATGTTGCACTTATGTAAAATCTTTTTTGAGACTCATTTGAACTCTTTTTAATTCATCTTTTTCCTTTGTCTTTTCTATGCATCTACCTGTCCTTGTACACGAATCCTTGATTTATTAGGGAGGGGCCTGGTGAGAAACCCAGTACCGAGGATTTAAGAGAAGGTAGTTTTACTAATAACACTCTCATTTTTTTGTGTATTGTCAATGCGATGCTGGAATGCTTCCTCCAGGCTGAGCAAGTGCTCTACCACTGAACCACACCCTCCATCCAGGGGAAGATTCAAAAGTATGAGAAGGGTTTAGAGAGCTGAAACTATAGCAAAACACTGGATACTAGCCTGGAGGAGAGCCAGGCCCCACTGGAAACATGGAGGGTAGAAGGATACCTAAGGGCTGACCTAAGAGGTTCTAAGAAGCTCAAAGAAAAGGAGGAAATTCCTCTCTCCTCTCTGTCCTTGGCTCTACCTTGTAGCTGATGACTCCCGTTGCCCAGACCTAAGCAAAAGTCTGGGGAAAGGGAGTCTGCAAAACTGAACTTGGATGTGGTGATGCTTACTGGTCACTCCGCACTGGAAGAGGAGAAAAGAGTATTGTCAGCTTCAGGCTTGCCTGAGTCACATATCCAGATTCTGTTTCTAAAGAAATAAATACTTAGCTAGTGTCAACAGAAATAAAACGATGACAATTTAGTCTAAAAGTCTTTTCTGGCCTTATTTGACTTCCAATCTTCGAATTGCTCCTTCATTCCGTCAAATAGGAAGGAAGGTTCCTGAGGCCATAGCAGAAGTAGGTGTTTTTTCTTTTCTTTTTTCCTTTTATTTCTTTTCTTCTCTCTCTCTTTCTTTTTCTTTTTTCCTTTCTCTATTTGTTTTGTCTTATTTTTATTTGTTTTTATTTGGTCTTATCTTGCTTTATTTTTATTTGGTTTTTTTAAGACAGGATTTCTCTGTATAGCCCTGGCTATGCTGAAACTCACTCTGTAGACTCAGCTGGCCTAAAACTCAGAGATCTGCCTCTGCCTCTGCCTCTGCCTCCTCTGCCATCTCTACCTTTGCCTCCTCTGCCACCTCTGCCTCTGCCTCCTCTGCCTCCTCTGCCCCTGCCTCCTCTGCCTCTGTAGCCTCTGCCTCTGCTTCTGCTTCTGTTGTGCTGGGATTTAAGGTATGTGCCACCACTGACTCTAAATAGTTGCTTTTGTCCTCAAGAAAGGGCTGAAGAAAGAAGAAAACAAAAATGCAAGCATTAAACACATTATTGCTCATTTCAAAGTTACTTCTTTAGAAGGAGTGGACAGATTGATAAAAGAAGAATGAATCAGCTATCCCTGTCTTAATGGAAACTTGGCTGTCTTACTAATCCTGATTTACCCCAAGGGTCAGGTATTTCCAGGTCAGCTCCTCCCACACATGGGACCTGAGCATGAGTCAGTGTATTTTGGCCTTTTTTTTCCTGTGCTACAGTGGATTCTAGTGCAGGATCTTAATCCAAAGTTCTGTCACTGTAAGTCTTTAAATTATCACAGGGCACTGGCATGTGAAACATGCATCTGGCCTCAGATGTGGAAAACCCAGTACACCTGCCTTTCATGTAGATGGAACCATGAGAGAAACCTCACATACTTCGTACCGGCAGGTTGACTTGTCTTTGATCTCAACATACAGACTAAGGGATTCACTGAAAGTGGGGTTTTATGCAGCTCCCATAGGCAAGGCAAAAATAATTGCCAAAGAAAATATTCTTGGTCATAGACAGAGTCTTCAAACCTTGCACTAGTAAGACATTTCTAAATCAGGTGCTCAGGGCAGGCAGGGCATGTGAATGATGGGATTGATCTGGTGACAGGCAGCAGAGTGTGGAATAGGCTGTTGAACTGTTTAACCCTAGTCAGTGGTTGCTATGCAGCCAAGAGGAATACAAGCTTAGCACCTAGTCAACCCTCCATCCACTCTGCCCAACCTCTTTCTCTTCTCTTACCAAAAAACCATTACATCTGTTTTGTTTTTACTTTTAATGGAAAATGAAATCCTCTCATGTTTACGTATTGACAGTTATTGCTTTTTAAAGACCAAGGTTGGATTAACTGCTTCCTCATGAAATTTGAGATTCCCCACCCAAGCTTCTCACTCTCCTGTGCTTCACTTTCTAAGGTTTTTTTTTTTTTTTTTTTTTTGGTTTCTTTTGTCTTTTGTTCTGATTTGTTTTATTTTTTTTTATTTTATATTTTTTGTTTTCTTTTTGGTTTTGAGATATGATCATAGCAGCGGGTAAGTTCGTGACAGATTAGAACCTTTTCTCTAAGAGTGGCCCTCAGATGCTTGGGCAGGCTCCTGTGCAGTTTCTGCTGTCAGGGTTTTCTGTCCCCTGCTCTGACCACAGTCTTTGTCTCCTGTCTTTTTTAATCCCTCCCATGGTAGGCTGTCCCCTTCCCCACTTCCTGATTCAATATTTAAAGGCAACACATGAAATCTCATCCTGAAGAATTCCAATTATTGCTGAGCTCTGTTGCAACTTCTCTCTCGGCCTTTATGAAATCATGTGACCTGCTAAAACATCCACCCCTTTCCAAAGAACACTTCTCTCACCCAGAGTATTGCTATTGTCCAGGACCAGCCAGCCCATCATGGCTCACTTATGTAAGGCCCCCCTTTTGTTCTCTTCCTGTAATAGAACCAACCGTGTCTCAGACTAGTTTCTGAAGGCGGGCAGTGAGAGGGTATGATGAACTGCAGAAATGGGATTTCTACAAAAGAAACTTTAAACTCTGTGGAGTGCAGTAAGAGGTGACACTTCAGACAGCTTGCCAAGCTGAGCCTCACAAAACCCTTTTTCTTTTAGAAGACATTAAAAAAAAAAAAAAAAGAAAAAGAAAGTATTATGTATCATAGCTGATGAGGTAGGAACTGGTTTCAAGGCTAAAAAGTGATTACAATCACCCACACAGCCATTGAAAGTGCTGTCCTACTTTGTATTTTGTTTATTATGGGCTAGAGGGAGGTAAATTACAAACTCATTGTCAACCAATAATCATTTTCCAGGAAAAAGGTAATTTATCCTCTGCAAGGTGATATTCACCACCTCACCTTTTCTGATTGTTTCACTGTGTATGTGATTGTTAGATTGCCCACTGGCCAGGAGAGAGGTGCTTCTACCCTCTGGATCCAGAGGGTATGAGTCAGAAGACATGTGATCATGGCAGTGCCCTTTCTCTTGGTCACAGTGACAGGTAGCCATTGTCATAGGTGATTCTCAGCTTTGTTCCCAAGAGCTGAGCTTTGGATGAAAGGGCTCTGCACACTTTATTAGAGGGCTGGGGAGGGGGAAAGGGAGCAGTCATCACAAAAAAAGGAGATGATCCTGGCAAAGAAAACAACAGAGAGGAAATAAAGCAAAGGAGGGAGGGGAGAGGAGAAGGGGAAGGAAAGGCATGCTTTGTCTAAAGAGCTGAGGTTTTAAATCCAGGAGCTGTGACACCAGGAAACCATTCTCTGATTCTTTGGCTATATATGAAATGCCTTAAGATAGATCTTTGCTTTTAGGACATTTATTTAGGTATTTCTAAGCTAAACCAATTATTGCAACAACCTCTATCCCCCCAAAAACCTGATAAAGTGCATTTTACTTTAAAAGGGCCAATTGTCTGCCCCCAAATAGTTAATTAGCATTCCCTCTTAGGAAACTCTCATGATACAGTTTTATTCTATTGTACAGTCTTTGCCCCTTTTAGTGTTTCTGATTATTAAAATTTTGTATAATATATATATATATATATATATATATATATATATATATATATATTTCTTAAGGCCTTTTGTGCAGCATAATCAAACATCACTGATTCTCCTACCCCAGAATATATATATATATATGTATATATATATTATTTCCACCAGTCTTGCTATCTTGCTTGTAAATATTTTCTTCTTTAACTTTCATGAAATCAAATAGATCAATTCTAGGTACCTGATGTCTCCTGTATAAAATTTGACTTATTTAGCTATGTTGTAACGGTAATATCTAACATCAAGTATGTAATTTATGAAGAAGTAGTCTATATTTCATAGAAACTACAATTGCACAAAAATCACTGTGCCCAAATTATATTGTATTCCTATTTTTGCACTGAATAGGTAGCTTATTTAAGGGGACTGTATGGCACTGGCACATTGTGAATGGCCTTCCTGCCTCTCTGGCAGCAATAACAGATTCACTTCTTCCTAAAATTTCCTACAACTATCACTAAGTTTCCTCTCTGCCTGCTCAAGATCTGACTTGCCATCTGCGGACCTTGCCCCAAGCTGCTTCTTCCTACCAATAGCTAGAATTCTGAGCATGGCTTCTATCAATATCCTATGTGGTTATCTTCTCTTTCCTCCCTAGCAGTGACTCTCTGAGACTTAAGACAAGAGGTTATGGAAATTGTTGACTCAAATAAAATGGGTAGACATCCTCAGGCGGTAATTAGCCAAACTCTCTAATTCGTAGAGTCAATACGGTTAGTGCCAGAGCTATAGCTTGGATTCTTGAAATGCAGATTGAGATGGTACCATGAAAACGTGCCACCGAGGTCCCTTGTTTTAGGAACAAAGTTGGCTGAAGAGTCAGATGGATTTACCATCACATCATGCGGAGATCATACTTTAGTACACACCTTCTAGTGTGGCAGCTGTCCATCTCTCCACCTATCTGTCTAGCCATTTCCTGGAATGGTCCTAGCACCCAAGCTCCTATTGCCTAAATCTGTGACCCTCTTCCCCCACCCCCAGCAGAAGTACTACAGCACTGTCTGGAAGCTTTCCCTTCGTTCTGCTGCTTTTCTGCCTTTATTTCAATCTCAGTAATGCCCACAATTCTAAACCTAACACCATATCCTACTGCTCAAAGATACTGAACTCCAAAACACTGCCTCTTTTTTCCCCCTGCAATTACAGATGTGTATGTGTGTGAAAGGTCCTGCTTTGGAGCCCAGGCTGGTGTAGAACCTAACAATTCTCTTGTTTCTGCTATGGAAAAGTAGTTCCTTGTTTCCCTGGTACATTTCTTTATGAGATTTTGTGAAGAATGAATCAAAGTGAAATACAAACAAGGCTTTTCCTTTTCTCCCTTCCCAGAATAAACTCTAAGAGTGAAGAGGATAAAGTGTCCTGTTTTTCATTCTGATCCTATAAATGTTTTAGGGGAGAAAGTCAAGAATCAATTCACTTGCATTCTAGGATGTAACATTCCCCCCACTATTTTTAGACAAGGCCTTATTATATAGCCTGGTTTCCTCTAGACCCTCACTCTCTCTGCCTTAGTCTCCCTGGTGTTCTTATCTCAGGCCTGTACCATCTGGCTCCATTCCTTCTAAATTTTTAACATTTAAAACTGATATAGTGAAATAAATTTTACTGAGTAGAACTTAATTGGTAGAACGTAGCAGTTTATAGCATTGTGCAACTACTTTCGGTGTCCTCCACAAACTTCCCTATCATTCCCTAATAATTGTTCTCATTGAGCAAGCAGTTTCTTACTTGCGGCCATAGGTCCAGTGCCCAGCAACAGCTGACCTGTGTTCTTCTCTGTGGATGCACCTACTTTCGATGTTTCATGTGAATGGAGTCACAAAGCACAAACTCCATTTGTGCCTGAGCTTCTTTCCCTTAGCGCCTATGTCTTAATCTTCATTTATTTTCCCGTCAAAAAATGTCCTTGGCCGTAATGATTATTTATACTCAGTATGGAAGTAGTTTTCTTTCAACACCATCATATTTTGAAGCACAAAGGAATTGTCGCTCTATGTTTTTACCTTTTTTCTTCTTTTTACCTCCTCCATAAACCACTAGCAGCCAAGATTATTCCCTGCCCACTCCCAAGTAGCCTATTGACTTCCTCTGCATTCCCATATTAGAAGGACAGATGGTATGCATTGGGTAAGTCTGGTCTCATGTAGCAGTACCTATCACAAGGAAAGTATTTCTTTACTTTCAAGTGAGGTAGATAGATGTTTCATGTTCCACGAGACAGTTTTTGATATTATCAATAAAGTCTATTGAGACATGGTGGCATAGACTTTTATTCACAGTACTTGGGAGGTACATGCATGTAGATGTCTGTGATTTGGAAGCATGTGTGGTCTTCTTAGTCAGATGCATCCAGAGAAGCCAGGGCTACCTACATAAGGAGACCATGTGTACTATGTGGGCGTAGTTATCAATGAGGGTTAGGGTAGTTAGCATGGTAGTGGTTGGGGAGTGGGCTCCATAGGAGCCTTTGATATGGTTTGTAGTATGCTGTCTCTGGTGAGACACTGTAGCCAGTGTTGCAGAGCTGATGTTATTTATCAAATAAGACCCACATCTTAGAAGCCAGAATAATTTCAAAGACGAAGTTAAGCCCTGGTGACTTTCCAAAGCAAAATGTAATGATTCTGTTCAATCTGGGAAAGGCAGCAGTTAACTCCAAAAGCTACTGTAGGTGGATGTTGAATCCAGAATTGTGGAGTCCATTTCTTTGGTGAAACTAAGCAAATGAAATCCGACCCCTTGTTCTACATTTTTACAGCCATTGAAACTGGTTCTTGGGGATTTCTTGTGTAGCATTTGGTTGGATTGATATCTTTGGTCTTTTAAACCTCCTTTCCTGTCTTTTGAGAAAGGTTTTCTCTTTATTCAGAATGCTTGCATTCTATCTAAACTCCACCCCACTGTTACCTGGCAACAGCTAGGTATACTCCTCCCCACAGTTACCTGGCAACAGCCAGATAGGCCTGGCCTACTATGAAAGGGACTGCTTACCCCCTCTTGCTCTCTTTTGATTTCCTGCTCTCTTGCCTTCTTGCTCCTCCTCTGTCCCCTCCCCCCTCCCCCCTCCCCTTCCCCCTCTCTCCATGTGCTCATGGCTGGCCTCCTTCTCTCTCTCTCTCTCTCTCTCTCTCTCTCTCTCTCTGTGTGTGTGTGTGTGTGTGTGTGTGTGTGTGTGTGTGTCTGCCTTTCTGTGCCTCTACTACTCTCTTAATTCCCCTCATCATGCCCTGAATAAACCCAATTCTATACTACACCATCATGTGGCTGGTCCCTCAGGAAGAAGGGATGCCTCTCCATGGGCTGGCTGAGACATTACCTTCCCCCATACCTCACCACACACCCATAGAACATAGTGTATATCTCTTTATATTTTTATAAATACATCACAGAGCACATAAAAGGCTTGGGAAGGCACTGTACCTACCTAATAAATCCATTGTTTTTGGCTATAGGAGCCATTGCTTACATGGGTCTGTAACTTCTTATTTTCCTTTGTTTAAATTTATGCCACCTTTTACTGGGGGCACCAGGAATAGCTAATGGCCAATTGTGACACATCTGTATTCCATTTTATGTCCATGTATGGGAGTGGCATGCACACGTGTGCAAATTCCTGAAGATGCTAGAGGCCTGCCTCTGATGCCATTCCCCTGACATCACCTGCCTTGTGTTTTGAGATAGGATCTCTCACTGGTCTGAACCTTGCTGAGTAGGCTAGACTGACTGGCTTCCAATGACAGGTACTCCCAGGGATTCACCTGCCTCCACTTTGCATGCACTGAAGTTAAAAGAACCCACGGTTGTATTTGGCTTTTCACAGGAGGATTCTGGGATTGAACCCAGGTACTCATAGCTGCAAGGCAAACTCCTCACTGACTGAATCAACTCCCCAGCCCTGGCTACCACTTTGGATCCAGATTGCCTAAAACCTGGTGTAGGACTGCGGCAAGATGCATTTCTTCATATGCTGATATTAAAAATTAATGGTAAAAGGCTGGATGCCTCCAAATAAAGACTTTTAGCTTTTTTGATTTTTAATGTGTTTGTCTATATAATAGAGGAGAGGTTATGGGAGAACTTAATGAGAACAACTACATAAAAACCTTACAAAGAATCCTGGCATAGAAAAAATACCCAGTCAATTTCAGCTAAAGAAACGGTCACTGCAACATGGCTCACCTCTGTCCCCAGTCTTCTTGCCTTGGAGGAATGATTAGTTTCACTAAGCATTACCAGCTGTCATATCTGCATCTTGGCCCAGTTCTTTCTACCAATTCTGCATTTGCCCCTCTGCTGCTTCTGAATAGTCTGACTACACTGTGTTTCCTTCTTCAGTGGGACTTCTCTAAGGGCCTGATTCTTTCTGCCCTTCTGCCCCCTACTGTCTCTTACCAGCCAGCTTCAGACTCATGTAGTGAACTCTGGTCACTTCTAAAGAGTTCTCTCCTCATATTTCTAAAGCCTCCACCAGGTACTGTCTGTTCTTCATTCACCATCTCTTTGTCATGTGTCTGCTTTTACTTCTTCAGTTGGAGCCACAGATCAAATCTTGAGACTCAGCAGGTTTTTTTGTTTGTTTGTTTGTTTTTATTTTGCGAACCAAACCTGTGATGATGGCAGCTACAAGTGGCTGAGATAATAATTCCTTTAAAGCTAGTGCTTGTTGAGTCCTTTCCTTCTTCAGGAATTATCCTGTGAACACATCACTCCACTTACATCTCAAAACTATCTGACATAGATCCTACTTTTGGTCTCATCGGACAGAAGGACTATGATGCTTAGAGACACAAAGGCCCCTGCAGAACGCCATGGTGCTTATATGCTACAGTACCATACAGAAGGCTCAGGATGTAAAACTAGCCAGTGTGACTAGGTAACTTTGTTCTTAACAATGGCCTTTTAATGTTTCTTTCTTTTCTTTGCTAGAATATTCTTCCTGATTCCACTATGGGTACTATTGCTGCCAAATGAAGACACAATTAATGTCCCCCATTTTGAAGTATACAGGAAGTTGACCATGCTACCTGTGTTAGGTTTTTCTTTTTTCTTTTTTTTTTTTTTTTCTGCTATGACAAAATATCTTACAACCAAAGCCAAAAGGAAGAAGGATTTACACTGGCCCATGGTTTCCTGGAAGGAACAGCAGAGTTCTCACTGGTTGGGAAGCCTTGGGAGGAGGCTCTAGACTTGTCAGAATACAAAAAGCTAGTCTGGAAGCAGTATCATGCACTAACTCTGAAACCACTGGTTCTGCTGACTGGCTTGTTAGCCAGGGGTATGTTCCCAGTGTTTCCATAATAAAACACTACCACTGGGCACCAAGCTGGGAACCCAATTCTGTTGGGACCATTTCACATTCAAGCCAGAGGTAGGCATTTATCTGTCCTGGACTTCAGGCTTCTCATGAAATTTCTTAGGGTCTATGACTTAGAGAGTTTCTGGCTATTCCTCCAGTTGTCTCTCATTTGTCTCAGTTTTTTCAGTCATTTTATGAAGCTTTTCACCAAATATTCCCATTTCTACATTTGGCCTCTGCCACTAGTAAGTTCATTAGCCTTACTCCCTTGCCTTCCGCACCTTTATTTCCATCCTGATCCATGAAGCTTTGCTACTTGGTGATCGTGTCCAAAGAGACCCTTCTTTCCTTTTCACTATTTACTTTTGGCAGCTCCTCTGTCATCTTTCCAAATGACTACAGAGGGTTTGTGAGAGAATTCTCTTTGAACCATCTTAGAACACAGAATAACAAGCAAATTCAGAGACCTATGGGAGCCAACTGGGTACCTAACTGGGTAGAGGGCTGGAGAGTACAACCGTGGTTTAGAGGTATGCTATCACAGCTATAGGCATTCTTGGCCATTTGAGCTTGCTAGATACCTTCATTTATGAAGGAGCAATAGAAACCTAGACTTTTATATGCATGCCTCTGAATTTTTATAATTGCCAATTGATAAAGATAAAAATGTGTTGGGAAAATTATTTTTTAAAGGGTTGCTACTAGTTTCTTCCACCTCCAGGTGTAAAAATGTGTTCCTCAGATTCTCCAAAGAAAAGAATCATATCAGGGAAATAGGCATTTCCTCTTTGTGTGCTTATTCTTCTTCATAGAAGAATTAAAAAACAGACTTGGTAGGAAGCTTAAGAACAATTTAATTAGAACTGGACAGAAAAGAGTAGGGTAGGAAAGCTATAAATCACAATAGCTGCCAAGTGTAGGTACAGAGGGGGAAGACAGAGAGAAAGCCACGCCCTTTGAGTTAGGATGGCACAGTGAGCAGTGAATGTCAACAAGCTACCAAATGCTAGTAAGTAGCTTCAAGATGTGAATGTACAGCAGCTAGTGAAAAGCCCAAAGACTCAGAAGAAACATGCCTAGGCTTTGGCATGCATCTTTAACTAAGAGACAAAGAGGGAGAAGTTACATTTTTTTCTGAGTTTGGCTCAGACATGTGACCAGTCTTAGAGTCTTGCACAGTTGCTTTTATAAGCAATTGCACAGACTACATACATCTCTGTAGTATGACTTTAGGTGAATCACCTTTTCTTAAGAGAAGGTCTTTTGGCCAGGTCATTGTCAGACCCAACTGTATTAATTCTTGATTTATTATTTTTTAAAAATTTATTTTATGTGTATATGTGTTTTGCTTGCATGTACAGATGAATCCTTCGTGACTATGGAGGGCAGAAGAGGGGTTGGATCACTTAGTATTCGAATTATAGATGGTTATGAGTCTTGATGTAGGTGCTAGGAACTGTACTTGGGTCCTCTGAAAGAGCAGCAAGTGCTCTTAACCACTGAGCCATCCCTCCCTAGCCCCTTGGATTAACTCTTAATGGAAAAGGTACTAGTATATGATGTTCTAGTCTTTGGAGAAGACCAGAATATTCTGCCTTCATCTAGGGTTGGGTAGACTTAATTCTACTCAATTCTTTTATTAATTCTACTTAATTCTTTTAACCAGGAGGAAGGACCTTTCCTTAACAGTTCTTGCTGCAATATCCCTCAAGAATATGAAGTAGATAGAACCCATTTTTATAATGAAAATCTAAGGATCCCACCACAAAGCTGTATCTGCTGGAATGAATGAGTGCCTGAAGTGTCAATCCCAGACTCACAGAGCTGTGAAGCAAAGAGCATCCTTCAGAAGAAGAGGATCATAGGAATACAGACACTAGACATACTTCTGGCTTTCCTTACCTTCACTAAGAAGTTCACAAAACTGCTGCTTTGAGTGCCTGCCTAAGTTACTGAGCCAGTTTTTCTGTCTTCATCCATTCATGTTGTGTGACAGATAAGTTGTCTTTACATGTGACCAGCATTTTCTAAGTATTTGAGGGAAAAAGTAATTCTTCATTTGTTTTCTTTGTACACACACACACACACACACACACACACACACACACTTTACCAATTAGTACAATTAGTTTGAGGACTATAAAACCTAACAAATACCAAATAAAGTTGTCTTTATAATGAATCAGTCACAAGTGGAAGGTTGTTTGGATGTTGCTATGTCTGTCACGTAGTAAATTTTTTAAATTACATTTTATTTATTTAGTGTGAGTCTGTGTATGCTTGTTGATTCCTGCACCTTCACGGTACACATGTAGATGTTAGAAGACAATTTGTGGGAGTCAGTTTTGTGTTTTCAGCTTCTGGGCCTCTGAGATAAAACTCAAGCCTTCAGGCTGGGCAGCAGACACCTTTACCGAGTGGGCCATCTCCCCAGCCTTCAATCTGATAAAAACAAAAACAAAAAAACAAAAAAACAAACAAACAAACAAAAAGCAGGGAAAGGGGAAAAGCCTCTTGTTTAAAAGTTTAATGAGCACTTGGTTTAAATATACATTTCAGTACATACTATGATGAATTACCAAGTAACTCCTTTGACCCCGTGTACTTTGCTAATAAAATTTTTCTAACAAGGAAAAATTGCAATGAGTGCTTTTCTGCTTTTTAATATTAAGGATTTCGATTTAAAAATTAAGCTTTTAAAATGTGAGGACCTATCTGTGTGATACTCGTGTAAACCGAAATCATTTTCACTTTACGGTTCTGAAGCAAGCAAGTCAATGAAATTTGGAGTTGATAACTTGCAATTCTATTGACTTTCATTTTCCTACTCAGGTATTCTTCCAAGTGCCAATGCTTACAGTAGACGTAGCTTCGCCAACAACAGTTTTGCAGGACTTAAATTGCAGCAGCTTGATGCACTGAGAGGATTTGAAAAGTATCTTCAAAGGAGCAGATAAAAGGCTATAAGCTGTTTATGATGGTCAGCTGTAGCACTTGCCTCTGAGCTCCCATGAACTTGGACAGTGAGAGAATTTAGTTAAAAGGAAGACTATACAGATTGGAAGAGAGTGATACGCAGGTATACCTAGGACCTAGGGAAAACACATGGAGAACTATTTTCCCTGACATATGTATTGTAGGCTAGAGAATATATGATAAAAGAAATGACAATAATTAAACCATATTAACATAAGTAAAGAATCATTTGAAATATGGTTGCATGGTAAAGACCTCATTATAGACCATAAACATGATACTTGTATTTAGGGATAGTTAATGAGCTCTCATAGGTACACTGATGGCTCACCTGCAGCCTCGTCTTGCTTACTTGTCTTGGACAAGTCCAATCCCAAAAGAGATCTCCTCCTAGCATTTAAAAAGCTTTCAGGTCACTCGTTTTTGGAAGGTACTAGATTCATATAATTTGAAGCATCTGGGCAGAAAGCCTTTATCTGAAGGCAGACAACACGGTGAATAATCATCAACAGAATATACCTTGGGCATTTCTCTAACAAGATGTCTCGCCACACACTTCTTCTCCTTCCCTTCCTTCCCCTCTTCTTTCTTCTCCTCCTCCTCCTCTTCCTCTCCCTTCTCTTCCTTCTCTTCCTCCTTCTTCTTGTAATCTATTTTTGTTTATGTGTTCATATATGTGTTCTTATGTGTGCATGTGCATACAGGGGCCAGGGATCAAAGTAGAATATCTTCCCCAGTCACTCTCCACCTTTAAAAATATTCTTTGGCAATTTCACCTAGGTTTACAGTGAAGCTTGAACATTTTTGGCTCCCTCATTGCTCTGTCTTACTCCCCTTCTACTCCTGATGAAATCCACAGGGTCTTTCACAGAGCCTGCAGATCACTGATTTGTCTGGCCAGTGAGCCTTGAGACTTACATATATACAGGCCTGACCCCAGGATTATCAATTGGTTGATTGATTGATTGATTGACTCCTGTGATTGTGAACTCGAGTTCTCATATACAGTATTCCCTAAGCCATCTCCCTATTCTTTACCGTATATTTTTTGTGTTCCATTTCTGATAGTGAGTCTTCAAAAGGATGCTACCTATAACTTTTGGTAAATACTACACATAAATGTTAGCTCTAAGAATAACCTGGGGGACTGTTAATGTCACAGGCAGCCCCTCCTGCCTCAATGTTTGATTCAACATGACTGAGGGAGAACCTGAGAATCAGTATTCTTAACATGCTCCAAGTTATGTGACTGCTGCTGGTGGAAGAAAAAGGCATTTAGTGAATGTGAATGACTTCATAGGGAAGACGTTATTCTAACCCAAAGAAATTGTGGTGACTCTGAGCTAGAAATTAGGTGCCAGCGAAAGACCAGCAGGCCAACTGAAAGCAGTCAGTTTAGTGCTGGCAGACAAAGGAGGCTTTGTGTTAAGGGAGTTTGGTTTCTAAGGAATGCATATCAGAGTTGTAGATGGTTTCCTTTGCTTGCTATCACTGTGGTTATCTTCAAGTTATCGAGTTTTACTGATGGGCAAGTAAATTTTTTTTATTGATATTTACTATCTGACATATAATTCTTAAATCATGGAACTGGATAGTTCCACTGTTGGGCTAAAGATATGGTTCAGTGGTTAAAGGCACATAGTACTCTTGCATAGAACCTGGGTTCAATTCCCAGAACCCACATTTTGGCTCACAATAATCTCTAACTATAATTGAAGAGATATGATGCCTTCTCCTGGCTACTTTGGGGATTCTGAGCATGCAAGTATATGCAGCACACAGACACACATGCAGGCAAAAGGCCCATACATAGAAAATAAATGAATGAATGAATGAATCTGTAGATAGATAGATAGATAAATAGATAGATAGATAGATAGATAGATAGATATTTTTAAAAATTCCATAAGGCTATAGCTGAGAACCTTTCAGAATAAAGGTTAGCCTATACCTACACCATGACACACATACACACTAAAAGAAAAGGACAAAAATAAAATAAAAGATTTCCTTAGGTCAAGGGATCAGAACAGGAAAAGTTAGAAAGCAGGCACTTTCCTGGGGAGACTTGCTTAGAATCCTCGCTAATGCACTAGCTAACATGAATTTTATTCAGGACATTCATTGTCCCCAAATATCAGCATATTTGTGTCATAATGGGTCACAACTCTCTTTAAAGAGCAGCTGATAGATTGAGTATAGCCTGAGCCCTTATTCCCTGGAACACAGAGTAGGCCTCTTGTTAATGAGGATGCAGGCTTGTGTGGCTGGCTAGGCATTGCCATTGCATGTAGAACTCTAGGAGTAGATGAATAGTCTTCACCTGTGGCTATACGATTATTGCTTGGGTGAGAAGTGAAGGGTGAAGTCCCTCCAGCATGAGGAGACCTAATAGAAGGACACAAATAGACTTTGTCTTCTCGCTGTAAGAAAGGAGTCAGGAAATGCATGGTTTCTTTTGTAGCAGTGACAGGGAATGAAGAGGAACAGCAAATAATGTAATTACCACAATGCCTTTACTGACACCTATAGCACAACCATAATTCAGTACTCACTGCCTTGTCATTATTGCTGAATGGTTGCATTTGCTGCCCAAAAGGGGATTCTTCAGAAGGGTGCACTCACACATGGGGGGTTCCAGAGATCTGACATCAGAGTCTCAGAAGGTTATACTTACACACAAGGGTCACAGACATGTGATGTCAGAGCCTCACAATACGAGGAGCACTCCAGGAATGAGAAGAGGAGTGAGAAAAGAGTGGGGAAGAGAAGAATCTTCCAGAGGCTAGAAATTCCAGTGGGAATGGTCTCTGTATCCATAAGGGATTGACTTGAATATTGATCTCTTACCTGCTTGGTCTGTGGCTCTGGACAGTTTTGGTTATGTCTAGTGCCTTAGTTTCCTCTTGTGTAGCATGCAGACAGTTTAATGTATGACTAGCATTAAAATACCAGGAGCTATGCTTGTATCAAGAAAATCAGTTATGACTTCCATTGTTTCAAAGAGAAAGATATTCCTTTTAAATTTGATTTTGTAGGCATGAGTGTTTTGCCTGCATGTTTGTCTATGTACCACTCGCATGCTTGGTAGCCATGGAGGCCAGAAAGAGACATTGGATCTCCAGGAGATACAAAGTGTTGTGAACTGACACTGTACCCCGGGAACTGAAGTCAGGTCGTCTGGAAGTGCAGCCAGTGTTCCTAGCCAGTGAGCCATCTCTCTGGCTCTTGACATTTAACATTGATTGCTCTCAATGTAGAAAGATAGGGTGACCCACTTAGGTCAACACTAATATCAAACCTCGTGGATATTTATCTTTGAGGGTAAGTGACTTGCATAAAATCTATGAACACTGGGTGGGTGGTTGAAGGCATTTCTAAAGTTACAAGTACAGGAAACCCAAGCAACAGTGGATGTTGCTCTATCATGTGTGGTTGACTGGTGATTGCAAAAGTCACTACTGTTTTGAAGTTTAACCTATCATAGCAAATCTTTCTTATTTTCTTTATATCATTTATAAGTGGAATCAAGTAGAACTCACTAGGACTCTGCAATAGGCCAGGTAATGGTCATACCACTTAAGCTATTCTGCATGTATTCCATTTTTCTTTTAAATTTTGCAAGGGTCAGTTGCATTGGCAATGTATTTGTTGATTTTTTTTTTTTTTTTTTTTTTGCTTTAACAATATGCTTTTGCATAGAAGACTATGACCATTCTATGTAATTAAAGAAAAAAAATTATAGAGTGGAAAGAAGGGAAAACATTGACTATGAAATTAGACTTTGCACAAGTAGGTTTCTCTTGGAAGGATTTTTGGGATTTACATTTGCTAATGCATAAATACATTTTCACGTTGTTTACCTTGTCTAGACATTGTTTCTGCTTAAGCTTTATATGTACCTGAGAAATGAAAAACCTTTCTCTCTTTCTCTCTCCTACTGTCTGTCTCTGTCTTTCTCCTTCCCTCCTTCTTTTCTTCATTCTTTCTCTTTACATAATTAGATCTGATAATGACCTACCATAGTTCAAAATGGCAAATTTCATTAATTTCCCCCAAGGTTCTTTAATTGTGCTCTTTGTGACAACTCTAGATTGGTAGCTGGCAAGTGCATCTTCCAAGTTTGTCACTTCATACATCAGAACCAGAAATCAGGTGTGAGATCTTGGCTCTGGTTAGTGTGAGAGTAGAACTCAGGCTATATAGTTGTATGTGTGTTGGTGTGTATATGTGTGTGTAGAGTGCAGGTTGGGGTTCATAATTCAAGAAAAAAGAGTTCCATATCATATACATAACAGTTTTGGAACCAGGAGAAGGTGACTCTATTTCTTAAGCGTACTTAGTTAAGATTAAAGTTCTATAAAGTAAGTGACCTGAACATTACTTGGAAAAAGCAGGGTATTGGAGGAGATGGCAGCCCTTCACTGTTGCTGATCATTTAAAAACACTACTGGAAATGATTGTAGTCAACTATGCCATGGTTGCTGAACTTACCTTGGAAGCACAGCCACTTCCCTCTATGGTTAAAAAAAAATAAATGGTTTTTAATATTTTCCTTTATTAATAATGTTAATAATACCTTAGGACAAGACATTTTTAACAGGTGCACATAGTACAGCAATTTTCCTGATGGAAAACACAAAGAGCTGCAAAAAGCTGAGGGACACTGACTCCCGTCCTACATACACTTGCTCATTCCTGCTGACCAGTAAACACTAAGAAAAGATTTGGGAAATCACCAGAGGACAGCTACTGTGGCTTCCTTTTTATGCAGCACGTAGTTTAAGAGCAAAATTTCTCTCATGGGCTCACATATTTAAGCACGTGGTCCATAGCTGCTGATGCTGTGTAGAAGAAGCCTTGTTGGAGGAAGTTCATCACTGGACGTGGGACTTCCTAAGTACAGATACAATGGGACCAGCTTGGACCCTGCTCTTGATACCATGCAGTCCCTGCCTGCTCTTGGGTTTTTGTCTCCATGACTGAAACATCTCCCTAGATCTCTCATCCTCGTCCCACTGTACCCCCAAATCAAACACCAAGCAAACAAACAATCCCCCCCACCCTTTCTATCTTAGATTGTTTTGTCAAGGTATTTGATCACTGCAAAAAGAAAGAAATTAGGACACTACCCATGCTGTACCCTGGGGGAAAGACACCAAACCTTCAGGTTGTTCATGGATTCTCCAGAATCCGAGGGACATCAGTCTTACCCCAACCATTCACTTCCACATTGTGCTTTCTGCTGTGAACGTTCCCCTTAAGTTGTTTAATGAAGTTATTATTATTAAATTAGTAATAATTCCCATAGAATGAAATTTTAAGAGCTAACTTCTAAAACATTAAATCATTTTTTGACACAAAGGTTTTCCAGAAAATGACTAAGTGTTATAAAGATGAATTTTTTCATTCTGAATTTTCTGGCAATTAATGTGAGGTATTAAGAATTTTTAAGTAAAATTTTGATCCCAGAATATTTAAATGGCGATGATAGTTTGCAAGCTCAAGGATTCAAGAGTTCAAGGGCTTATCTCAATGCCGTAGCCTACCAACTCCCCAAGACTTCACACCTCACGTACCACCAGTCCAAGCCAAAGGTTAATGCTGACCTGGTTAAGATTGAAAGCCATGAAGAGACAAAGCACTTCTCAGGCTTGTTTCTTTAGGAAGCCATGATCAAGCAAAATGTAAGTCACTGGATAACCAAGGACATAACAGTACATAGCTTTGATAGCTTTGGGGAAGGATTTTCCTCCCAACCATGATTCTGTTGACATTTTAGACTAGATAAGTCTTTTTTTTTTTAAATTAAGATCATTTATGTTTTCATGTTTTTCTTAATATATATCATGCATATTTGTTTCACTATACCTTTTTTACATGTATTTTGAGCATATTTACCTCCCATTGCTACCCTCTTTTGTAGCTCTTCAGCCCCTGTCAATATTTTTTCTCTTCACACTTGTTCTAAATAATTCTTCACCAGAAATAGTTTTCTTGTATATTGCAGTATATTTAGCAACATGCCTGGTCTCTGTATGGTAGATACCAGGAATACTCACCCTTCAAATTTTGAAGCCCCTAGATGCTCCTGTTGGTAAAGGCAGAGAAAAATTGTTTAATATTTAAAAACCATTGCACTAATCAGGATCAAATAAACCATCTAAACAGTCCCATAATCCCTAAATAAATATCCTTAGTCATTAAAAGTCTCCCAACCAATAAAAGCTCTGGACCAGATAATATTAGTTCAGAATTCTATCAGACCTTCAAAGAAGACTTAATACCAATACTCTTCAAACTATTCCACAAAGTAGAAATAGAAAGAACAATACCCGTTCTGTGAATCCACAGTTATGCTTATGCCTAAACCATACAAATACCCAAAAAAGAAAGAGAATGTCAGACCAATTTCTCTTAGGAATATCAATGCAAATATACTCAGTAAATTTCTTGCAAACCAAATTTAAGAACACATCAAAATGATCAATCATTCATCATGATCAAGTAGGCTTCATCCCAGGGATTCAGGGATGGTTCAATATATGGAAATCTATCAACATAATCCACTGTAAAAACAAACTCAATGAAAAAAAACACATGGTCATCTCATTAGATGCTGAGAAAGCATCTGACAAAAGTCAGCATCTCTTTATGGTAAAAGTCTTGGAAAGATTAGGAATTCAAGGCCCATACCTAAACATAGTAAAAGCAATATACAGCAAACCATTACCCAACACTGGTTTGAAGAGAAACTTAAAGCAAGCCCACTAAAATCAGTGACTAGACAAGGCTGCCCCCTCTCTTTCTACCTGTTCAGTATAGTATTGAAAGTTCTAGCCAGAGGAATTAGACAACAAAAGGAGGTCAAAGGGATACATATTGTAAAGAAAGAAGTCAAAATGTCACTATTTCCAGATGATATGACAGTATACTAAAGTGACCGAAAAATTCTACCAGATAACTCCTAAACCTGATAAACAACTTCAGCAAAGTGGCTGGATATAAAATTAATTCAAACAAATCAGTAGCCTACCTATACTTAACTGGTAAACCGGCTGAGAAAGAAATTAGGGAAACAACACCCTTCATAATAGTCACAAATAATATAAAATACCTTGGTGTGACTCTAACCAAGCAAATGAAAGATATGTGTGACAAGAACTTGAAGTCTCTGAATAAAGAAATCGAAGAAGATCTCAAAAGATGGAAAGATCTCCCATGCTCATGAATTCGCAGGATTAATATAGTAAAAATGGCCATTTTGCAGAAAGCAGTCTACAGATTCAGTGCAATCTCCATCAAAATTCCAGCTCAATTCATCATAGAGTTAGAAAGAGCAATTCTCAAATTCATTTCGAATAACAAAAACCCTGAGGATAACGAAAACTGTTCTCAACAATAAAAAAAAAACATCTGGGGAAATCACCATCCCTGTCCTCAATCTGTATTACAGGCCAATAATGATAAAAAACTGCATGGAACTTGTACAGAGACAGGCAGGTAGATCAATGGAATAAAATTGAAGACCCAGAAATTAACCCACATACCTATGGTCAGTTGATTTTTGACAAAGGAGGTAAAGCCATCTAGTGGTAAAAAGACAGCATTTTCAACAAATGGTGCTGGTTCAATTGACAGTCAGTATGTAGAAAAATGCAAATTGATCCATTCTTATCTCCTGTACAAAGCTCAAGTACAAGTGGATCAAGAACCTCCACATAAAACCAGATACACTGAAGCTAATAGAAGAGAAAGTGGGGAAGAGCCTCAAACACATGGGCACAAAGGAAATTTTCCTGAACAGAATACCAGTGGCTTATGTTCTAAAATCAAGAAGTGACAAATGGGACCTTATAAAATTGCATTTTCTGTAAGGCAAAGGATACTGTCAATAGGACAAAATGGCAACCAACAGATTGGGAAAAGATCTTTACCAATCCTACATCTGATAGAGGGCTAATGTCCAATATATTAAAAAAACTCAAGATGTTAGACTCCAGAGAATCAAATAACTTTATTTAAAATGGGGTACAAATATAAACAAAAAAAATCCAACTGAGGAATGTAGAATGGCTGAGAAGCATGTAAAGGACACATGTTCCACTATGTTCATAGCAGCCTTATTTATTATAATAACTAGAAGCTGGAAAGAATCCAGATGTCCTTTAACAGAGAAATGGATGCAGAAAATGTGGTACATTTACTCAGTGGAGTACTACTCAGCTATAAAAAACAAGGGCATAATGAAATTTTTAGGCAAATGAATGGAACTAGAAAACATCATCCTGAGTGAGGTAACGCAACCACAAAAGAACATACATGGTATGCACTCACTGATATATGGATATTAGCCCAAAAGCTCAGAATACCCAAGATACAATTCATAGACCACATGAATCTCAAGAAGAAGGAAGATCCAAGTATGGATGCTTCAGTCCTTCTTAGAAGTGGAAACAAAATACTCATGGGCGGAAATATGGAAACAAATTGTGGAACAAAGACTGAAGAAAAGGCCATCCAGAGACTGTCCCACCTGGCAATCTATCTCATACAGTCACCAAACCCAGACACTATTGTGAATGTCAAGAAGTATATGCTGACAGGATCCTGACATAGCTCTCCTGAGAGGCTCTGCCAGAGCCTGACAAATACACAGGTGGGTGCTTACAGTCAACCATTGGACTGAGCATGTGGTCCTCAATGGAGGAGTTAGAGAATGGACTAAAGGAGCTGAAAGGGTTTGCAACCACATAGGCAGAACAACAGTATCAACCAACTGGACACCTCAGAGCTCCCAGGGACTAAACCACCAAGCGAAGACTACACATGGAGGGACTCATGGGTCCTGCCACATGTGTAGCAGAGGATGGCCTTGTCATGCATTAATGAGAGGAGAGGTCCTTCATTCTGTGAAGGCTAGATGCCCCAGGGTAAAGGAATGCCAGGGTAGGTAGGCAGGAATTTATGGGTGGGTGGGGGAATACCCTCATAGAAACAGGAGTAGGAAGGATGGGATAGGGGGATTCAGGGAGGGAAGGGGATAATATTTTTAGTGTAAACAAAGAAAATATCTAACAAACAAGTGACCTTATTCTGTAGCTATTTCCATGTACAAGGTGAGTACCTTGTACTTGTCATTCAGCAACTCAGGCTAACCTTTTAGTACCTGGGAGAGGGAGCACTGTCTGGCTTATGGAGTCGGAATAATTAATGATTACTGGGAGTAGACCTTCTCATTGGACTGTTCAGTTGTATACAGAAGAATGCACGATCAGTATTAGTGCTGTTGAAAAACAAAAACGGGGCAGTGCATAATGTTCAGGTGTACGGGCCTCATGTAAGTAAACAACCACTCAACTTTGTTGTTATTTTTATTGCCTGGAAACGATTTGCAGGTTTAGTTAATAAGCAAAGTGATGTTTCTTGATTTTAAAGATGGAGGTATTCACTGTTATTGCTGTTAAGGACTTTATTTCTACGTGCTGGGGAAAAACTATCTCAACAGATCATTTTGAAACAACAAAAAAATGCTGTTTTATGTTTTATATATTTATTTTTAGTTTCCCTTTTGATTGTTGATTTTGGCTGCACTGGGCTTTGAGCTAAGTAAGGGTCTTGAATGTGCTAAGTAAGTACTCCTTCAGTGAGCTATACTCCCAGCCCCCTACCCTGCCCCTGTTGTATAGTTTTAGGTTGATACAAATATAAGGTCTCTTAGTCTGTATTTATCACAGGTGCATGCTCTCCTCTAATTCTATGACCATATTTTATGTGTCTATTCCAAGAATTGCTTATTTATTCCACTTAAGAACGTGAATTCCATCTGACCATAGAGTTTATATGCCAAATGGGTGGGTATAAGTTAGGAAACCTACACTAGGCAAGCACTGTCCACATACCTGTACTTATACTATTTGATATAGTGTCTGTTATGCCACATATAGCTATTCAATACTTGTAATGTGGTAAGCTTGACAATAGAATCCAAGCTTTATCTCGTTTCAGTTGCATTGCAAGGATTAACTTGTAGCTACCAGGAAACATATTGTATATAGCACAGGTCTAGATCATTAAAATACATTTTTTGAAAAACATTTTAGGGCCAAGTATCATGATACTTGATGGTGGTAGGTGTATCCAACTGTTTGACAAGGTTCATGTTTGAGACCTACACAGTCAAATAAAAAATAAAAAATCACCAAACTACAGCAATCATGTCTTAAATAAGTTTATATTTTTGTATTGGGTCACATTCATAGCTGTCCTTGACTACATGAAGCCTGGGCAGTGGCAAGGGAGAGCTCATATTGGACACAGCTGGTAGACCTTCTGAACAGAATTATAGAGCAAGCATACAAATGTCTAAGCCTAGTTACAGAGGCAAAAAAACAACATTGAATGTACCAACTGCTTATTGTGCATAGCAGCTAGAAAGTTAAGACAGCAAATGTCTGGTTGATTTATTGAGACCTAATATCAAACATAGGCATGTCTAATATTGACAGGAAGAATGCGAGTCAATGCAGACAAATATCTTTTAGATCTTCTCTCTTCTGCTTTTGAGATTGCATCTAAGCAGCGAAGAGGCTCCATGTGTGGTTTTTGTTGTTTTCTGTGCAGTGATATTTTTTTCCTCCTTATGTTCCCCTTGAAGCCGTTTGATATAACCCTGTCAGGTTCAGGAGGTATGTTTGGAAGATTCACAGGAATACAGTGTTTGTGTGATATCGAATTATTTATGTATGGCATGAAACACCATAGTCGTGTTTGTGAGCTGTTTATGTTATTAATTATGACATTTGGCAAGATACAAGGACCTCAGTGATAACAGTGAGTGTTCAAAATCCCTCTGTGTGGTTGCCATCCTGCTGATATGGGGAAATAGGAAGTGACTTAAGAGACTGTTTATTCTGGAGTTTATAAATATTCTGTAAAGCTTCCCATCATAAATAACCAAGGCACTGTCTGTCACCTAGTCACGTATGGTGGGAAGCTTTAAAGTGAGTGAAATATTGTATGAAGTACCTGTCCTTGCCTCATCAGGTCAAATATACAGGCTGTTTGGAAATTTGTAGCAATAATAACTGACATTGGTTTGTTTCTATAATATATTTCTGAACATGGGTCCCCAAATACCCATGCAATGAGGCAATTCAAGTTTGTCATGGATGGCACATACCAATATTCAGAGAGAGACTTATGTGAGGCAAAACATTGGATACACCCTACTAACATGGTGCCTGGGCTCAATAAATCTATTCTTTTTTTTTTTTAAATTCCTATTGCTATTGAATATCTCCAAGGTTATATATTAAAATATAATAAGTCCAACTGGACAAAGCACTAGATATTCTTTAGGCCAAAGAATACCTTGGGTAGGGTGTTTTGTTACGTTTTGTCATTGCTGTTGCTTTTCCTTGCAATGTAAATAAATCCCAGTTAATTTCATTTATTTTATAAGTTAAGTATTTATACACCAGGTGTTCTGAAAGCTGTGGGCATTCTTTTCTCACAACTTACCAGATGGATTATTGTGGCAATAAGTAGAAATGTCTTCTAAGGTATTGTCTGATTATACAAAATTGTGCCCTAATGACTTAAAAATACCTGATAATTTTCTTTTTTTTTTAATGACTATCATGTTAACTTTTCCCTAGGGGGAAGCAAACAATTATCTTTTACCCCAGATGGTCACTAAGGGATATACCAAAGTACAGTTTTACTGAAGTCCAACTTGGTGAGACAAGAGAGTTTATTGTGCTTTTGATAGAGCACACAGGTATGGGGTTCTTTTACAGGGGTATGGGCTATGAACTACCCACAAACAGCTCCAATACTATAAAGTTTTATAGCATCATGCATGAGTATCATCTAAAAGGTACACCATTGACTTAACCTCTTTAATTAACCTTCCCCCTCCTATACTCTCTATGACCCTTCTCTACTGCCAGTGTAGGTAGCTTTATCACCATAACAACAGACCTAACTACCACTGTGTTGCTCTGTTTTAGTTGCCATGCCTACTGAGGCAAAGTTCTAAAGCCAGCACAATGAGATCATGTCGACATCTTGTTAGACTCAGAGGAAAGCCACCATAAAATAATTATCCATTCTGAATATGGAGGAAGGAATGGCACACCAAATCAGCCCTTGCTGAGTCAGGAGTTCTCACTTTCTACTACTAAAAAACTCTGACTTCTTATATAATACTGTTAGTGGCCTCAAAGGGCAGCTGCCTAAGAGAGGTTATAGAATGTATTTTCATATTTAACTGGTGCTCTAGGTTTTCTTATTTGAATATAGTATCAGAATCAACCAGAGAGACATCTCATCTATTCATTGACTTCAAACAATATTTTGGGTACGTTTGGTTAATTTGACTTATTTCACCGCAGAAGTTGAATTCTGATTCATGGAATTCTCTATGGGGGAAAAATTGCTTCTCTTTTTCCATGGGGGCATATACTTAAATTTAGAATGAAATGTCTCTCTCATGGCCTGAGGGTGCCTGTGCATTAATGCAGAAATTGATATTAGGATAAAATCTTGAACAATTAGGGATAAGTATCTAAAACCCAATTAACCTTTGGCAGTTTTCCCCACAGCAGTAATGTGCTTTCATTTTCGCTACTGTTGGATTAAATGAATATTTTTTTTTTTTTGTCATTGTGTAACCAGAGACAAAGGTCAGTCTTTGCTAGACCAGTTTTAGACACAAGTACAGGCATTTGTGTAAAATCTCTGTAAGGGCTATAGATGGATACCGTGTGCTTGGTTTATGGGATGTGCTCTCCTTCCGTCAGTTGCTCTGTGTATTTGAATCTGTGTAGGGTTTTCCTTGAAGTTAATACATGATGATGAAACAAACTTTCAAGCCAAGGTTTTGAGGTCTTGGTTTATGGTATAATGACCATGCACTCTGTGTGATTGACAAGGCTGGTGATCCCAAAGGTCAGGCACTGCTGATGACAGGCCAAGAACAGCTTGCTTTTCTAGAGGCAAGAAAGATAATGTTGCATCCATCTTGAAATCACCTTAACTGTAAACTAAATCTATCACATTAGTTTGATGTATTGAATTGATGTGGGTTGTTTGGTGGTATTCACAGACATTTCCTTCTTTAAATTATTGCTAAATGCTATTAGACCTTGGTGGAAACATCTTATTTTCTCAACTTTGATATAATACATTTAAAGAACTCTCGACCTTTCATGAGAAGAGTCTGAAGAGCCACGGACCCTGGATAGTGTTTTGTAGTACTCATGTTCATGTGTAATATCTCCTGAAAGGAAACTGTAGTCAAGTATTAGAATTACATGTCTTTCTGTTACTTCATAGATGGCTTGTTTGGATGGAAATTGTTTTGTGATATTTGCCTTTCACAGTACTGCATTTGTTTCAGAATACTGATGCAGTGGGGTTTTTTTTTTTTTTTCTTAACACATTTAAACCTTTCACCAATTAATTGTGTCATTAATCTATGAGTTGTTACAAAACATATGAATTATTCAATTTCCCTTTATTCTCCAACCTTTTAGGCTGACAGGGAAAGGACCTTGCATTGAGCATTTCACATGGAGGTGCTTTGACAAATGCTAGTCCTCTTTGGCCTTTTCTCACACTAGTAGATCCTTGCATTAACGAACCATCTAAGCCCTCATGGCTCTGCTTTTCAAAGAGACTGTGTCATCTGTGTGTTATCTGATTTTCCCAACATGTTAGCAGTTCCATGACTGAAGATACTCCAACTATAAAGGATAAATCATGCACATGGAGAAACAGATACCTAAATTAGCGTTCAATGAACAGACCAACCCTGTTTCCCACTAAAATTCACCAGCATTGTGCTGTGTAGATTCCTCAATTTTAGAGGTACTGTTCATTTTTCTGTGCTATATCCTTTTCAATGAGGGGTATCATAAAACATCTATACTGTATATTATATTATGTTAATATATGCTTTCATTTTTCATGTATTTGCTTTCATTTTCAAAGATGGCAAGAAATAACTTTATGAGTATTTGCCTCTGGCAAAGTTAATGTATTTTTAAGCAGTTTACAAAATTAGTTCCCATGATCCAAAGCTGAAATACATCATTTCAACTTGGCACAAGCAGGGAGGTGGGGGGACATCTTTGTATTCTCTTTCCTTTTGCTATCTTAAACTATAGTGCAAATTCAGTTTGCATTGATATTTTTGTTTTACAGAAAATTGCCATTATTTTAATAGCAGGAGCAAGTTTTAGAGAAAGCTGAAATTGCCTTTCCTGGTCAGTTATGTTATAGGTGTATGCATATGAACACAGGTGTGTGTGCACGCGTGTGTGCACCTGTGTGTATGCGTATGTGTGTGTGTATGTATGTGTGTTTATGTGTGTGTGTGTGTCTGTGTGTGTGTGTGTGTGTTTGTGTATGCATGTGAGTGTGTGTGTTAAAGATCAGTGGCAGACCCATTTTTTAAAACATGGATGTTAACAAATGTTGTTGGCATTTTTGTATACTTTCCTAGAGAGTACATAACTTGTAAACAGCTTGCATTTCCATTTCGTGGTAAATTTTCTACTGAACTTCTGTGTCTACCAATGACATTTGAATGGGAACAGACCTAATGAACCCAGAGCAGGACAGTCTGGGCAGGAGGTCTATAGAACATGAAAATAACTTAAATGCAAGCTTTTGTGTGCACAGCGTTGTTTTGCTTTTTAAAATTTTTCTGTGTTTTACCTGTATTCATGGCTGTGCCCACATGCTTATAGTGCCTTCAAAGGCCAAAGATGTCAGATATCTCAGAAATGGAGTTACAGTTGACTGTATATTATCATATGGTTGCTGGAAAACAAACACCAGTCTTTGGTCAGAACAGCTAGTGTTTGTGACTGCTAGGCCAACTCTCCAGGCACACAAAACATTATCATTCCCTTACACATGCCTGTTTTAAGACAGGAAGACTGTATCAGTGCTATCAATATTGTTCTGCCTATGCAGAGTGTAGTTATATTGGGTATTTGTGTAAGGATCATAAACAAATGACACCAGCAATTAGAAAGTATTTTAGAATCTTCGGTGTGCATTTCTTTTTGCAAAAAGTACAAATTAAAAATTTTTTTATGTTAGAAAGTGAGGACTTTTTTATCTTTTCTCTCCATTTCCTCACTATTGCATTGCACAGTTGTCTTGAGTGTTTGCTTCCTTCCACAACCCAAAAGCATTCAGACCTTCTCTGACTCAGCTCTTTATCCTGGGCATTGACCCCGTCCATTCCTAGCCCTGCTGCCCTTGCTTTTTTCCCTTCCCTCCCACCCTATTAACTGAATATAGCGTATAGAAAGAAAATTTCCAGGGTCACTTCAGTGATTAACTAACCTTGCTGTGTAATAGGAATCTCAGGAAGATGCAGCCCCATGACAGTTATTTCAACATTAAAGAAACATTCTGAATGCTTATGGGAGGACTGGCTGTGGTATTTGCTCTTGACTTTGGGCTACATAGGATTTTGAATCAAGTTACTACTCAAATATATGTATTATTATTGTTCTTTTCTTGATTGGTCTTTGTATAAATGCTACTGTTTGGCCAACAAGACTCAATGTAGGCAACGTGGTTTGTGTGTGTCCGTGCATGTACATATATGTATGTACGTTTATGCATGCATGTGTTGTTTTTTTTTTCTTTAGTTTTTCTTTTCTATGAGCAAATAAGAGGTGGGAGAACTGGGGTGGATATTTCACAGGCTGAGGCCTTCATGTCTACATTCTGTTTGGATTCACACGAACTTCTTGTTTTAAATGTTATCATTACACTTAAGGCTTTAGTACATTTTAATCATGTAGAGTAAGACTGAAGAAAATTCCCTAAAATTGGGTTAGCAGAGGTAAAAATTAATCTAGTGTTAGACCAAATAATAGGATAGTGTTGCAGAAACAGGAAATTACTACCTTCGGTTGTGGAAAGTAGCAAACTAAGATGGTGAATCTTGGCACATATTTTCAATAGGCTTTTAAAAAAATGATTGAGTAAGAAACATTTATAATTAAACTCAGTTGTCCTTTTGTTAAGTTTCCAAAGGACTTCGGATTGATTGCTGTGTTTGGTGGTTTAATTTTTCAGCTTAAACATAAAACATGCTGAAATTTGATTTTATTTTATATTAACTAAATAATACAAAAGCTATGTCTAAGTGGTTAAGTGCTCACCTACCATACAGGAAGAGGATCCATTCACACAGACATACATAGACACACACACACACACACACACACACACACACACACACACACACCCCAAATTGGGCACATTCTAGTATTACATCAATCTCATTAGAAAGGTCATTGATTTTTCAAAAATGATAAGTAGCAGAACAAACTGAACACGTAGATCATATCCATTCATCTTCATGATCAACAGGATTAGTTGTCTAAACTCCAGCCCCTCGACAGCCTTCCTGCTTCATGGCTTACTGTCTTTAACCTCTCAGTCTATGGCAGCTAGAACTGCTTACATGAGGATGTGAAACAGGAAGAGTTTAGAAAAGACTGTTCAGGTGGATTCTGGTGCAGGCTGTTGTACTGAGTTCCTTAGTCTACTGATATCTGGGGTACTTTTCCTAGTAACCAGTGGGCATTATGGAGAAAAGTACTGTAATCCCACTTATCATCCAGAAAAATTTATTCCTTCCATTAGCCAGGAAAGTGCACATACACTCAGTCTGGTCACACCCACCTTCTGCTTTAGAAACTATTTATGCCCCCCCATAGTTTTCTGCATGAAGTTCTAAATTCTTCAGAGTGATTCTGATCTCCCATGAAGGCACACCTACTCATTTTCTTTGTCTACTCCCATGGCACTTTGCCTTGCTTTCTCTGTTGGCCCCTATTTCTTAAATGTGGTGGACTTCTTTCTCATCTGATGCTGCTTATCTGAGGTCTCACCACGGCCTTATCATTCATTGTCTCTTGACTTCAGTGCTGCATATTCCCTCATCTTTTTATCACTAAATGCTCTTTCATCTCCACATACATAGCTAGATCTGGTCAGCTCCGTAGTCACTTGTGACTGTTACCACAAGCACAGTCAGGTGATTATTGGCCTAAAGCTAGGACCAGCGTCTTCTGAACTGGAAGCTACTGAATGAGAGCATAGGTTCTAAACAGTTCATATCGATGACTCCATCACCTTTTTCTGTGTCTGGCACATTAAAGTATTTATTCAACATCTGTTCAGTAAATAAGGTGGCCGAGGTTTGGAGATATTTTGAATTTTTGGTTTGGTAGATTTTTTTAGAATATAAACAAGTTCTTCACTGTTTGATTATGAAACTCAACACCAGTGGATTAAATTCTTTTCTGTTGACTTAAATCTTTATAACCAGACTAATCCTTTGATTTTCACTCTGAATGTACTGAACTCAATATCAAAAGAAACTTTAATTTCAGGGGAAGTGCGCTGATCATATCAGACTCCAAACACAGTTTTTAAAGAGTCTGTGTGAAAGTCAGAGCTCTAGATAAGGAAAAATAAAAGACATCCTAAAGTAAATTCAGAATGGGAGATAAAAGGCACAGCTTGTTACAAAGAGGTTAATGCATATGGAAGCAGATGTTACTTATTTCATATATTTTTGCCACCAGGAAGCCAAGAGCTTCTGGGTGTTTGTTCAGTGAAGTAGATCAGGCTCAATTTGCACTTGTGAAGCAGTTTTTGGTTTAATGATGGAGAATCCTCAAACATGACCATGTCAGAAGTAGAGGAGGGAAGGAGACCAGGAAAAGAGACCTGAAAACGAGGTGGAAAGAAGTAAATGAATCCACCCTGTTAGCTTAGGCATGCAAGAGTTGTGCCATAGCCCTGGATTAATCTTCTACTAATATGTGTTCACACACATTGATAGGGAATTGAAAGGTGGTGATAGTAAATGGGTGGGGCTGTGTCTTCCATGTTAGGAAGGCTGCTTTAGATAAAGATGAATGTTGTACTTCTTTTTATGGCATTTCAGAGAAGGAGACAAAATATCAACAAGCTCAGAGCCTTGGATCTTAGAAATGGCATTGTCATAGTCAAGGCCTTGGCGTCTGTTCTAGCACATGCTTAGAGACCATCTTAGTAAGGCTAAAGGAAGCATGCATGCCACCTCAAAGTTGTCTCACAATGTCAAGACTTATGTATAAATACTGAGTTCAAAGAATCTGTGGCATTAAGATACAGGCTATATGACCATAAGTACCTCGACAATTTTTATATAATTGTAAGGCTTCTACTAGGAAAGTAAGGTTGTTACTAGGTAGATTCCTGTGCCTGACCTCTTCAGTGAGCATTACCCTGCTAAGAAGGGGCAGGCAATGTGCCCAACTAAGGTGACATACTTGCTACTCACTTGTTTTATCAACTTTGCTAGAATCTTTGTAAAAGATCATAAAATCAGTTGTTAATATATAACTGCTAGGGGCTTTAAAAATGCAGTTTGGGACAAATGCTATAATTTTACTATATTCTGGGAATATAATTATAGAAAAGAATGAGAGTGAATATGAAATACGACTTTTGCCTTTCATTCGGGTTAGAAAGCAAACAGGAGGGCCTAACAATAATTGTCCTTTGAGGAATCGACTCTGACACACAGTGTATTTCTGGTTCTTTTGGTCTGCTTAGACATCATGTTCATTTTCTTAGATAATTGCTACTAGACTGAAACACTCCTTCTGTCTGTCTATCTATCTATCTATCTATCTATCTATCTATCTATCTATCTATCATCTATCTATCAATCATCTGTCTATCTGTTTATTCATTCTCACAGAATCTCTTTGTGGATCTGGGTTAGGTTTGAACTTGTGATCTTCCTGTCTTGACCTCCTGAGAGTTACGATTACTAGAGCAAAGTTAATAGATACTTTATGATGAAGTAGAATATTTTTTGTTTCTTTCACAGGTGGATTCTAATATCATTTTGTTACAGATCCTAGAGTGTTAAACTTTGGGCAACATTAGAGACAGTGCTCTTTGTACAATAAGTTGATTCTAAGAAATAAAGGCGTCTGATGTCAGAGGCAAAGGCAGAGCTGGATCTCTGCAGGGATGCTCCGTGAAGATCCTCCATCCTTGTTTCCAGGTTGTCTCATTTATGTGAGGAACCAGTGACAAATATTCCAGAGTGATTGTGCAGCTAAGTGACACAATGCCGGTGAATATTCCTTACCTTGCTTCTCATAGGAAATGCTGATTAAATAATGTCTAAAATTAAAATTATTAACATCATCAGCTGTTCACATCTTTATTAAACAGCTGCTATAGACTTCAAGGCTGGGACGTAGTCCAACAGTGTTGACCCTTTTCCACCACTGTCTTCATAGACTTCAGTGTTAGATATGTTCCTAACAGGACATGTGCAGTACTTCAAAAGGATAGACTATCTGGTTGCTTCCTGCTCTGTATCTTGAAGGAGTTTAAGACTGAGAGGAAAGCTCAAAGTGGGAAATGAAAGATGATTTCTAACTGTGAGTTTATCAAAAATACTCATTTGGATATACTCTAAGCTTTTAAGTTTTTATTGCAACCGTTATAATACTCAAAAAAAGCTGTAGTAGGTCATGGGAGAATAGCAAACTTTTATATCCTGTTATATTTGAAAGCATTGAGTACAGGATGGACACCTAGGTTGTTATTTAAACTCATAGAGAGGCTAGACCTTGGGGTGTTGGTTTGGGCATGTTTGATGAAGTAACTGTTAGCGAAAGCCCCGTTAGCAGGGAAGTATCTAAAGCAGAAGGGGTAAGTAACTGTTCAAGACAATTAAATAGTATCTGAAGGATTGCAGAGAGGAAATATGTTTTTATGTCAGCTCTTAGTCTTGATTTCTTTGCCTGGGCTCAAGTTCTAAATGAATTTGGCTTCAGAAAACATGAAGTCATTTTGAATCTTGGCCAAAAATGTTGTTAATTCAAGCTTACATCCATAAACTTAATACAGATGACATAAGGTTTTCTAACACTGCCTCTTCTTACAAATTATGTAAGCAAAAGGAAGCCCTATAGAGAGAGAGAGTGAAGGTCCCAAGCTCTGGGACATAGGTGATGAATCATTTGTTGTTAGAGCAAACCTTAGTTCGTTAGGATAATATAGATATGATACAAACATACAAATTAGAATTATTAACATCAATGTCTAATTCTAAACATACAAAAAAAAAAAAAAAAAAAAGGCATTGCCAGCATGAGTAATCTTGGCTTTAACTCTGTAACTTAAGAGCTATTCTATAAAACGATTTTGAATTTTTCATGTTGGTCATTTTGATTAGGCTTTCTTGTGAGCAGCGTTGTCTCTAAGATTGACAACCGAAATAAACATAGGTAATTGGTCCTCTAACTTTTAATCAATTTACTGTGAAGACTGAATGGCCTGTGCTGTGGTAATATAAGGATGGCTGAATCACATCACAGAGAAACACTACAAAGCTGGAAAAAGCATAAAGCTTTGGACGATGGGACAATGTAGCACTGGAGGGAAATAAAGAGGATGTTTATGATACACAGGAGGAGTTGGCGGTACTCACAAAAGACAGCCGAGAGCCCACTGACTTGAGACATTCAGCAGGGACAGAGCTGCTAAAGAAGCTGCAGTTTGAGGATTAAACTGTAGAGGAGAAAGCTATGCTAGGCAATCCCAGAAGTGGCATCTTGAAAGATCCGTCTATGCCAGTGTTCCTTTATGCTGAACTGAGAATGTGCAGATTTGGCCTCTATGAGGCCTACTAGAGAGTGGCTTCGGATGATCTGATCATCCAGAACAGCTTACAAGCTTCTCTGAGACCATAGGTACAGTACAGCAA
Source organism: Rhabdomys pumilio (assembly GCA_030674055.1). Lineage (NCBI taxonomy): Eukaryota > Metazoa > Chordata > Mammalia > Rodentia > Muridae > Rhabdomys > Rhabdomys pumilio. The sequence continues at coordinate 168,787,487 of JANHMN010000001.1, forward strand.
GGTACAAAAATAGGAGAATGTGCCACTAAAATAAAGAAAAAGTTTCACAAAATCTATTTTTAAAAAATAAGAACAAATCTTAAGGAATCAAGGCACTATGCTAATAGCCTGAGAACTGGAACAGTGCTCGTTATATATGTGAGCAATTGATATCAGAAGATGTCAGTGAACTTAGAGCTGTAGCAATTGGAACCGTCCAATTTAAAGAAGAAAGAAAGAAACAGGAATGAAAAGCTAAATTATTTTTAAGTCATGGGGTCATAGATTAGGTGGCAATGCTACTGTAAAGGTTCTAGGAAAATGTAGGAGCTAGTCTTAAAGAGCAGCGCTTTCTTGGAAGATACAAAAAGCATTGAATTTATAATGAAATAATTGATAAACTGGACTTGCTTAAAAATAATGTCTTGTGCTTATCAAAAGATTCAGAGAGTGGAAAGATAAAGGCAAGCTACGGACTCGAAGACAGCAACATAAGTATGTGCGTTTGACAGAGGGCATGTGTTCTGATGAATATAACCCCTGAACTTGAGCAGTTTAATGAGATATCAAATAGCTAGTTTTATGAAAGAGGACAAAGCTTTGACTATAGGTAGTGCCTGACATTAAAATTTTAGATGTATGTATATGTATTCAAATTACCAATAAGCTCATTAGGATCGTGAGTATCATTACCATGAAAGAAGAAAATAATGAAAAATAAGTTAGAAATTCAATACAGCTCAATATCGTCCTAAGAGATAACATTATAGACTCTGTGGTGACTAAGGACATTCTGTATAGCAGTTCTTAAGGTTTTTTTTTTTTAAGATAATTAAATATACCCTTATGATCCAGCAGATCTCCTCTTTGATATTTGCCAAGGCAAAGGGAGGCATATACTCACAAAAGATCTCTACCCAGATGCTCAGAGTCACTCTTCTAATAAAGAACTCAATCAACATGAGAATAGTTGGGCATGAATATTCATTTGGGCAATAAAATACTATTCCCCAATTCCAAAACACAACTCATTTCATGTGTGCATATAGTAAGTAGGTGAAATAAAGTTAACACAAAACCCTAAGGCCATTGCTGTTAAATGTTTATTAATTTCAGAAGCAACTGAATCTGTGATGGCAGGAATCTAGCATCTGCTACAGAAGTGGTGGCTGGGGCAGAAGATGTGCCCAGGAAAGCTTCTTAGGCTTATGTACATGTTCCTGTGAGTCTTGATTTCATGTGTTTATACCTTTGTCAAAAGACTCAATTGTAGATTCTACAGATTTTTTCTATCAATGAAATCTACTTAAGTTGCTTAAAACATGGTTTAGTATTTTCAAATTACGTTTATTTGCGGTAAGAGTGATAGCCCAGAGGTAGAGAGTGTTAATTGCTCTTGCAGAGGACCTGGGTTCATCTCCTAGCTCCCATGTGATGGCTCACAAACATCCAGAACTCCAGGTCCAGTACAACACTGTCTTCTGGCCTCCAGTGGTACTAGGGTTGCCTGTGCTACACAGATATGCATGTAGACAAAGTACTCATATACATAAAATAAAAATACAACTATAAATAAAATAAAAAATATTTATTTTGTGTATATGTGCATGTGTGACATACACAGAGAACAACTTGCATGGATTACTACTGTAGTTCTCTCTTCTATGGTGTGGATTTTGGGGATTAAACTCAAGGTTTCAGACTTGATATCTTTACCCACTGAGCCCTCTCCGGACCTTGTGATTGGCTGTTTTTATTTGTTTGTTTGTTTGTTTGTTTGTTTTTAAAACACCACACAATGAAATAATGAATGCAAATTTATCACTGTGATTTGTGTACAATAAATTTAGGCCAATGTGTTTGTAAAATTGTTAAATGTTTAAAACACACAGATATATATATCATATACATATATGATACACACACACATATATATATATATACATGTATATATACATGAAAGAAAGAAGAAAGGAAGAAAGGGTTTATATATGTGTATATATATATGTGTGTGTGTGTGTGTGTGTGTGTGTGTGTGTGTGTATATATTTTTCACCCCCAGGAAAGGGGACTAACCCTTTGGTTCAGTGTGTAAAGGCAGTCGCTGTGTGAGTCTCACAGTAAGTTTGATCTCCAGAAACCCCTTGAAGGTGGAAAGAAAGAACTGACTTCTATATGTGTACTGTGACATGTAAATACTCACACATACACCAAATGCAGCAATAATAAATAAAGTTTAAAGTAGGAATATAAGACTATAACATTGAAGGAGTCATCAGTATCTGATTTGATTTGGGCTTTTCTACTTCTTGTGCTATATTTTGAGGATCAAAGTTTGCTGAGGATTTCCAGGGATTATTTAAATAAGAACAAAATTCCTTTTGGAAAACAGACATAATTCTCTAACAGTGCACTGAAATGGAATATTCCTTGAATTCTGTTCATAAAACAATCTGAAAGGACACTGGGGAATATTAGCTACTTAGGGAATATCAGGAAATGGGCTCCTGATTGAGTAACACACCCTAGAAAATTGAAGCCATTAGTCTGGGTGATGAGCAGCCAGGAAGGACTATGACCTGACCTAATTGAAAAGAACTGATGATAAAACATTAACAACCCTGATCCTCTGAGAATGAAATTGAAATGGCCAGCCCAGCGTCTGCTAACGTTCAGTATTGTTAGGGGAATGGTGAGTTCATTTTTACAGATTAGCACTTCGCTGATGAGGATAGGTGAAAATGGACTAACAGGAAAAACCCTCCTCTTCCAGTCTCCTCAGAGCTCAGCTTGCCATGTGCACATCTGTACTGTGTTATTTAGCATATATATACCATCAGCCTACACAAGCAGAATAGGGGTAGCACCCTATAAAGAAGAAATGTGGGATAAAGTATTCCTTCAACCCTTTGATAATGGTGTGGCATTCGGCTAGTTAGTTTAGTCTTCCTGAGATTGTCCGAGCGGGTTATTATAGAATCAGGTGAGACATGTAATATAGAAAAGGCAGAACATAGGGCATGCTAACAAAAATGTCTTTTCATGATAGTTCACCCCATAGAGAAGGTGACGGACATGTGAGGTTTGCAGGGTCCAATTTTTTTAAAATAAAAAGAGAGACCAGAAAGCAATAGCTACTCCTTGCTAAGTGCAGACTGGCCATCTTCCTGCTGTTAGGCATGTGTTTTGTTTCAAACACCAGTGTTTGGGGCCTTCAATGGAGGCCAAATTGCTCATCAGTATCACATACACGTTAGAGAGGCTTTAACATGTACAAACATTGCCTGCTGTGTGGAATAAGCAGATAAACAACTGTAATTTGTTGTTACATATTTCCACGAAAGGACACAAATGTTCTATATCTAAATGGAATGAGACTTAAATGAAGTTATTGAGCATTCAGAGCCAAATCATTTTAAAATACCAGAGGAAGAGTTGACTTTATTAGCAACCATGGTTTAAAAGTAAATTTGAAGATTCTAAAAAGTGTTAAATCTTTGGAAGTCTACAAATGAACAGTAGATATTTTGCCTGATAGAGATGGTCTTCTAAATTCTGAGGCCAGAATTCGTCTATGACAGTAATGCACTCTTGTTTGGAAATAAACAAATGGATATGAATTGCATTTGGGAGAAGGAATATGTTAGAACACAGCAATAAAAAGAGTTTGTCTAATAAGTATTAAGCTGTTTGAGTCAGCTACTGTGTGTGTGTGTGTGTGTGTGTGTGTGTGTGTTGTGTGTGTGTGTGTGATTTTACTATTTTAAAAGTTACTTGGGATGGACTTTAAAATTCTTGCGATTGTATATAATGAACTACCAAGTGTAACTTTTAATTTCAAAGTCTGCATCCAAGATAATCACTCAGTTACATATAGCTACAATGAATACATTTTACTGTGTACATAGAAGGGGAATGCTTTTATGCATAAAGTATAAAATTTTTCTGAGGGCCAGTAAGACGACTCAGAGGGTAAAGGCATTTGTTGCCAAGACTGACGCTGGAACCCATATGATGGGAAGAGACAGCTGGCTCGTAAAAGTTGTATTCCTGTGTTTGCACATGATACAAAATAAATGAATAAATGTAGAAACAGATCTCTTTTTTGTTTTGTTTTGTTTTGTTTTGTTTTGTTTTGCTTTGTTTTGTTTTGTTTTATATCTTGGAAGAGTGAAAGAGCCTGTTCTCCACATTGCTGAGATCTCGTTGCCTGAGCTGCCCGTGCAGTGAAGCACTGTCCAGGAGATTGACTTCTATCTATCCCTCAAAGTTAGCTCCTATGTTTTTTTTTATCTCTGTTTAGGATCACTGTGTTACAATCCGTCTTCTCCTCATTGCACTCTTAAGGCATAATTTATTCATTGCGTGTCTCTAATATATAGCATGTGATTCATATCCAGTAGGCCTCTAGAAACTGTTTATGGGATAAATAGATGAAGTAATAACTGAGTAGTGGGAAACTGGGTACCGTTTTTGGGGCACATTTCAGAAGTGTTCTAACAGGGTAAGCCAGACAGCAGGGTGTAAGGCATAGCTATTAAAATCTAGGAATCAAAAAGGCCAGAAGAAGGCTCTTGTGATAATTCAGATTTACATTTTGCTGAGAAAGAAAACAAAGCTTGCAAGATAGGCACAAGTAAGTTCTGTGGTGAGGAGAGTATGGTTTTGGACACTGATTCTGAATATGAAATTGAGACAGCGCACAATCAGATATTGCTTGCTGGTGCCCATGGGGGAAAAGTGGCTCAATGACCGAGCACTGACTGAGGAGAGAGCTACTGATAGACGAGCAGTGTTCCTTTGGATGTGATGATTTTCAAGTTAAGAATTCCTTAAGATAATGATGGGCCAAAGGGACCAGTGACTATTCTGCCGTGCACCTAGGACACGGGCATTGATGTTTATCTGTTATTCTGTGTGGTAGCTATTGTGGCCCTCATGTGAATGATACAAATGAGTTTTAGGGAGAATCTTATTCTTTATAGGTCAGTAAAAGAACTCAAATCCAAGTGTCCCATAGCCAAACAATCAGATCTTTCTCTTGAATCCCAGTGTTGTTCTGAGGAGATCTGTACCTCAACTTTCTTCTGTATTGTCCCTACTGCCTTCCTGAACATGTCCTCCTCCTTAACCTCCCTCTTCTTACTTTTATGACATTTTCAGATGGCATTTGTCTGGTAGAACCCTAGACAGTTTATACCTTCGAGTGATGGCCTTTCAAGATTATTTCTTACAATACTCCAGTAAAATCGCTGGCACTTCTATTACTTAGTGTTTTGCTTACTTGGGTAGGGTACAGGCATGAACATGAAGACCATAAAGTCCAATATAAACCCTAAATGGAGGGGCTACAAGATGCCTATTTTAGAACACGTTCAAAACCTTGCATTTGTGTTTTGTTTGTTTGGGTGTATTCTTAATCCATTGCAAGCTACTGTTATTTTCTTGGAGCAAACATGTTTTGGATGTCCCAGTGTTTGCATGGTGGATTTTCATCCCTGTTTCTGCTAATTGCCTCATTTTGGATTTTGCACTAACATCAAGTTTCACTGGCATCTGACAGAGCCCTGTCTGTGTAGGTGAAAATGTCGAACTTTAGATTTGTCACTGAGGAAGGTCTCTTTGCAGGCTCTATGAAAATAGACTTGAAATTTCATGTCACTAAGAAAATACCCTGTGATCAGCATTCGAACTTTCTGCTTCTGCTTCTATGGCTAAAGACAAGTGATGTGCATAGGTTGCTATGGTGAAGAAGAAAGGGGACCAGAGAATTATGAAAGGCATTTCAATATTCAAAGCAACAACACGTTTGGGAAATTTACTTTTTGTAGTTTTGTTATTTAGTGATCATAAAGTCATCTAGTCTACTCAAGTCTGTGTAACGCGCCACAGTCTCTACCGTGTCATTCTCAACCATGGCTTTTGGGAGACGTTCTTTAGTACTGTGATAAAATTCAACCAACCTGCCTGCACTTCTGGAAACCTGCTGTGTCCCTAAGGCTGAATAAGCCCCAATGGGATACTGTTCCTGACTTAATGATCTGTTTATCTTTTGTTTTCTGTCCCATTGCTTAGACAGATAGACTACAAACATGTTAAATGAATTGATGAATGTGCCATTGTCTTTTGAGACACCTCTAGACGGAACAAAAGAAGCCTAGCATATGTTGAGGAGGTTATTTAACGTACATCTTTCATCAATTCTGAGCTAGCTAACATGAGTTCTCCATTTTGCAGAGGACTCAGACACAAAGCAGGTGAATAATTTCTCTAGGGTCCTGAAGTTGGCACAGAGCTTATAGCCCAGAGCACAGACTTCTGGTTAATGTGACACAAAGGCCCAGGCCAGCAGAACAAGGCACGAATGCCAAGGAGTTGGAACCTCTTGATTTGTGCTTGCACTTTGTTCTCTTCCCTTTCTTTACTTGGCAATGGATATTTCTCTGCATTGTTCCTGAAGTGAAGCTGTCCCTTACAACATTAGGATAGCGTGATCTTAATAATGTCCTGAATCACTAGCATTCACTCATTTCTTCTATTTGTTATCATTTTAATTGTAATGGTATACCGCACATCTCAATTGTTTATACCAAGTGTGTGAACGGAATAAAGCCACTTTCTTTGTCTTTGTCGTCCATACCTCCTTACTGAGACAGAAGTGCTTTCTAGGTTTTGGTGCATCAAAGGATCACAGAACACAGCGATGCCTGGTTATGGACTGTATTCTTTGGCATCTAACTCTAGAAGAGAAATCCCCTGGTCAAAAGAAATCATCCAACCTCCTAGGACAGTCACAGCCAATTGTGACCTGCCTACTGTGAATACCAGAAACCAAACCTGGCTCTTCCACAAAAGCAGTAATCACTGTGTCATTCCTCCAACTTGTTCTGTGTGTTCTAATCTTACTACTATTCAATCATGGAATCGATTTTTATAGCCTTATCAAATTTTGATGATTTTTCAAAATCCTCAACATCATAATCATGTTTATACCCTTTCCCCATAAACTTCACAAAACATATTTCCATGAATTCTCAAAAGATGCAGTTACACTACTGTGGTCACGTCAGTGAGTATACGTGTACAGGACATAAGAATATTAGAGGTTCTGTGATGATGGGCTCTTAGAACCCCAACGTGCATGTGTATGAGTGGGTGTAAGACCATTGTGTAAAGAGTGAGCTGTGTGCTCTGAGTTCTATCTTCAGAATATTTGAATTTATAATCATTAAGTGTCTTGAATGCCAAGAGTACCAGTAAGCACAGTGAAGGAATGCAAGCTAACCGAACCATCTTCATCCTGAAGAATTCCACAGTTCAATGTCTTGACTCTCAGACAATATTATGAAAACATCCAGATGGCTTCTTGAGACTCAGACTAATGAACTTCATCTCCAGGGTCTAACAGTCAGGAGATCTGGACTAGGGTTGTATAATTTTAATTTCTAACATACTTTGAGTTAAAGTGGGTGTTTCTCATCCTGGACCAGATATTGAGAGACACTCATTAGCTGAGAAATGTGAGAAATCATACCTCACATCTAAACCATGAAGACTGAAAGATAGAGAACACCAAGTTATCTTCAAAAGGTGCTCTTGCCCAGAGCACAGCTATGGTGGCTGAGGGATTACTTTTATCAAACTCATTTGTGGACAAATGTAAGGCTCACAGCCTTACAACATCTAGTTTGAAATATATTAAACTTATATGAGTATACAAACATATACTAAATGGAGCAATGTGGCTAAGTGAAACATCTAATATGTAATTCCATATTGTGATGGATCTCCCTGGCCAATCTTTATGGTCAGATAGCATGTAAAACCCTTGTCTAAAGACCATCATTTATTGTACTAGATTCCATACAAGTGGTCTTGGCCAGTATTTGCTTGTGGGAGACCAGGTCCTTTGGAGCAGTTTTAAATTGTTTAATCATTTAAGAATGCATTCTGAGTATTTTGGACAGATCAGAACTTACTATGGATCAAAAGCTCACAAAGGAAGAAAACCAGCTTGAACCTGAGCTAGGCTGAGTGATGTGGTTTCCTTCTACACAGTTTCTGCCTTACTTACATGCATCACTGGTACATTTTGGACCAGATTCTTTAGTTCTGTGTTATCAGTCTGATACACACAAGCACATCATCCAGGTTTTAAGAAGGCACACCCTTAACATCAGGCACTTATTCTTTGTGTAAAACATTGTGCTAAAGACTTGAAAGAATTCTTGAAGGCTCAAATTCTCATTCCAGGTCTCATTAAAAGTCTTTAGATATATACAGGTATCTGGCACCAAGTTTCATTTTGACAGTTTGCCTCCTGCTTTATCAAAGCTTTTGTAGACCTTCTATTGAGAGACAGACATTGGATGCTTCAGGGTGCCATTATCTTAATAGAATGCACCCACTCATTGCTGGGGTAGAATGGCATGACATTTGCCTGTACTGATCTCGAAATTCTCCATTATAATCAGATACAAAAAAAAGCTCAAGGGATTTGTTCTTTCTGGTAAACTCAGTTCTACATTAGGTTCTTTTCCTTTGAAGAACCTACAGGATCAGATCCTGTATTGTCATCATCGGGTTTGTTACAGGGAAGGGAATGACACTGAGATAGTAAAAGGAGTTACTTTAATTGTATGTATTCAGCACTGGAAGACATATTCAGTACTGGAAGACGTGCTCAGCACAAACAACTGATCCTAGAGCACTGGTGTTTCCTATGATGTTCTGCCTTGTTACCTTTCAGTGTTGTTAGGGATGGATGAAGCAAATCTCTTAATTGTTGTCGAGTTAATCACCTCATATTCTTAAGCAATCACTTATGTAATATTAACTTATTACTTTATAATATCTTTAGTTTCTCATAACTTCCAGTTGCCTTCTCAGATAGAGTGTGAACCACAGTACTTTTCTGTGTCTCAGTGGAGTGTTTTATCTTCTGAACTTTGACCTCCTTGTTGTCACCTGTTTCAATTTGCCTTTACATATCATATGTTTAGATATTAATTAGCAAATAATTCATGGACCACAGAAAGCCAATGGGATGAGAAGGGGGAAGAAAAAATTAAAAATATGGAAACACCTGTCTATTACCTACTTTCTAAAAAGAATTGTAAAGGGAGAGAAACTACAACCGTGTCTTATAAGGACTGTCCTTGTAGGTGATATATATCATTTGGTATTTGTCATCTCTATTTGTCAAGATGGATTTTTAAAAACTGGTTGTGGTAAATGGAAGGAAATGTAGTATTTCTATATTTGAATCAATTTGTTCATTTGCAGGCAGCTGCTCCTGATTGTGTCTTTGCATGTCCATTGAGTTTGGAATCTATCTCACTTAGGATTCTAATTTAGTCTTTCAATTTTTTATTTTATGTAGGTATATTTAAGTATGTGCGGACTTACATTTTTATCATTTAATGTCATTTTCTTGCTATGATTTTTTTTTTTGAAAAACTGAAGCCATCTGTTTAGTCAACATGCAAAATTGATGGATCTGAAACTCAAAAAGTTCATAATGACAACTAAATAACAGATGACAAATTAGATAAGAACGAGTCATTAAGTTGGCCTATAAAAGGACAGCCATCTGTGCTACTAAACCATCTTCCTATTGATGACAGTGATCATCTCCCGAGTTCATGACAGCAAAGAATTTATAGAAGAAGATGGGAACCTTGTAAATTGAGAAGTCCAACTGGATGTTGGGCAATCAGTGTGACTGGTTTGTTCCAGTGCTGTTTGACAAGAGAATAGACACCCTAAGACAATTCTTTGAGAACAACCATTGCTTCTGTGTTTCAACTGATGCAGAAAAGTGATACATTGTTAAATTAACCATTATTTTGTCAGACTGTGTTATTGGTTTAAAATATTTCTAAATTTCTTACAAGTCTTTTATTGCGGCTGCAGAAAACTGATTTATGCTTGTCCTAATTTCAATGGAGCAGTCTAAGGTATAATCATGGAACTACAGACATGAAAGTCCCAGAGGGCCACACTGGGCCAGATGGGGTCACTCGGGGCCACAAAGAGCCACATGTTGCACCATGCCATCAAGGTTGGATCATTTTATATTCACTAACAAAGTACCAAATGATGCCAAGAACAAACAGCATTGTGAATTCTCTATAAATAATGGCACATATTCAGTACTGTTCAACAAATCAGGCAGCATGTTTGTACTGATAGATGTACCTGGTTAATTAAGGAAATGCATAAATGCATGTCTACCAACAGAAAACATACTGAATCAGCTGGCTTTCATGTGAAACTCTATGTTCTCTATGGTCTCAGCAGTAGACTAACCTCAATCATACTAAATGGATTTGACCTCTGATCTTTAAAGTGGTTCTTTTGTTAGAATTAAATTTGATGAGTGACTTTGGTAGTCTTGGATTCTAATTCTAATAATCTGTTTCTTCATGCCCTTAGATCAAGCATATTCTAACTGATGCTCACAGGGTGAAATACTGTTGAGGTTGGATTGGCTTTGAGGCTTCAGAATAATTGTAGCAGGAGATTTTTAAAACCAAGACTGTATGTGGAGGCACATAAAGAACTACATGTCTTCCCGTCCTTTGTCTTATCTTTTCCACATTTTCCTTGACCAGCGGAACCACACATGTGTAGGTATGAAACATGTAGAAGAAAGGAAACAAATCACTAACACACCTGCCCTTCATCAATGATGACTTATATTGTTAATAGTGACTTGTATCTTTTAATATACAGAATACTTTTGATAAGCACGTATACATTTTTAAAGTATGCTAGCATTTGTATTTAAATATATTTGGTACCTACATCTTTTCTACTTCATTGTACTTATTACCCATGACATTAAAATGGTATTGTTCATGACACATTGTATTGTATCTTATGCCTTTTTTAACTTTGGTAGTTCTTTATCATGGTATCTTTACATATTATCATGGTAGAATGACCTTAGCATGTAAATCGCTGGCCATTTTTGAATGTTTCCATGGAGATGTAGTAGGTAAGTCAGACAGGATGCATGTACAATTTTATCAAGGCTTTTGTTGCATATTAGCACAGTTTTCTCCAGCAGCAAACCTCATTGTGTTATGAAGTCTTCTTTGCACATTTCTTAGTAAAATGATTAAAAAATAGCCCATGACTTTAATTGTGAGTATGATGTCTTAAACTAATTTGAATTATTTCTCTTCTAAGATTGTCCTTTTCTTCATTTCTTTTCAGCCACTTGAATATTTTTCTTGTGTGAATTGCCTACTTTTTTTTTCTCATTCTCAATATTGAGAGTTGATTTTAGTATTAATTTGTAACTCCTTTTTCATATTAAAGCTCTTAGGCTTGCTAAATGTCACATGTTTGCAAAACAGAAAGAACTTGCTTCTTTGTTTGATTAACGTTATTATGCCAAACAGTATTCCTGCCTAATTTGTTGTCTAAATTGATTTAACAAAGAGTAATTCAGACTTAGAATGGCCAGCAGGACAAGATGCAGTATACCTGCTCTGAAATCAGGACCACTGTGCTCTTGGGAAAAGGGAAACTTCTTTAGGCAGGTTTACATTTTCAGCCTTTGCAGCATGTGACAGTGCAGATGGTCTATTCCACCAAGCATTCACACAGTATTCTTGGGATGGTTCATCATTGTCTACCCACTGAAGTCTTTACAACCAGACCTTCCCTTGTGAACAAAAGAACACACGTATCCTTAAGTTCAACAGCAATTGGACAGGGCGGGTGAAGAAGAGAGAAAGTGTTTAATTTCCTAGTAAATAGTTTTGAATTTTCTTCATCACTGAAATGGTCCATGAAGTCTCCAAAAAGATAGGTCCATAATAGAAATTCAAGAATAAAATCAGATCAGGGAGACTGCTCTAATGAGGATAAGTGGTTGCTACACGGGTGTGAAGGACAGATCTCAGAATCTGGCTAAATTCTGAATGGGCATGTAGCTTGTGTGGAAGGAAGGCAGAGACAGGAGATCCTGCAACAAGCTAGTCAAGCAGACCAGCCTTATTGGATAACTCTACCTTCAACCAAGAAATCATCAATGTAAGGTGGAGAGTGATCCAGAACGACTCCTGGTCCACCCTCAGGCCTGCATATACATACGCATAGGTGCATAGCACCTGTACATACATGTGCCCACCCCCCCACAACACACACACACACACACTTCACACACATGCACATAAATAAAAATCAGTTGCCTTAAAGTTCCTTGAGAAGAATGTTTTCAAGTTCATCTCATTACACTTTTGAAATATTATGAGCAAACCAAAGTGGTTCATTGAAAATGAAGGCTGCCTGGTGAGCCACCTGTTGTGTTATCTAGTCCTGACTGACCAGAGAGGTGTGAGTACAGGACTGAATAGCTCCTGCTGAGTTGCCGGACCACTCTGACCAGAAGAAGCTAGTCCCACAGGACACGCCTTATGTTTTAATACCTAAAGAAACTGGGATAAATGTTTTTAAAAGAAAAAAAAAAACCCAACACACTGCTCTTTATGTTAAAGTAATAATATGCACACACTGCTTGAAGCAATATATGAAAAAATTTAACAGCTGGGTAGATTGGAGACCTATGATATTTCTTCCAATTTTTAACATGTGTTAGGTTGTAAAATTTGTAGTTTCCAAATTTTCTGTATAAATCTTTTATCTTTGAAGACCCCTGCCTCAGGCTTAGAGCTAAAGGATTTAGTGTTTAAAAGCTTTTAGCATATTTTTGTCTACATTATCTAAGTTTATTGTTAAGGATTCCCTCCCAGCTTCTTATACAACATCAGGTAACAGATTTCCTTTATTTTTCTCTTTAGATAGCATTTATCAGGCACCTTCTGTAGGCAGAATACTCTCAAATGCCAGAAATACAAAAATGAGAGTCATAATTGCATATCTCAGATACCAATTATGACAGCAGATAAGACAGTCTCCAAAAGAGGCAGTTATATCACAGGGTAAGAAGGAACCTGACAGTTGTACAGGATGCTACCAAAGCAGCGAAGGTTAGCAAATTTACTAGGTCTCCTTAAAGCAGTGTTTCTAAGCCTTCCTAATGCTGTGACCCTTTCATAGAGTTGTTAATGTTGTGATGACCTCCAACCATAAAATTTTATTTTTGTTGCTACTTTATAATTTTGCTACAGTTATGGATTGTAATGTAAATATTTCTATTTTCTGGTTTTCTTAGGTGACCTCTGTGAAAGGGTTGTTCAACTCCCTAGAAAAGGGTTGTGACCCACAGTTTGAGAACCACTGCTATTATGTCAGGGCTTTAGAGCAAAACCTTTATGGGCATACTCGTTGGTCATGTTTAGGTTTAGAAAATAAAGAGAATGCTGCTTGTAGCAATGTATATGCAATTCTGTTCATATTGTAAGTTAGATATAACTAAACATCAACAACCCAAATAACCAGTTCCCCCCCCCAAAAAAAGCAACACAGAGCTAAACAGAATTCTCAGCAGAGGGATCTCAAATGGCTGAGAAGCACTTAAAGTAATGTTCAACATCCTTGGTCGTCAGGAAAATGCAAAGCAAACAGATCCCGAGATTCCACCTCACACCAGTCAGAATGACTAAGATCAAAAGCTCAAGTAACAGCACATGCTGGCAAGCATGTGGAGAAACAGGACACTCCCCATTTCTGGAGGTAGTGCAAACTTGCACAACCACTTTGGGAGTCAATCTGGCAGTTTCTCAGAAAATTGGGAATAGTTCTCCCTCAAGACCCAGTTATACCACTCCTGGGTACATACTGAAAAGACGTTCAGTCATACCACAAGGATACTTGCTCAGTTATGATCATAGCATACTTATTTGTAACAGCCAGAAACTGAAAAGTATCCAGATGTCCCTCAGCCAAAAAGTGGATAAAGAAATCATGGTTCATATACACAGTGGAATACTACTGAGCTATTAAAAACAAGGACAACATGAAATTTGCAGGCAAATGGATGGAACTAGAGAATATCATTACCCAGTCTCAGAAAAACACACATGGTATATACTCACTTATAAGTGGACATTAGCCATAAAGTACAGGCTAAATTAAAGTAGTAACCATGCTACAATCCCCAGACCAAAAGAAAGAGGAGGGAGGGTGTTCGAATCTCACTCCAAAGGGTAAATAAAATAGACATCAGAAGTGGATGGACAGAAAGAACTGGGTAGGAGAGGGGGTGGGGAGGGGAATAGGAGTGGGGACCTGGTGTGGGCAGAACAGGGATGAGGGATGAGAGGGCTTGGACAGAGAAGAGATATCATTGGTAGAGGACATCTCTGGGACATGGTATGAATAGGAAATGACAAAGATTATCTCCGCCAAGTTTCATTATTAGACTGTGTAGGCTATATTTTTATTTTATTCTTCATCTTTTTAAAAAATATTTGTTTTTTTTTTTAAGTATAGCATAAGAGGACAAATGAAGTGTGCAGTAACTAGAGTACCATCTGCAGCTTTGGGCAGTGACTGGGCACTGGCTGGGACTATGGTCTACATTTTCAAGTGTCCCAGGAAGAAGAGTATTACAAAGGTCCTGTATGAGTCCTTCTGGCTCTCCTCATGCTGTGCTGTTCTTCACTCATTATAGCGGATCTCATGTAGTCATCCATTATGTTATGTATGATCATATAACATTTCATTATAGCTTTGAAAATGACAGGTGATTTTGCTCCTTCACCATCATCATATAAGGTGATTCATAACTCAAAATATTGGTCTCCTCTTACTTAAGGACCTTGTATTCTAATGTTATTCTATGAATCACCTCCTTCACTAACCAAGTCTTATTAGGAACAATAAAAGTCAGCTGAGCTAAGCAATTTATGTAGTGTTGTGATTGACTGACATTTGGGGGAAGGTCCCTTGTGTTAGTTAACTATTGCTATGTTAACAACCCACATTTAGTGGTGTAAAGCAAGACACATTTTTACCTCATAGTTTGTGAGTCAAATTCAGGTGGTAAAATCTCTCGGGGGCTGCAGTTAGCAGATAGCTATCAGTTTGAAGGTAGCCTGGCCTGTACTCTGAAATACTTTATGAGTACCCACCATCTAAAAACAAACCTACACTATCAGGCTTTCCTCCACCATTCCATAGCTGTCAGGAGGTGGCCACGAAGCAGCATGGCTGTGGAAAAAGGTCTTTCAGATTCCCATTGATAACTGGTTAAATTTGTTTGCATGAGTTGGAACTCAAGAGCACTTGCTTTTTCATGTTCAACTAGAGAAAGGCTCTACAGTGAGCTTTTCATAAACCGGGGCCTGACAGAAGCACTCTGTTACTTTTCCATGTTCTCTTCTTCCAACCCAAGAGGAAGGATTATGTAAAAGGCCATGAATACTGAAAAGAATAATGACAGGGGTCATCCATCCTGCACACTTACCCTTTTCAAGCCAGGGACAAAAATAGATTGCAGAATGCCAGGAATTCTAGTCATATTTTAACCAGATAGCCCACAGCAAGGTTGATGTAGGAAGACAGCCAGTCTGAGGGCAACCTGAGCTACACAACAAAGCCCTATTTGAAGAAGAAAGGAGGGAAGGAAGATAGGAAAGAAAGGAGGGAGAGAGGAGAGAGGGGGAGGAAGGAAGGTAGCTGTGTTTATTGCAGTATTTGGTTTATTATAATTTATTCTCATACTTTGTTAGTCAGATTAGGAGCAAAACCAACCCTGTCCTCTGAACAATATGAATGCTTTAGCTTGTGTTTTCTTTATTCAGCACTGAAGTTTATAGATTTTGGCATCATTTAAAACTAGAGAGATTTTTCAATTTCTGGTTTCTTTAGAATGAATTATAAAAATACAGCTCAGCATAGCACTGTATGTATCTAATCCTAGCACCTAGGAAGATGACACAGGAGGAATCTGAGTTCTAGGCCAGCCTGGACTACCCATTGACTGCCAGGTCAGTATCAGCTACATAATAAGAAATCAAAGCCAGAGCTCTAGTGACTGTGGCTTAGTATTAGAGACATGGGTCTCCAGACCTCTAGCCACTGTATATCAGCTGGCATTCAAAATATGACTATAGTCTTTGATCCTTTCCACTGATGGTGATGCAGGATTATGCGTTGAAACATGTTTCATTTTTATGGAACATAGCCACTATCTTAGATCCTTCTTGCTGAGTAGATCCTACACCAATTCCATTTCTGTCCTGGAAGAGTGGTAGTCGCCAACACTTCCTTTTACCTCTTTCTTTCAGTTAAGAGAAGCAATTGAGAAACCCCAAGTACTTGAGAGAATGGAGGTTAGCATTGCCAGAGTCTTACTCTCAGTGGGGAGGGTAGATGTCCCAGAAAGGTGTGAGTCCCATTAGATATTAGCATGGCAAGAATATGGTTTACAGTTTGCTACATTAACAGCTCACCTGGCTTTCCAACATTCTCTTCTACTATTACTTCTCTGAGTGACATTATTAAAGATACCAGAAAACTTTAAAGAAGTGTTGCATTTTGAAATGTGTTTTGCTTTGTTATAGGAAGAAGCCACATTTAGTAGGTGTGGTAATCTATGCACACTGAGGCATGGGGATAGCCAGTTTGGAACCAGACAAAGTAGTAAGGAAAGAAAGAAGGGAGGGAAAGAGGGAGGGAGGAATGAATGGAGAAACTAAGAGAGGGAGGGAAGGAAGGAAAAAAGGAGGGAGGGAAAGATGGAAGGACCGAGGGAGGAAGGGAACTGTCTTTGTTGAAGGCTTTGGTTTATTATAGCTTATTTTGGGATACATTTATAATTTAGAGTTCACTGTCTCAGTAATTATTATACTTGTGATAATTGTCTTCAAATTACTGTTGCTTATAGCTTATATATTTTCAAAATAGTTATAGAACCCTTTAGCTATAGAATTGGTCAACTTTTTTTTTATCTATGAGAAACACTGGCATATATTCTAAAACTCATTTGGAGACCCAAACTTTCTCTATTTGTCCACATGAAAAACACTAGTATGTGACACAGTTTTTCTCTTTGTCTGCTCATCCCACATAATCCTGCATCTTTCTAAACACATAGGAAAGGTGTGGAAAAGGAGCAAGTTACAGGTTCATCTCAGCAGTCTCGTCATTGCTTCCGTGTTAGGATCTAACATTTAAAACTTGAGACGATGTGTATACATCTGTTTCTGCTTTTGTTTTCTTAGATGAAAAAGTGACTCCAATACCCTTTAAGCGTGCTATGAGAATTTAAGCTGAGAGTTTCTGATCTTCCTGCGTACCAGGATAAAAGTGTCAACCACCATGTCTGTTTTATATGTGGCCTTGTACATGGTAGGCAAGTTCTCTCCTGAATTCTGACACCTCTCATACAAGTCTTACTTATATTTTCTCATTAAAAAGTGAGACTTTTTATGAACACAAATAATACTTTATTAATGGCCTTAGTGAAACACAATGATATTTTGATTTTTATACAACTTGCTCCTCTATTTGTAGAGAATAAGTCTCTCTACAGAGCATAATGGTCATGTGTGAATCTGTTGGATGTTGCATAATGCCCACTGCAAACATGCTCAGTGCTCATACTTCTGTAGTCTTTTGCAGTCATGTGGGTGACTTTTTTGATGTTAGCTAAATTCATTCACATGTCTGTAGCTTGACAGGCTGGTGATGATCGAAGATGATCTAGACTGTTGTCCTTGGCTGGACTGACTTTGCTGTCTTCCAAATATTTCTCATCCTCCAGCAATCTGGGCCAGGCACGCTCCCATGCTGATAGACAGAGGAGAAGCCAATCAGAGATATCCACTGCTTTTCAGGCCTCCTCAGGATTGTGTTTGCTCTTCAGGATAGTATGACCCTGGCTAAATCAAAGTCACATAGATGACCCAAGTAGCTCAGGCAGAGGTAGAAAGCACAGTGCAAGCACACTCACTGTTAAGATGACCCGGAATCAGGATCCTCATCTGTGTACACGTACCCAAGCCTGATGTCTGGTCCAGATCTACTCTGTGACCATGCAGACAGGGATATAAGTCGATTTCTCACTAGAAAACTAAGCCTTTCCAAAGAATTATGTGGTAGATATTTAGCTTCCTAATTTTTTTATATTGGGGCTTCTTTATTTATTTTAGTTTTTATTTTCTGTGTGGGAAAAAAAAAACCTTTGTTTTTAATATAGTCTCTGTGACCTTAGAAAGTATTCCCACAGTAACATGTGAAACGCTTCTGGCAGTGTTGGAAAGGTGATGACCATTGCTCTTTGTTGTTTTGCTCAAAGGTGGAAATACTAGATTTTTTAAAAGTGAAGGAATAGTTACATCCTAAACACTTCATTTGTTTAAGTAGCAGCTGTTGTCCATTTAATTATGCATCATCGTTAAACAGATGTTATTCAGCCATCAGGTGTGGAAAGACATTACAGACTTTTTGTCTCTGGGACAAGGGATAAGTATACATTGTTTGGGTGTTGGTTGGTGGCTGCTGGTTGGTGTCTTTCATTCTCAGGATTCAGGACGACTCATTTTTGCCACTTTACTGTAATTTGTTCCTCTAAGTGGAAAGATGGGTATGTCCAGTAAATGACACAACTATATATAAGGAGGAAATCAGTGATCTGAACACAGAATTCAGTGTTTTAAATTTGACTTCAAATGGAAGAATCTTCTTGGAGCTATGGTAAAAACATTTCCTTCTTAAAACCCCTTTTCCTGTTTCCATAGCCATTTGCATCTACAGTAACATTGGTGTGAAAGTATTACAGTTTTGTTTTGGTAAATTGCATGAGTAATCGTCCCCCCAGCACTTGCTAAGTTGCTGCTTCCTGCTTTAATGGCTGTAATATATTTGTAAACATGTTTCTAACTTACTAGAAAACATGTTGGTTCCATCTCATTTATTCGCAGACAACTTACTGTCTGGTGAATCCTCTGCTTCTTTTTTTTTTTTTTCTTCTAATGACTCCTTTGAAATATTATTTTAATGAACCCATGAAACACATCATTGTATTCCTTATATTGTGGTTGGACTGCTAATGAGACTCATCCATTAAGTAAATGGCTTTGGAGGCAATGCAAATGTAATAAATAAAGTTAGTCTGCACGTCTTGCTACTTTCTTGCTGATGGGCATACCACATACTGAGAAGGTAATGTTTCATGACCAGGACAGTTCAATTGGTAGGCAGATTGGGAATCTTTGCATGAAAAAAAAATGAAGAATATCATAAAAACATAGTTGCAACTCTATTTTTTTTACTAATCAGGAGATAATGTATTTTGACTTCAGATAGTCTAGTTCAAGATGATATGCCAATAGAAGGCATTAAGCATGCATATATCCATAGGAAATGTGCTTCTTTGTAAATAAAGGGGAAAGAAAATCTATTGAAAAATCTTCCCCCTCAAACCTGCTGCGTGCATGCCTTGCTGAGTGTGTGTACATGTGTGTGTGTGCGTGTATGTGTGTCTGTTTTAGGACAAATCTGGGTATCAGTACTTACCTTCTACCTTAACTGAGTCACGCTTGCTCTTTTCTTGTTTGTTGCTGTATATGCTGGGACTTTGACTTTTTGGTGATTTCTCGGTCTCACATCCCATCTCACCACAGGGACACTGGAGTTAAAGGTGCCTGCCACTGCTGTTGCATCTGGATTTGCCTGGCTTCTGGGAATTTGAACTCAAACCCTCACTGAAATTGCATCCCTGGCTAGAGAAATTTTAAAAAAAAATTAAGAAAGCAATTTTTACAAAACAGACTACATCAAAATCCTAAACTTTGGTTACTTTTTATTTAGCACCAATATGAGCTTTAATCTTTCTGTCTCACATATAAGGCAGCATCAGTAATAGAGTTCTCTTCCAGATCTAGTTTCTGGAGGATGCTGCTGTTAACAGTCAATTCCCCTTTTGATCTCATTTTTCTGCATTGTTTGCAGAAAACATTTGGGACCTTTCCCATCTAGGGTCTTGTTGGTAAAAGCTACTGTGATTAGTATTTTCTTCATTATTTCTATATTTTCAACGAAATTGTGCCTTTGGCTCTAGATCAGTGGAAACACGACATTGCTATGTGACTACCATCAGAGTAGCCTGGCTGAGCTGGAGGTGTTTCTAGGTTTCCACAGTAAGTGAAGGCCACAATGTTTCAGAACAAGTATAGTGCTTCATGGAAATTTTCTGAGGCACTTTCTAAGGTAGGTCTGTTACTATGGACAGAAATGTAAGCTTAGGTGGGAATGGCCCATCTTCCCTAGGCAGGACTATCTCCTTTGCCTCAAACCCCCTGGCCTCAGAATTGTCTTGACAGGAAAAAAAAAGAGGAAGGGGAGACAAGATAAAGCTTTGCAGACAACAAAACTTTAAGATTGCTTTTAATTTTCTAAATAACATTTCTATTCAGAAATGACCATCACACCTTCAGGTGAGAAAATTTACCATTAAAACAAAATTTAGAGATCAGTGGGGAAAAGTCATGTGGAAAGAGACAGAAGCTAGGCTTGACAATATATACTTGGGATCTTTGAATTCAAGAGACTGAGTTGGGAGTTGTCTGGGTTGAGATCTGAGGTACAGAATGACACTGCTTCCAGACAAAAGACAGGATGTTTCTATTACCTGGGAAGTCAACTAGTTGAGTTTTATTGGCTTGTTTGTTTTGAGATTGGGACACATACAGCTCAGGCTAACCTTTAACTGTTAATGCTGCCAAGGGTGACCTTGAACTTCTGGCTTCCCTGCCTCAGTATCCATCTTTACAGAAAGGAGTCCGCAGTTGAGAGAGATATCTATCAATGATATAGGAACACTCATTGATAACTTCTTCTAGATGCTTTAAGGAGTCTGGGTGACCTTTCTGAGTGAGTCAAGTTATTTAAAATATTTAAATAGGTGTGGGGTAAAGAATGCTCTTGAATTGGAGTATGGCATAATATGTTGATAAAATTTACTCTAGAGCACTTTATGGTATTTAAGACAAGGAATATTAGCTAATGATATGGTCTCAAGTAAAGTCTGATATTTATTTAGAGGCACTTTTTAGATAGTAATCTATATTACTATCTAAAAGTAATAGTAAATGGAAATCCGGTAAATGTGATGCCAGTATCTTTGTGGATTTCACATTTTATGGTTAAAACATTAAGACAGAACTTTGAACCGGGTGGTGGTATGATTTGATATCTACTTCATGGGAGAGTTAAAATAGAGCTTTAAGTGGATTTATTTTTCATTTAGAGAAATAGTCTTACAGATACTTATGAATCTAGGGTTTTTTTCCCTCCCTAACTTCCCTGACAAGCCACAGAAGTCAACATGTTTTCTTCTCACAAGTTTGAAGAACTCTCTAAAAAATCAAACCTCCTGCTATTTCTGTAGCTTCTCCTCACTTTTCCTAACTCATGACGGTTGCCTTTTACACCCTCAAGAAATAACTTAACCTGAAGTAATTTTTAGGGTGCACACACATTGCCAAAGATACGGACTTGTGGGATTTATTTTCTGCTCTGCCGCCATGGGTGTGCTCCTCAATCTGTTACCACACAAGGTAAGAACTTCCAGATGACACGGAGAGAAAATAGACGTGAAGTAGAAATGTTTGCAGGCATTAGGCGCCTAATGTTCACTCTTAGGAGTTGTTAGTAGTGCTATCTTTATCGAACTCATCTCATTTGCTATGCTTGCTAAGCTCTTGGAAGAACACACACACACACACACACACACACACACAGAGAGAGAGAGAGAAACACACACAATGTTACTATAAGACAGAGAATGGAGAAGTGTTAGCAGTTCCTAGTAAAATTGCCTTCTGTAAGTAAATGCAGAAAACCAGGATGTTTTTGAAATGATTAATTAGTTATTAAAGGAATTATTCTGGGGATCTGCTAAGCCACTCAACAGTAATTTAAAGTTGGCAACCTGTTAACAGTTCCCCGTCTGCTCTATTGAGGTTGGCCAGTTCCTGTTGGAAAACTGTAGTTATGGAGTTTGAAAGCAAAGTGCAAAATGGCATCCTTAAAAATTGGAGCTGTCGCATTAAATTATGTCACATGTAATGACAGGTTACAAGAGAAAATGATACAGGATTTTATAAACACAAGCCCCTGAAAGCTTACTCAATGGTGTTCTAGATGTCCACTGTTATTAGAAGTCACTTTCTGTCCAAACTTAGTGGAGTTCAAAGCTTTCACTAAGAAAAGCTAAACCAGAAAATGGAAGTTTATTGTTAGGAATGATCCTATCCATGAAGACTTAGACTATAGATGAATATTTGACCATAGGTCAACATATTCTACATTACAGCTTAGATTATCATAAAGTAAAGAGACATTATGAGTTTGGCTACAGGAATCATGACAGGGAGTATTGGGAAATTATAGAGCGGCATTAGTAACTTATCAGAGACAGTGTGTCAAAAGCTTTCTTTCTCCAGTGCTGCAGATGAAACTGAATAATGTGTCGAGATGGGTAAGTGTGAGCTGCCTAAGGGTAAGTACCTCCCCTCTGACTGCCCGATACCCACCCTTATCTCTAGGGTGGGCTGCTAGCAAAGTTGGCTGCTATAAGAAGCTTACACACACACACACACACACACACACACACACACACACACACACACACACACATATTCTTCCCACTCTGTGCACCCACCACTGCCTTTGGTCTTCTATTCTTACAGACTTATAGAAACTTCAGAATTCAATAGAGGATAGAAGTAAAACAAATTTTTACAAATATTAGTATCACTTTCCTGGGTATTCTCAGTAGTGCAGTATCCAGAATTGGCCATTCTGCTGCCTTTTTTTTTTCAGTATATTGAGCTGCATTTTGACAGACCATATAGAAGGCATGATTAATTACGCAAAGTCAAATATATAAAGTTATATTCACTTGCCGGGATTTATTTTCCTATTTTAGAAACCAGTGCTGTCAGGTTAACGGAAGGAAATTTCTACTGTTTTACACATTCCACTTAATTATTTCCTGGGGCAATATGTGTTCCAGGTATGGAACAACATCGAATCTGGTCCCTATTACCACTGTCAACCCTGTATGCAGGAGACAGGTGCCTGTTTTCTCACATCTTCCCTCTGACCTCACTGGTAGTTGTTATAATCTCTACATTGCTGTCATTCACTCAACCCCTGCAGCAAGATGTTTCTGTGCTGCCCATGACCATTGTAGGGTGATGCTGCTTCCTGTCTCCTGTTTTCATCAGATCTCATGGTGACTTGGGGCATGAATATGACATTCACACACTCTTGAAATGAAAACACCAGAAGACAACAGAGCAGGCTGTGAAATGTCTCCACTGGCGCAGAAGAACCCGACTTTCAGGACTGCAATTCATATTACAAAAATTTGTAATTCCAGCACAGGTGGAGAAAGCAAGGTCCCTGGATCCACTATCAATAAGGCTAGCTTAATTGGTAACCTCCAGACCAATGAGACATACTGTTCAAAAGAAGTAAGCCAGTATTCCTGGTAATACTGTAGAGGTCATTTTTTTCACAGGATCTCTCTCTCTCTCTCTCTCTCTCTCTCTCTCTCTCTCTCTGTCTCTCTCTCTTCCTCTCTCAAATGCACCTAAATGAACATACATGCCTTTTATGTTGTTTGTGTGTTTGTTTTCTACTAAAGTTGTTGGTGTAGAAAGGAATCAGGACTATTCCTTTCCTATCTAACTTTTTCCTCTAATGTTTTATCCTATTTTTCAGGCTAAGCTACAGGCTTATTCTCACCATCCAATCTCACTATGCCACCTCTATCCTTCTCTCCACCTCCAATCTCCAGAATCTAGATAGAGGGAGCCATTGTTGTGCACATAAGTCACATTCTCAATCACAGTGTTCAGTTGTGCTTTGTTTTGGGAAGGTTAGACAATTTAGTTTGTTTTCTGAAATATTATGTGTTAACCCACAAATACTAGTGAGACATAATAATTTCTTCTTTTGCCATATTTCACAGTGGCCTCAGTGTGGTCCAGGTCCCTGAGTAAGGAGTAAGGACAAAGAAGATAGAGCAAATGTGAAGGGGTATCTCTTGGTTGTCATGGTAAACACACCTCCACTAGCTAATATTCTCTTTTAGAGGCTGTCGGTCTCGTTTTCCTGGGAGAAGACAGGAGAGCAGAGTTCACCATATGTATGTTAATATCACTTATAGAAAAGCCAGGCAGCTCTTCTTTGCTGAAACTCACTGTGCACCATAAAATAATATAAATAGAAATAAAAAGGATGATTCTGAATTACTTGGGCAGCCCAAGGGATCTTATAAATCTCACTTACTTAAGAAGTTAATAAAAGTACATACATTCCCATTTCTCTCCCTACTTCTTGTCATGTCTTTGGTTAAAATAGAATTTGTCTAATTATCAATTTTCAATGCCACCAGATGGTATTTTTTACTTCCTCTGAGAATTAGTTAAATTGTTGACTCATCATTAAAAACTAAAACTTTGTAAGTCTCGAATTTTTACTGTTGTCCACATTGGCTTTAAGTCTTCAGGTTCCACTTGATGCGAGTTGACAGGCTGTCATTTAATGACCTCATGTGACTCATCTTGATGTGGCTGTGATGAGGATATCCAGTCTATTAAGAACTCCCTATAAGGCTGCACAGTCCATTTGCTTCCTAACTTGGAGTGGTTTGGCTTTAGGACACTACAAAGCTATATATACTTAGTAGAAACAATACCTGGAACTTTGAGTTTTGATCTTTTCCAGACTGGAGATCTGCTGTATAAGTAAACTGTCTTGTGGTACCAGACATAGGTAGTAAGTTTAGCTTCCAGAAACAACTGGTGCAGTACAGCTGACTGTGTTGTTAATGACCTATAATGTTTACTAGGCTATGTGTCCTCAATGCACTGCCATCTGTGATACTTTCAACTTCCAATGGAATTACAGCGTTCTCATAGATCAAGGAGCATCTGCATTTAGATATGCTTACAATCTCATGCCATCTATATTTTTCAAGGATATTTTCTTTTAAAAAAAATCAGCTAGGAATAGAGCTTGGTGATACATCGTGTGAGGCCTGAGTTTGATTTTCAACATGGAGAAGAACAGTTTAAATTCATCATCCAAACATCGTTTCACAAGCCCAAGGTAAGACTCTCAGATGGTGTTCTCTTAGCCTTTTCAGTGCCTTTAAAATCCTGTTGAGAGATCAGCTGTCTGCTATGCTATACAAAGAACTCTTTCTGCTCTTTAAAGGTAGCCATGCTGTATGTCAGAGATTGACCCAGATGGTTGTTAAGCATTTTCTCCGTAGCCTTCCACACAGCCTTTGACTACTGTTCTTTAAAATACAAAGACAGGAGGAAATGCCACCTTCACCCATTGTAATAAAGGAATGAGTCAACCTAACCCTAGAGTTAGAGAAAGACTGATAATCCTTATAAGGCTAACTGAACAGAGGCATCTTTCTCAGAATTAAGCACATTTCATCTGGGAAGAAGCTATCTGAAAAGAGGGATGAGCAATAAAGAACATGTTATTGCCAGTGTGTGGATTCTCACAGAATCTAGAATGTACGAGAGACTTTTGTAGATATTAAAATTTATGAATAAAGTTTTTTTATTTGATTAATTATCCTAGACCATAGCTTTTGTCTCTCTGTAGACTGGATTCAACAGAACTCATGTGTCTTGGGGCTTAAAACACAGCATTGAAGTTGAGCAGAGTTTAATTACTCTATTTTTAAAATCAACACAATACTTTAAAATGTTTTTAAAAAGTTAATGTATTGTTACAAAAGAAAACAAGCCTTAATATATGCCATACAAATTAAGGTGGTATGTAGACATAACTGGCTCAAAACAACACAGGTCCGTGTGGAATAAAAGCAAATATTCTCTCTTGATAATTAAGTAATTATCGACAGTCCATTGTTGTACAGATTTTGACACTTTGTTAAAATATTCTCAAGTGATTTACTCTGTATACATTTCATCTTTCTAGCTAGATAATCTTGTGTTTGGAGTTCACATTTGTCCTTGACCCCAGTCTCTTAAGAGCAAGGAATAGCCTTTTGCCTGCTTTTGGCAAGCATGGAAGAAGGTGGACATAGGATTGAGAAAACCGTGAGGTGGTAATCGGGTCCTGATTTGCTGTTTCTGATTGTGGAGGATAGTGCGTGGTTAGTCATTGTGTAGAGTCCTCAAGGAAGCCACATAAACCCTTCTACCTTCATAGTCAGAGAAACACACAGACTTATCTTCCACTTCCATTGCAAATGTCTCTTTGCATGTGGGCTTTTTGTAGTCTTTAGTGATGATTTAACTTTATTTAAGAATATTAGATTTAGATGTAGTCAGTACATATATGTGTAATAAGCTCTGTTACCTTAACTGATATGCAGGAACAACTGAACTAGGGAGCAAAACTTTTAAATAAAAACCCTAAATATCCCCCCAAAAGATTTAGAGAGCGAAGAACCCGTACAAGAGCATAAATTGACATGTTTGCATTTAAAATCAAACCAGAGGTGTCAAAACCCATCTGTTTAGTCACAGTTTCCAGTGAGTGATTGGCAGCTTTCAGAATCTCTTCTTTCTGGAACAGTGAAGATTCTGAACTTTTATTGTATTTCTTTACATTTGGAAGTCTGCAGCGTTTCAGGGGGACATTAGGACTGAACTTAAGTACCAGCACTGCAAGGGGATGGCATCCTCTGCCTTACCCTTTCCTGGTTTGCACAAGGTTCTGGAAACAAGAGTGTTTTAGCAAGATTCTACACACGTATCTGTTTGGAAGCACACTGTAGTTAATTTCAGTCTTAGGAGTTTTGATTCACAGCTGCTAGAAGCAGGGATTCCATTCTTGTCATGTTGGCTGCAAATATTTCCTCCTAGCATATGGGGTTCTTGCAGAGGAAGGGAATCAGATTCAAGAGCATAAATGAGAGTAAGGAGCAGGTTTGGGTACAGACTGGCTCAGGTCCCTCTGATACCGTTCTGAGGTGTTGAGAGCTGATGTCAACAAAAGGCTTGTGAGGAGGGAATGTGTGTGAAGGTACAATTCCCACAGGTTCCTGCTGTGTGGGAAGGTGGTATTTTCCATGGCTTATGTTAGATAAAAACTGGAAATGAAAGTAATTTCATATAGGTAGTTCCCTGTGTTTTTTTTTTTTTTTTAATATGGATCAGGAATACAGGAGTGAAAGCCAATGAAATCAAAATGAAAATTGTTTTTGAATTCTGATATGTAAATTTGAAAAGAAAGAAGAGAGGGAGGAAGGCAGAGGAGGAAGGGACCAAAAGGAAGGAAGGAAGGAAGGAAGGAAGGAAGGAAGGAAGGAAGGAAGGAAAAGAAGTAGGGAAGAAGGTTTGTTGAAATTCAAAGAAAACTATGAAGATCAAAGAGCAAAATATTTTTCTTTTTGTATTTGAATTCATAAATTTATGTATATATAATAAAGCCAGGTGTACATATTTATAAACATGTATAACATAAATCAGTAATGGAGAACAAGAGGATTTTTGTTTGTTTGTTTGTTTTTATGAACCAGGTGATAGTTTCTGCCTTCCCTCCATCTCCTCTTCTACACAATGTTGGGAATGGAAGTATTATCTCTGTCAGAGAAAAGGAGGCATGGAGCAGCTCTTAGTTATGGTATGCTGATGTTTGGGGCAGCTCCTGCTTACTCTTCCCCTGTGTCTGGCCCTCTCTAGGCATGAGATGAAGGCTGGCTAGGTAGGTCATATTTCATGTAATAGATCCAACATATGTGCTTCTCAGTTCTCCACTGGCATCACAAGCCCCTGATACGTATCTTGTGTTCTCTTACTTAATGGAACTGTGTAGAGAAATTATATCATTCAGAAAATAGTATGTGCTATGTCTGTCTCTGGGATCATCTGAGAGATCTAAAAACTGGAAGCCTGTATGTGATTGCCATGTTTTCTGAACTCATTTTCAAAAACCACCATGTGACGAAGGTAGTGTTTCCTGTCATTTGGATGTATGAGAAAAAAATATGTATGTATTTGGGTTTTTAAGATATTGTAGTCCCTAAATGTTTTGAATAATTTATGGAGATTGAGTTTTGGTTGCACAGTTTCTTTGGTAAAATCACACACTGATGGTTTCTGATATATAATATTAGGCAAGATTTTGGCTAATATTGGTTGACTGAACAGCTACATTATTGCAACAGAATATGTTGAGATTCTGGAAGTTTCCTGTGACTAACCTTATTAATTCAGCATACACTTATGCCTTTCTTTTTAAAAATGTCTCTAAAAACTACATTTCCTCTGCCTCTCAATGCATCTTAGAAATAACACTTCTCTCCAGGACTCTACGTAAATGGGAGGGAAAAAAATCTATTTTGAAAAGTTGTCTTACACATGAGAAATTGGGTTTTTGATTTTTTTTAACTGATTGGTGGAATTGCCTGGGCTTGACAATAATATGTGATGACATACTGCGGGCTAGTCTGTGGGGCCTTTATAATGCCCTAAGCCTTGTTGTACAGTGTCCAGGAATACAAGCTGTTTTGTGTATAAGGCCTTTCAACATCATAGATCCCCATGGCCCGTTCTTTTCCATCTCTGAGATTTTGGAAATCAATCTTATGCAGTCTCTCAGAAAACCTTTAATATGCCCCTTACATGTCAATATTCTCTCTCAGTATCATAGCCTGGGCTTGCCAGAGGCCATCGTTGTCAGAGAATATGTACAGTGAATAATAGTAGCTTGGCATCTATGGAAACAGCTGCGGGAAGTAAGGGAAGTTTGTGGTATTTTTTTGCCATAGTTTGGAGGTACTATGCTTGAGTTATACTTGCTTGTATATGTCGGACCAAATGTACACTGCACTTGTAAATAGAGAAGAGGAGCAGAGACAGAATGACTGAGCCAGTTTTGTAGGCACATGCTTGTCATCTCAGCACTCAGAATGCTGAGGCAGGAAGAGTTCCACTAGTTGCATTCCAAACAGGACTACAAGGTGACACCTACTCTCAAACAGATCAGTCAGTAAATAAATAAAAGTACTTTGTAAGTACTGCAGGGGAAAGGATAATGATTGCTTTAGTTATTCCTCCAGGTGGAAATTGTATGCACCCAAATGATTCAACATTATCTCATTTAAGCTTTGAAAATGAGGAGCCTCTGGTAGACATAGCCAGGAAGAAGTGAAGCCACAAAGCCTTCTCTGTCAATTTCCAGAGAAAGGCTTTGAACTGCCCTTAGTCTATTTAGATCCCAAGCATGGCTTCAACTCTTCAGTGAGAGAAAACCAGTAGACAATGCATGCGTGGTGATCTCCCCATTCTTTCATAAACTGCTATTTGCCAACAAGAAACATCATTCTTTGTCATATTAAGGAGAGACTCATTGTCTTGTTTGTGGATTTAGGCCAAAGATAAATGTTATGGAGCACAACGCCCTGTTGTAAAAAGAAAGCCTATAGTTTACAGGGAATTATTTTTACTCCATTTTGTGTTGGCTAGGGCAAATATCAGATGTGCGCTTGTGTGTGTGTGCATGCATGTGGTTACATGTATGCAACCACGCATACACACATACACAAGAGAGGTGGGAGGAGAGAGACAGAGAAAGGGAAAGAGAGAGAGAAGGAAGAAGGGAGGGAGAGAGAGAGAGAGAGGGGGGGGGGGGGGGGGGAAAGGAGAGAAAGAGAGAGACCTACCCATTATTTGACTTCTAGTTACATCTCTAAGTCTGACAGATGTGTTCACTCAAGGGCCACTCCAGATACCCATTTGGTTTGACACAATGCAACTGTAGTGATCTGATTTCGTCTGAATTCATCTCTTTATCTTCACTTTCTTCACTGGTCTTTCCCAGTGCTGTAGGCTTCTCTCTCCATTCTCTGGGTTGCTAACTTACTGTAAGCCTGTCACCCTGTACTTCACTGGTCTTCATCACAGCTGTCTGCAGTGCTGTACTCTACGTGAACGATGATCGTTGAGACGGAGGGAATGAGCTTCTAATTTTTGCTAACTTTATTTAATTTTACTAAGCATGTTTAACTTGGGGAAACACATATTGGGTAGCAAAGATTTAGTTAGTTTTCACAGCTGTGTTGATCCTTGCACACAAAATATAACAAATGGGATCTTGAAATTACTAAGAAAACTAAACTATGTTCAAAAAGAGGTTTCTTCTGCTTCTTCTGCTTCTTCTTGTGCTTTTTCCTTCTTCTTTGCCTCTTCCTCATCCTTCTCTCTTTCTCTTCTTCGGCATCATCATTAGTGTGTATGTGCGCATGTGTGTGTGTGTGCATACATGCATGTGTGTGTATGTGTTGGGGGGAGGTTAATGTTTTCTAAGCATATTCATGCTGGAAGGAAATTGCAATGAGAACTTTGGGGACAGGATTGTCTCCTGTTTTTCATGGGTTTGGTACTGAACTCAAGTCATAGGACTGTTCAAGCATTTTTACGTGCAAAGCCATCTCATCATCACTAAGACCTTCTAACAGTTTGACTTTTTAACCAGTTTTTGAGCCTAACCACATGTTTACTTTGTAACTGCCAAGGAGAAGAAATACTTGTCTGAAAGTTCCTTTGAACCAGGGCTTTGTCCGGGCCTGGACTGGTTCATTTGCTTCTAAATTCTCCAAACACAAGCTCTCTGTATTTGCCATATCGCAGGAGTAGTGACAAGCAGCCAACCAGAAAGCAAGCCGGCTTGGTTCTGATTCTCAGATCACACACTGCAGCACAGCTTCGGATCGATGTCAAGCATGTGGGAAAAACTCAGCGAGAAGTTTTTTTTCTTTCGAGATTGAATGGAGGACTTGTTGATATGTGGAAAACCAGACTCCTGCTTCTCAAGGCCAACAGCTGTTGTTTTCTTAAAAAAAAAAAAAATGAGTATGATGGAAAGCATGTGTCTTTTGTATGATCTGTCAGATTATATCCTAGGTCAAAAGGAGTGTGTTTCATTAAGAAAAATATAATTAGCAATTTGACGCACTCAAAACTTTTATCTACAACTCCAAGGATACTACCCTTAAAAAAAAAAATCTTATACCAGAACTATTAAGGAGAAATAGAACACAAGTCACATAGAATTAAATTTTCCCAGAGGATACGTTAAAAAAGTAAAAGAAAATGGAATTAAATTTAGTTGATTCAATTTATTACATCTAACATACTTAATATGTAGCTAATATAAAGAGTTAATGAGATACGTTGTGTTCTTTTTGACTGTGATGAGTCTGGATCCAAGGTGCATTTAATGTTTTGGGGATGCGATCTGGAATAGCTGTCAAGGGCAGAATAATGACATGTAGATCGTGGTGATGCTATTGGACAGTGTGTATTCTAGTTACTTCTCAGGCCCAGTGCATTGTGTTGGAATCTCTAGGCTTGTTTGTCAAAAGAGAAGCGAGGACTTGTCAAACCCTGAGCTTGGAGTGTCCACTCTACTGTCTGTTGCATTTATATTTCATCTGAAAGTTTGTCTAGATTTTTGGTACAGCTCAAGGTTTTTTATGTTTTGTGACAACTTCTGAAAACATTTTAAATATTTTTTTGCAGTTATATATTTTCAAGTATTAAAAGCATGAAATTACTGTTTTCTCATGACCTATACTCTGTTTCTTTGCTAACCATAGATTATCTTATGAGAATAACCTTGTTTTGGTATTTTCTTCTTAAATCTAACTTAAAAAACTATAAATTCAAAATTTTAAATATCTATTAATTATTTAAAAATAAATTAAAGTGTGTATGTCCATGTACGTGTATGGTTTTGTCTATGTATATGTGTCTTTATGTCTATGTGTGTATGTATGTGTTTCTGTGTGTGTGTATGTTGCTATGTATATGGTTGTGTCTGTTTTTAATGTGTGTAAGTGTGTGTATCTATTTCTAGATAGTGTGCATACGTGTGTGTGTGTGTGTGTGTGTGTGTGTGTGTGTGTGTGTAGTCTTGGAGAAATTTTTAATCAAACTCCTGGCTTACCTGAGTGTCCTGCCTCAGCTTCCCAAGTAGATGTGGCTCCAGATGCATGCAACCATGACTGGACACAATGCCTAAAATTGCAAAACAAAACAATTATAGCATAATGAACTTTGATTAGTAGTTTTGATCATCATTAAGTGTGATGTTACTCTAACAATTCTGTCAATCAAGTCCATATTTTTAAAAACACAATCTACATCCTGTAGGGTTAGTTTCAGTTATTTTTAGAAAAGTAATTTTAAAATTTCTTAGTGTAATCACACAATCACTTGCCTATTGGTAAAGAAAAGTAAATGCAGACAGTATAGTCTGCTAGCAATAAATAATTCAAATTATGTATTTATGTATTTATGTATTTATTTATTTATTTATTTATTTATTTATTTATGTGTTTGTGTGTATGTGTGTCTGTATGTCTTTATCTTCGGTGGCATGTGTGTTAAAGTCATAGTACAACTTACAAGATTTGATTTTTTTCCTTTTTGTCTTATGAGTCTCAGGTGTCAAATTCAGGTCTTCAGGTTTGGGATTTGGCTATAAGTTCCTTTACGTCCTGGCACAATTTTTATTTTTTAAAGTGAAACTTAAAGTGAAGTCTGAAATTTAAACACAGCTTACTTTTCATCGTGAAACGTGTATTCTTTCATATAGTTTGATTTCTGAAGATGTTGTTGTGTTACTGTTTTGAATCCTGATTTTTTTCCTTTTAAAATCTCAGCCTTGTTTGTCTTGGAAAAAAAATGATACAGCCTTGAAGAGAGTTGGCACTCAGTAATTAGTGTTTGGATGGATGTACTGTAATTAGTAATTAGATGGATGTTAAGGGGACTTCTGGGTCTAAATCACTGTATATACAGCCAAGACTAGCCCAGTGTATACGTGTAATTGCTACAAATTGCATAGAATCATGATGACAGGGGATATATGTAGGGGATATCTGTCTAGAACTATAAAATACTGGAGGAAATAGAATTAGTTTATGTATTATAGGTCTGTTACATTTTTTTTCTTTTTAAATTTCCCACAATTTGGAGAAATTCAGCAACACGTAAAGAAGCTTTAACAGTTAAATTGGTTGGAACAAAAGCAGTTGTTTCTTATTAGAAGAGACTGTACTAGCTGTTTCAGCAATATGCCTTTTTTTCAAAGTTTCTAGGATAAACTAAGTGTATCTCCTTCTTGGACTCCATTAGAGACATGGGATGTATGGTTTCTTTAGGAAAGAGCTGAATGGTTTATATTTCAAGTGATACCTTTGTTTCTCCAACTTGACTCATGGGAAAGTAAGAGGACAATTAAATTGATTTTAAATCACATTTAGCATTATGTATTGATTAGATACAAGTGCTCTGAAGCAAATGTCACATTGTTCAGCTCCAAAAAGCATCTATATCGGATAACAGAAGCAATATGAGCTTTCATTTCTGTTAAGTAATTCAGCCGATGTTATAAGTCATGAGAGTGAAGTCCGCGTGGCTAGTAAATGGCTCCCAAACCTCGTTATTGAAATGCAGCCTTCAATTCAGTTTATTAGCTTGTTCTTTATTCTCATTTATATTTTATTACCTTGGAACACAGTCATAGGATCCTGGAAATGGAGTTTTCTTTAAATAAATTGTTCCTAAGGTTTCTGAAGTCTTTTGTTCAATGATGTCTCAGAGCAGACATACTGTCGGCCAAGCCAGGTTTTCAGATAAAGAAGGGTAAAAAGTATTCTTCTAAGTTAGCTGAGATCGGATTTCAGCTTCCCTGACTTTATTTCTGTCGTCATCACTTGTGGAGAGCACATTCTTGGTTGTACTGGAGGGTCAATGAAAGGCTTACAGGGCCAGAGGTTGGATCTGTAAAGTATTATGTTAGAAATGAAATGAATCTCCTCCACAGAGTTCCTGGTGTCCGTCTGTCTCTTTGTTTAAGCTGGAAATCTTTCAGAAGGCTAGAATTGACAGGCAGATCACACAAGAAGTGTACATGGACATTCATCCAAGCCTTTTGTGTTTCTGAGATTGAATAATGTGGCTATTCAAACCAGTTCACGCTCACATTCCCTTCTGGGGAAAATAATGCACCAGTTGAGCTTGGCTTTATCACGTTCTGTTTTAGCTTGCTGTTTGTCTTACCATTCAGCTTTTTTAATCAATCAGTTCCTTTCCTAATGATACCGTATACCCAAATTACCCTTCAGTGCAGATACTATAATCCAATATGTCACAAATCTAGACCCAGTGTTCCGTCATCTAGCGTACGTTTCAAAGGCAACATCACTTGTGTTTATAGCATATGCATGTGGCAGCTAGGCTGTCTCAGGTCAAATTCTGATAGCACATTTAGTGGCCTGGAGATTATAGATTATCCTCTGAATGTCTGTGACACTATCCACTCATCTCTACCATGGGGTGACAGCAGAGCATGTTTCCCAGGCCAGGTGTGGACACCAACTGATATAATGTACCTAACACATAGTCAACAGTTAGTAAACAGTAATGAAAGAATCCAGTGGTAGCAGCTCTGTTGTACATTTCCTTTGCTGAACTATTGCCCACGTTTATGCTTGTATTATAAAGAACTGCTGAGAAGGGACAGGTATATTCAGCACACTTTCAACTTCCTGTGAGGATCATAAGCTATACTATCTTCAAGGGATATTCCTGCATTAATGAATTGGGAGTGTAGAAGGCGCCATACCTGCCTACCACCCCAGGAGAGTCAGTCACGGGGGAATGGAGATGGAAATGGTTTGTGATGTGATTCTTTACCACCTAAAACATGGATGAGTCTCTGTCCCTCATCCCAAGGTGATTGACATGATGGTGGGGTAGATAGATATGAATACAGATGTTTCGAGTAGAATGTGTAAAATACCAGGAAACATGGAACTTGCTGCTTAAGATCATACGTGTGAGTTTTACCTGAAAGAGAAATCTGGGAGGGAAAATGAGTAGCTGCTCGATACTCTGGCCAGTCAGTAAAGGAGACAGTTCTAGGCAGGATGAATGAGAAATACATGGAAAGGCCTAGAGAGGTGGAATTTGTCACGTGTGGCTCCAGGGTGGCTTGAGCAGCAGGTAGGCAAGGGGGGCCGTGCCTATATGTGAGTTCCTTAGAATATTATAGCTCCTTCTGCTCCATGCTGAGAAATCCAGAGAATACTGATGTGAATAGGAAGCCTGAGGAATTTTAAAGAGAGTTGTGGTCCCATCTCTACACGGGTAGCCAAAGTCTGGCTGTCATTCAGATGATTGAGCAAAGTAAGTAAGAGTGGGTGTCAGATCTTCAGCTTCGAGCCCTACAGCATCGTCTCTGTTTTCCAAAGCAGTCTTGACCATGATGTTTCTTTAGGCTAAAGACATAAATAGTGGATGTTTGCCTGTAAGTGGCAAGACATCATTATAACAGGTATAAGTGAGATTGGCAATCCAGCTCTGTGAACAACTAAACCAAGATTAGTATTGATGTGTTTCCGATCTTTTGCTTCTGTAAAGAACACAACAGCACATGGATCTTGTACAGATATCTTTTAGGCACTTGTCCAGTTATTTCCTTAGGACAAATTCCCAGTAGTGGCTTCAGCATTTTAGAACTATTGAAAAAATATATACCATCACAGGAGGATTTGGATGCCTGCAATCATGGTAGATAAAGAGTTACTGAGCTTCATGGAGGAGCTGAAAGTGCAGATGGAGAAATCCAGTATGCAGTGAGCAGTCATGCCTGGGTAGGCACGCATGTCTAATTTTTCTCTTTGGACTTCTTTACACTACTGCCTCTCCTCACTGGTTGTTGTAAGAGTCAACTGGATGAGTCTCTAAGACAGACAGAGTGTTTGTCTATAATGACAAGTGCTTGACTGTCGCAGCAAATGATGAGAGGCCCTAGGGAGCCATCACCACCCACTTGAGAGAGATCCATGAAGGGTTTATGACCCGTTTGAATCCTGATTGAGTATCTCTGTCTTGACCCCAGGGGAACCAATTGTGTGGAATACTTGGCTCTGTCAGTCTGAACGATGTGCTTAGAATTTCTGAGAAAGGATAGGAGCCTGGTTGTTTGTAAAACACAAAGAAAATTATCAAGAAGACCTGAAAATGGAAATATTTTTTCCATTCTAAAGCCATGCTGGATAACTGCCTCTATTATATCAACAGAACCAGTATTTTATATGTTAGCATATAGCATTCAGCTGTAAGTAATTATTTGGACAGTAGATTTTAAGATTTTGATATCAAATAAAAGGAATTTATGTCTTTCCTTTTTTTGTGCCTTGTCAATAATAGCTACATTTGCTTATCATATAGCATGTAAATATTTTTAAAGACACGCATTATTCACTCGTGATTCTAAGGCTCAAGTCTATCCAGTCTTCTGGGTTACTTCAATTGTGTCTGCAGAGGAACAAACAATGCTAAGAGGTAGGACAAACTCAGCCATAAAGAAGCGCCTGTGAGCGGGTCTTTATAAAAAACTGTTGCTCTTTGCTCAGACACTCTGTTGAGTAAAGACTGACATGCAAATGACAACTAACATTCCTTGCCTGCTGTAGCAAGCTACCCACCTACTTCCTCTGCATCCAAATCATTTCCGAACCTTGTGAATGTGATAGGATTTCATAGAGCTGATGCTAACAGCTAGGCCAGCATCATGACCACAGGTTATAGCCCCGTTAGGATGAGCAGAAATAAATGTCCACTATTTGCTTTTCTTTTTGCCCATAGATATATGGCCATGTTGGAACACTTTAGTTGTGATGGAGGTTTTAGGAGGCTGTTTTGGATATTTACCAAATAATGGCTAGAATTCCCAGCTAGAATACAATGGACACACACACACACACACACACACACACACAGAGAGAGAGAGAGAGAGAGAGGGAGAGGGAGAGAGAGAGAGAGAGATTAAATGTTAAAATGGTTTCAAATTAAAAGAAGAAAGATTGTATGAAACTTGAAACTTGTGTGTAAGTAGGTGCACAGGAATATCAATACTGTTCATTGAACAGTGTATTCTAATTTGAAAGAAATAACTATTTGTCATGATTCTTGTCCTTGAGTTGGCATTTACCAAATTAAATGCATATGAAATTCAAAAGGCTTTACACTAAGGGACAGTAATTTTTCTGGGTTGTTTGTAAAGGTGGTGAGATAAAAGAATTACACCAAGCAGGTAACAGATGGATTTCTTCCATTGTGCACTAATGTTCTGAATTAAGTAATTCCACAATGTTATTTGTCAAGTGTTACATTGTAATATGAAAATTAATGGTGCTGTCTTCTATTTATTTCTGATTCTAGGGGTAATCTAGCTCTACTAAAAATATATTTATATATATATATATACATACATACATACATGAATACATACATACATACATACATACATACATACTGTTACCTGGGTGTGGGAAATTGCCCCTGTAAAACACGGTGGCATAAATTCCAACCCAGCTTTGGTTTGGTGTAAGTCCTGGAGTGTGGTTGTAACATAAGGGGGCATGACCCAGTGATTGGTTAGGCTTTCTGTGATCTGCTCTGAAACTTCTACCTGAGCAGTTTATTTTTGTACTAATAGAGCCTGACTGGTTTCTTTCTCATGTTAACTGGCCAATTATTTCAAGTTTTATATCATGCAATTTGTGTGTGTGTGTGTTTGTGTGCATGTGCTATGTGCTATGCAAGGTGTGTAGAAACTAGTTGAAGTGAGTTTGTTAGCACCTTCCACCATATGGGTCCTGAAGATTACACTCAGGTCATAAGGCTTGACCAAAAATGCCCTCAGCTGTCTAGCATGCCACTGCCACCAGCCTTCCTGTCTTTACCCCATTCTGCTTTTTTCACATCCATTTTCTTCTCATTTCTGTCCTATGGATTTGACTGCCCATACTTTCTTGGCTGTTGGGTTGAGGAATGTGGTGTCTAGAAAGGAAGTCTGAGAATCAGAGCAGAGTAGTAGGAGATTCTCTCCTTTCCACACCACCTCCCTCCCTCTGCTGTGGCAGCGACTCCTTCAGTGGCCACTACTCTACACACCAGCCCTTACTGCTCTCTCAGCCCAACAGGTCAATCCCACACACAGAGGGACTTGGGGATGCCATGCTTTCCTGTTGTTGCTCCTGATTGACTTCCTGTTGCTTCCTGTTCCCTGCTTCCTCTGTAAATAATCCCTGTTTTTGTATGTATCTTTCACTGCAACCATAAGAATTTAGGGTGTCTTTTCTCTCAGACCTTAATACAATGTAACTGGCTGTTGAGCTAGCACACAGCAGGTGGTCTTAACCTTGACTATCTTACAGAATTCCATGTTATTTAATTGCAGCCTCCTTGAGCTCAAAAATAAAACCCAGTATCTGCAGCATACAAAATTCTGTAGGTGAAGGGCCCATCTCTGTAGAAACTGGTGTACTGTCTGTATAAATGTCCTTCCTACTGAAGCAGAATCAAATAGCTTCTATGTGATGTTAGGACTTTTCCACATGTTAAGTACACATTGAGTATACTCCAATGAAATTTAATCCAACCAATGGACTCCCTAGTCATTCACTAGAACTGTGTGCCTTTTATCTACTGGCCCTTTCCTATGTTTGAAAATTAAGTTTAGCTGAAACACAACCATACCTATTCATTTACATACTGCCTATGGGTGTTCTAACTCCTCTTGTGTCAGAGTTATGTAGCTGAAATAAAGATTGTATGGCTTACAAAGCCTAAAACATCTATTGTGTGACACCTTACCAATAAAGGTGGCAGACCTTGGACTAGATTCTGGGAGTATATTGGCAAATAAGGTGAGTACCATCCATCATCTATGGTTGGGACCCAGCTGTGAACAAACATCCTAACCACCGTTGTGGAGCACTTGACCCGCAGTGAAGAGAGAAGACTGTGAAGAAGAACGAATAAAAGCATTGCCTTGTAGAGTGGTAAAGTCTAGGGAGAAAAAAGGCTCAAGGAAGAAACACAGGAAATACTGCAAGCGTTTCTGGAAAGCACCTATATAACAAAGCCCTTTGTCTAGTCTGTCTGCTATAGTCTCTATCTCTGTCATGGCTTACCCCTGTTTCCTTTAATGCATGCCGGAATTAAATCTAAAAATTCTAAAAAGTTTTTTTTCCTTTTCTTTTTCTTATTATTTGAGTACACCTGTAATAAAATGCTAGGAAAAAAACAAAACAAAACCATAGCCTTGTCAAATTATTCTTCCAGGAACACGTCTTACATTGTTGTTTGCTCAATTTTTCATCTCTGTTGCTGTGATAAATGCCATAACTAAAAGCAAGTTGGAGAGGACAGAGTTTACATGGTCCACATTTCCTGGTTACAGTCCCTCACTGAGAGAAATTAGGACCAGAAGTTTGGGGCAAGAAGCATGTAGGAATATTGTATACTGACTGCCTCTCTGACTCACACTGAGAGCTTTCCTTTTCAGCCAAGGCCTAGGAATAGTTATGCCTATAGTGGGCTGGGCTCTCAGACATCAATTAAGAATGAAGACATTGCCCTATAGATATCATCACAGGCTACCCAAAGACCATCAGTATAGGCCAATTTAATCTAAGGCAGTTTTTCAGTTAAGGTTCCATCTTTCCAGGTGATTCAAGGCTGTGTCAAGTGGACAACAAAAATAAACCACGAGAGTATTTTTCATAAAGATAGGTATATGTGACAATATAGAACACTCTGTTTTTCTGTCAGTGGTCACTAATACTAATAATTCTGGGCAGGGTCAAGAGTTCAATTAAAGAAAAGTATGTATCTTTTAAATAATCGCCATAGTTTACTGTGAGATATGGCTGGCATGTGTACCGTCTGAAGTTGACTGAATTTATTGGTAGCACAGGTTCACATATTTATCTGTATTGTATTGGTGATGGGAAGTGCCCTCAGATCATATCTGTATGTGATTCCCCATTAATTGCAAAATCTAAGTACAACTGTGCTCTCGTGTGGCTGATAATTATATACATTTGGAAACATTTCAAAAGCTATTACATAGTCCACAATGTAAGTACATTCAATGAAAGTATAACATGATTATCTGGGGAAAGAAAACCTGCCCCATCTCTTCCACTGCAGTAAATGCCCTGCCCAGGGAGCGCTGGACACTGATCCAATTTTCTTCTGAAGAGTCCAGAACAGTTCAACTCTGTATTGTTAATCTTCTTGTTGCTGAGGTATTTTACATTTAAATTTTCTTTTACTTCTGGAGATTTAGCCTCATATCCACATTATTATTTTATTCACCAAAACCTCTATTAGATTCAAAATAAAAATACATTTTTAGCAACAGAATTACTTTAGAGAAGAAATTTGAGAAAAAACCATCTCAAGGCATTTCTATATGCTAGATTATTGCTCTGCAGATCTCATTAATGAGATTTCTACAAGAATGAATTTAAATAAAATATTCTCACTGCAGGAAAAATGTATCTAAGACATTTCGAGTGTTACACTGTGGTTATAGATATGTAAGAAAGCTGTCTTAAATATATCAGATTTTATCTGAATACTTATATACTGTATGTTATTTAATTTATCAAAAGTTTCCAGTAACATAAACTCACTATGAGGCTTAAGGGGTTTAATAACAGTAATTTAATTTGAGATCTTCTTTGCTTTGTGAAAACCCTCTGGCCACTTAATAGAACGCAATAAAATGTAATTGTGAAATATGTTGCATGCCTTCCCATTTTTACATTCTTAGAGTAAGTGGGGTTTTCTTCTTCCACTCCTCTGCAATTTTTTTTATATTAGAAAAATATGGTTCAGTTATTTTTTCTTCCCATGAAATATCAGCCTGTCCTTCAGTAAGCATTGAGAATGAAAATTAGGGAGACATATTAACACAGTACAAATAATCCACTTACCTCTATATGACCTTTTATAGAGCCAGTCCATAAATATCTGAATGTCCATGGGCATGGAATGACTTCAGAAATGATTTGCATTCAAGGTAAAAGGGGAGAGACTTAAATCAGTTGACTGGCATAGTGACTGTGCGTATTAAATAAGAGTGTTGCCAGTCAAGTACATTGAAGAGAGTTTAAGTGATTTTCTCATATATATGTATATGTATATATATGTATATATATATATATACATATATATATATGGAGAGAGAGAGAGAGAGAGAGAGAGAGAGAGAGAGAGAGAGAATGTGTGTATGTGAAGGACAATCATTAGGAGCTGGTTCTTTCCTTTTCCCCTATGCCCCTATGG
This sequence comes from Rhabdomys pumilio, assembly GCA_030674055.1. Taxonomy (NCBI): domain Eukaryota; kingdom Metazoa; phylum Chordata; class Mammalia; order Rodentia; family Muridae; genus Rhabdomys; species Rhabdomys pumilio. Next base: position 168,828,556 of record JANHMN010000001.1, read on the forward strand.
TTCTCACAGATGGAACCCTAAGTTGCTATTATGAACCCCCCTCCAATCCAAGCATTAGTTTTTGCAGAATGCCTTTACCTGCTGAGCTATCTCTGTGGTCCCCAAAGTGACTATCATAAAAAAAGCAAATAACCAAGGTGTAAAATAATGACTACTCTCCAGGTCATCTAATGAATCCAAGTAGTAGAAGCCCATGTGGTTGTCCTGCCATATATTTCTAAAAGTTCCTAGCAGAGCACCTTCAGGAAGGTGGTGGAGGTGCAGCCCAGTTCTGTGATCCCATTCCCTTGCACAGCATTGTCTGTTGATGTAGACAGATCAATTCCCTCAAACTAGTGGACCAATGGAAACCTGGAAGGAGAGACTGGGTATTTGTGTAGAACATTGGCTCTGGGATCGCACTTTTAGACATCAAATCCTTTTCTGACCTTAGAGAAGAATGGGCAAACTCCTCTCCTTCCATTTGCCTCCCAAGCTCATTGAGGTCTAACTGAGTGTATTATAGCTTACAGATCTCTGTGTTTGGATGCTGGTTTGGTCTAATAGAAATTGCTTTGAATTATCAGCATCACTGTTGCTGTTGTTGGTGGTATGATTCCATGAACAAAATTTCTATGGCCCAGAGTACATCTGTAATGCTGTGGATGCTGACTTTTCTGGCAAGTTCTGAGGTTCTTTGCACCATCTCTTTGAGCCCTTCTCATTAGCCAGGGGGAGAGTTTTTCTACCTTTGATGCTAATCTTCCTTAAAACAGATAGCATGCTGGCCCCAGGCTCAGAGCCTCAGGCAGGGGTAGCTTACAGCAGGCATTTAGTATACCTTTGTTTCAAGGTTAACAAGGTTATCCATCTGTAGGAGGCACAGAGGGTTTTCTAGAGAGGTAGAAGTGGACTGCTGACTTTTCAATCACAATAGTATATGGTAAGTTGACGCAGGAAGGAGGAGATAGTGGCTATGAGCTAATCCTTTGTGTGTAAGAGATTGCTGCAATATGTGAGCCCAGGCCCTACTGTTCCATCTGGACAGCTCAGGGTGTCCTAGCCTTGATTCCACTCTGTAGTGTAACATAAGACAGGCTTCATGACCCAGATGAACTCTTTTTTTCCATGCTCTGTTGGGACCCCGCTTTGTGGAAGTCTCCCTAACAAGTTAACATGTAAAAGGAGCCTGCTCTAAAGAAGCATGCCAAGCAGACCAATGACGATCTTATGGCTCCCGAATTCTCATGCTCCAGGTATTCCTGCAGTGTGCAGAATGCACACATTGGGAAGCTGTACGCAATCAAGCAGATACTCAATGTCCTGTAAGACCAATGGAGTTCATATTTCATATGCAATCAAGTGCATACTATGTAAACAATCAAGTGACTACCTCACAAACCTAGAGCAGCCATGACTCCTGGTGTCTTTAAGGAGTTGCCTTGCGGCTGCTTGTGAGAAGATAGGAAGACTTCACTGCTTACTTTGAAAATATGACATATGCTTTGCACACTTAGGACTGATCTTACTGGAGTTGGAGGTGTTAAAAAGGAGAGGGACAAGTTTTTGTTCATCAAAAAATTCAATTTAATCATGGTGAATCTTAAATTTTTAAATAAATCTTTGTTACCAGGATCATTGTTTACTCCTTTAGTAACATGTTTTGCACATATAGAGAATATTGGAGTGATACATTGTATTCTTTCTTGCCATGGAAGGTCTGGATGTGGGCCACAGTTGTGTCTGGTCATAGTCAGTAGTTATTTCTTTATATTGTGTTAGTCAGTGGGACAAATTTAGCACTTCCTCCTCTGTCACTCCCACATAAATTAGTGGAAATTCCCAGTGGAAATTGCTCGGATTGTGGTCTTATGGCCATGCGATTTTCTTTTTTAGTCTCACAACCAACAGCAACCTGTGCTTACCAATGGACCTGCTGGATTGCAAGGTAGAAGGTTAGAAGTGGGCTGAGTGGACACCCGCATGATATTAGGAGGACAGGAGCCAAAGTCTTGCCCTTTGCCCTTATTTACTAATAGTGCCATCTTAGAAAAGCCACTGCATCTGTCCTTAGACTTATTATGGATAAAATACAAGGATTAGGTAATATAATGTTTGAATTGGCCTATAAGGTCAGGAAGTTAATTGCTTCTTTGTGCCTGTTAGATTAAACCTTAATTTGACATAATTTCCAGCCTTTTTCCATGACCTTCCTTAATAAGATGCCACATGTAGTGACATGTGTGAAAGTACCTTAACCTTGTAGGAGTTCCATGCCTCACATGTATCTGTGATGTACTGTAGTTAATAAATACATTTCCATAGTGATGCTCTCAAGGGTCTCTTGAAACACAAACACCAAGGTGTCTTCACCATAGGTGGGCAACCTAATCATTGCTATGCTGGAACCAATAAAATCTTTACAAAAAAAATCAGTAAAAACAACTCACGAGAATCTGCATGTGAAGTGACTATCTAAGGTCCTAGCATGTGGGATGGAAGAGTAGAAGGACTGTAACTCTGAGACCACCTTAGGCTACATAGTTGGATGTCACCTCAAAAAGCTACAACAAACAAGCAACACCCAAAATTCCAAAAGTGGTTTTCAGGCCTGGAGAGCTGGATAAATCAATAAATAGCATACTTTGTGAGAATGAGGACCTGCGTTTGGATCCTAGAATCCATGTAGAAAACCAGATGCCTTGGCACACACTTATAATCTCTCCTCTGAGGAAACAGGGAAGAAGATTCCTGGGAGTCAGTAGCTAGTCAGTTCAAATGACTTGGTCAGGACTAGGTTCAGTAGAGCTCAAAATCTAAGGTGGAGGGGCTGGAGAGATGGCTCAGTGGGTAAAGGCAGTGGATGCTCTCCCAAAGGACCTGGGTTCTGTTCTCAGCACCAACACTGTAGCTTATAACCAAATGCAAGTCTAATTCCAGGGGTTCTGATACCTGTGTCTGGTCTCCAAGGGCACCAGACATGTACATGGTATACATATATGCACTCAGGCAAAAGACTTATACAAATAAAATAAAATTTAACAACTCTATGTATCTGAGTGGTATAAACACAAAAATCCAAGGTAGAAAGTAATTGAGGAAGACACCTGTTGTCAGTCTGCTCCTCCACAACACATGTGCATTTCACATGATGCATGAGTGAGTAAACACACACACACACACACACACACACACTGTAATTCTGATCTGAAATCTAGGTTGAAAAGTAGTGACATATACTAGATAATGTTTTGTGGTTTTTGTCTTTACAAAGTTCATTTTGTGAACCGGATATCCATGAAAAAAGTCATGGTGGGGCTGTTTGAGATAGGGTTAGCTGATGGGAGGCTCCACCATCATGAATAAGAATCAGCTACCTTACAAAATGTTCAAAGATGCTGTTTTGCCTCCCATAAGAGAAAAGAGAAGGCACCACCAAGAGTCAGAAACCAAGACTTTCCCAGACACTGCATCTGCCTAAATTATAACCTTATACTTTTCAACATCCAGAACTGATTTATACATTTCTCTAGTTTATATCAAGTTACCCAGTCAAAGATAATTCATTATAGCATCTTGAATCAGCCAAGACAGAAGTCTTGTAGTCCTTTAGAAATTTTTTAGATTTGTCTGGGGATGTGGATCACTGGTAAAGTACTTGCCTATTTTGTGTCTTGGGTTCAACCACTCGTATCAATAATTTAGTAAGTAAGTAAGTAAATGATAAATGAGTTGAAAAATAGATAGATAGGTAGATAGATAGATAGATAGATAGATAGATAGATAGATAGATAACAAGCATCTGGCTGGATATATTGCTAAATATGGGGCTTTTCGATAGTTCTCTGCAAGTTGTAGGACTACTCTGCCACTTCTGTGAGCTTGTGCAAGGATTTTAATCTCTCAACACTACATTTCTCACCTCCAAAGTAGAACAATCCTCCAGGTTGCTATAAGAATAAGTGAGGTCTGGGCTGTCCCTTCTTATGGAACGGTTCACAGAGTAATCGTGTTGAGAAAGCTCCAGGCTTACCGAAAGGACAAAAGCAAACCTGCTTTGAGTGTCCTTGATCACACAAACTAAAAGTTCAGAGACCATTTTTTATTTGCCTCATTCTCACTGAAATTTGTAGATCTGCTTTTATTCTGGCCATCTCATTAGATTTACTACATAATTGAAAATGTTTTATTTAATAAATTTGTTAAATGGTGATTATTATTATGTGGGTTTCAATTGAGTCCTTGAGGCAATATTTGTTAGAATAAAAATATCAAGTAATTTAAAAGAATTATCAGGAAGATTAAAATATTAATATGTCCCTCCATTTCAAATTTATAACTTCCTAATTATAATTATCCATCTTTCTTTTTAAGTTAGCTGTAATTTTAAATAAATTATACCACATGTTTTATAAAAATATCTTCTTAAAATTTTGACAGGGTGTTTTTAGGTCAATAATTTTATTATTCTCTTTAGATTTATGTGACAGGCTGAAGGTGATACCAGAAAGATGATGTACTGTGCAGGGTGTCCTTTCTCACGGATATAGTGCCTAGATAAGGGTTAGTATTTGAATTAAAATTTCTGGCAATGGTAGGAATGCCTGTGTCCTATTACTTGAAAGACTTGGGAAGGAGAACTGATAACAACATCCAGGCTAACCTGGGATTCATAGTGAGTGATTTTCTGGCCAGCCTGGGCTACATAGTGTGTGAGTTACAGGCAAGCCTGTACTTGTTACAAAGTGAAACCTAGTCAAAAAAGGGAAAAAAAATTAAACTAGTGGAAATGGTATTATAGTGGGTGGAGTGGTTAATTCTCTAATTAAAATCGTATTTTTTTCCTCTCCATCTAGCCATTTTTTTTTTGGCAATTTGTAATTGGATTCTTTGGGTTACTTGTGGCATGTAAATCTCATTTTCAAGTTTTGTCTTGAAAATATTTTCTTAACTGCAACTTGTCACATCAGTGCCACCATGATCCCAAATGACCACACATTCACCTGCTTTGTGTTTTCATTGAACATACCATCTTCTAGAGTTTTACACAAAAAAATTAAACAAAATTAATACAAAAGGAATCCTAACTTATAATTTTATCTTTGCATGTGAACAACATAAAACGACAGGGAAAGGTTTACAACATAATGTGTGAAAACATTTGGGTAAATTCCCCCGGAATCTCAAAAGTTTGTTTTAGATAGATTAACTTAACGGGTGGTTGAGTGGTATATTTAAAGATTTTCTTGGAAAGACCGCATGTAGGGGACAATGAAGTGTAACTGTCACACTGTGCCATTGAAGATTTCCTAGAGAAGCCTCAGCTATTCCTCTGTTCAGCCACCCAAGTCTTGTGGGTATCCATCCGCTCCCTATGTCACTAAAGAAACGTGAAATCTTCTTTAGAATCGGGAGCCTTTTGTGTCCTGAGAAGGCCAGTGTCAGTTATTCTACTTAACACAATACCAGCACCATCTCTGGTGGACAGGAGTATCTTCTTCCCACAGTTTCTCTGGAAGCTTCCATGGCAATTCCTCTAGTCATTCAGCCTCCTGCCTTATACCCTTGCAGCTGTTAGACCTGACCCACTTGCTGTCCTGGCCATTTTTTAAGTGCTTACCTGGCAAATTCCTGTATTTTCTAGCAAGCCCAGGTGTGCCCATTCTAGTAAGTGATAGAGTCCTCTGGTTCCAGGCAGATAGTTTTCCTGAGCTATATGGTGCTCCATCATCTCTGCTCTGCCCAGCTCCACCACCTCCACCTGGAGAAACTCCTCCTTGGCAAAATGTGTTCTCAGTTTCTGCAAAAAGCAGGGTTATATAGTGGCCTCAACTCATTGGCTTATCCTTCAAATGTTTGTGCTTTACTGTGTTTTCTGTTAGACTAGTTGTTAACCAGTGGTCTGTACATGAGCAAATGAATGGATTAAGCTGATAAAGAGCTCCAGAGAGGTTGAGTAGTGACTGCCAGAGATGCTTACACCCACCTTCCTGGAAGCTGTGACTAATAGCTTATAGAGCAGAAGGCAAGTGTCAGCTGTGAGGCAAGGATTCTGAGGCTCAGGAACGATTTCCTACTGCTTTAGTAGGCTTGCTATAATGACAGGGATCTTACCAAAAGGGAGGGAGAGGTCAGTTGGAAAAGAGCCAGTAAAAATTTAAGCAAAGGATGAAAATTCTTTGAAGCTGGGGACAAGGCTTCGAAACAGACAACTAGAAGACATGGAAGGAAATTCTTCCCCTTTGAGCCTGTTGTGTGACAGCATTCCTCGTGAGTCCTGAACAAATATCTACTTACCTAAGAGAGGGAATCATCAACGGACTAAAGTAAGAACACTACCAAAGTTCAACTCAATGCAACAATGAGCTATGTTGGGGTTACTTACAGGAACATAGGCACAGAATTACTGATAGGAACAAAAACTATTCAAATTCAACTGAACTGCATCCATAGTGCACAGCCTGAAGGCAGCTCAACACATTGGAGAATATCCTTTCGAGGCAGCTGGATGGCATTGGCCTGACTCTCTTCAGGTAGCTCAGCTTGTCTCTGTCATATCTGGCCAGATTGGGGAGGTTCTTCCATCACTGCTTATATACACTGAGAGAGAAAGAAGCCTAGTGAATCTGGCCACTTTTATATACTTCCTAAAATCTTTCGAGTTTACTTCCTGAATGTAAAGAGCTATCTTGCTCGATGTAATTCTTCAGTTCCTTTGGAACGTTCTGTGTCTTAAAGAGCTTAACCATGAGAAAACCCACTTGTTTCAACATCATCTCTCTAACATCCCGTGTACAGAGCTTCCTCTAAGAGAGAAGGTTATAATCTCAGAGGCAACTGCTACTGGAAACCCCAGCATTAGTCAGAGGGAAGAATAGCTCTCGCTTAGGCCCATGAAACTGCAGATTTCTAACCTGAGCAATATGAGGAGAGTAACTGTGGAGTTTTAAGTCATTAAATTTATGATAATTCATTTCAGAAGGAATCAGAAGCTAACAAAGATCGTCTGACATGTAAATTAGTGAGTATGGGAGTCAAGACTCACACAGTCCTGCTGACTGTGGTCTAATGTACTCCACTTCCCATCAAATGTACAGGAAGCCAGTAATGGAGGTCATGACTCTTTTGATCAGGTTCATAATTTTTTGTCAAGGATCAGAGGGCCAGAAACTTTGAAATCTTTGCCGTGGCCTGCTTCTCTATTTGCTTTGATGTTTTATTTTGTTGTTCTCTGAATGAATTTTTGCCCCTCATCCCATGCCCCTTTCTACATTTTTTCTCCATCATTTCCAACTTATTTTAATTACACTTTTGAGTCAATGCTGTTTTTTTTTTTTTTTTTTTTTTTTTGTTTGGTTGGTTGGTTTTGGGGCTTTTTTTTTTGTTTGTCTTGGATACAGTAAAGAAAATAATCAGATGTTGAGTTTGACTTTATTTGTTCTAGTTTTTTTTTTTTTTTTTTTGTATGATTTCCAAAGGAAGAGCCAGACACACTTTGCTTTGTATCAGGACACTGAAAACCAATTCTGAGTGGTTCAGAAAAGCCCTTTTATTGCTGTACTGTACCATAGTATTTTGAACTTTTCATAGGTACCATAATGGATCGTGGGCCAGTAACATAGCCCTAATGTTCAGTGCCTATGAAAATCTGATGGCCTCTAAGTTGTGACTTTGTCATACTGATGGGTAAGTAGAGGAATCACTGTGTTACTACGTTTCTGAGCAGCATTCTTAAGCAAGTTTACCTAGTACAACCTACATGTTGCTAGCTTCAAAATAGATAAGTATTGAAGAATCCCAGGAGCCCTAGGGGTGGTTGCTGAGGAACAGAAGAATCAGATGAGCAGAGGAAGCCTATCTTATCATTTGGTAAAGGGCTGCTTTGTTTTGACATTTGCTTCTTTGACCACTTACCAATTACATAGATTACAAATGACATTTCAGGGAATGTAGAATGCTCAGGAGAGTTTATTTATGGAGGCATTTGTTACACAGATTGATTTTCAAAAGCCCTTTATTAGGTTTTGTTTTCTGGGTATGTATATATATTTATAAGGAGTAAGATGAATCTGAATTGGTACAAAATAGTTGATGTTTTAAAAACAATGTAGGCTACATTTCAAGAAACATTGCCACTTAGAATTGGCCAATAATGAAAACAGGAAGTATGTACCATGGTGTTATTTTAAGGCATTCTTGCAGGCCTCTCATAAAACTATTTATTAGAAATGCAAATTGTCCTATGTATTCTGTGCTATGCTGAGATGGCAAACATTGAGAAAAGGGCGTCGGTCTGTTTTGAGCATCTTTGACTATTGTAACTTCCTAGATTCCACTCACATTATAGTGACTCAAACTGCATTTTCTAGCTCTAACTATAATGCAGTCAGCTCAGTGAGCAACAGTGCATGCTGCCGCCGCCTTGATATTCATCCATTTCAGATTTAATAGTTTGCAAGGTTTTTTTTTTTTTTGGTATTCACTAGTCCTAAATGCTTAATGAATAGGCTGTAAGGCTTTGATTTTCAGCCAATCCTTAGTTTATCACCAAAGTTTATCAAGTAATAAACACACGACTGCATTTAGACTGTCATGTTTTTATAAAGCAGTTTATAAAAGGTGGCATCTGGCAAAGAGGCAGATCCATAAAACTCACGCCGGTGGATGCCGTGTCATTCTTCTGCCATGCACTTAGAAAAGACTAATATTATTTTGACACACAGACACATCCCCACTGTCAAGTTTCTATTTTTATAGTCAGCTTACTCTACATATCCTTAAGCTATACAAAACCTTTCGGCTAATGAAAAAAGTGACATTTCTGCATATTCATTGCAATGCTGTTTTAGAGGGTGACTTTGCCTGGTAGGATTTTTCCAAGAACAATGTCATGTTGGTGACAATGGACATTACTGAAGACAGTAACATTGCATGCTTAGTCAGAGAAGGTCAATATGGAAGGACACAACAAAACAGCTTTATGTGGCATGATGATTCCTCAGTATTGGCCTGATACTATGCCATAACTCTGGTGAGTAGGTTCATAAATGATCAAATCTGAGTAAATGCTTTATCATACATATGTGCAGCCCTACAATCCATCAGCTCCATAGTGAGGACTATACCTAAGAAAAATGGTTTCACTTAGTCATTGAAGAATATGTAAAAATGTTTCTAACGGCTTGAGTCATAAAATTCCTAAACTGTAAATGACTGAGAAGTCCATCAACACTTGAAGGAATAGTTGCAGGGAATATGCATAAGCAAACAGTTTGTAGCATCAAAATAATCCCACCTATTGCACTTGCAGGAATGTTAATAACATCCAAGACAGAATCTGATTGGAAGGGTCTGGACTTGGAGAACACTTAAGTGATTTCCTGCACATGAAATGCAAGAACTGAACAACCTAGTTAACGATGATAAAAACCAGGATTGTAGTTACGTGTGTGTCATGCAAGGAATTTTCTCAGGGTACTAGGTTCCTCAGGTTACCCAGGTAATGGGGCCATGGAGGATTTCATGTTGCATTGTGAACTATCAATTTGGTTTCATACCAACATATACATGCAAAATGTACAAGAATAACCTTCTTCGTGTGTTCTGTCTACCACTTACCAAACAATTCCAAAACAGAATAGCTGAAAACTAATTATTATTGTTATTGCTATTGCATCTAATTAAGTCATGGGTCAAGGATTGTTGCATAATGCAATGCTGGCTCCAGTTCCAGTGACTCCAAGTCATCTGACTTTAGGTGAGTGATCTTGAGCTAGTCTGTCTACCTCCCTCCTCCCTGGCTTCTCTCTCACTCTCTCAATCTGTATCTCTCTGCACTTCACTGACTTTGGATTCCTTGTAACACAATGGCTTTATACAGATCAGACTTATCACCCCACAACAGTCTGAGTTTTAAGTAGTTTGTTAAGACAGTAAACACAAAACTATGAGTTCCTTACTACATGGGCACAGTGAGGTCCACATCACCCCTGTTAAGGGACTTGCCCTATCATTCCCAAGAACAGATTGGAAGAGCAGTTTGTTCATGAAAATCTGCGTTATGCAACATATCAGCACTTATTGGGTCCACTGTACTCAAGGAGAAGAAACACACCCTCATATGCATTTCTCAGGGGCAAGAATAGGACCATTTTTGTTTGGCCATATCAGGCATGTTGTAGCTCAGGGAAAATGGTGGTCTCTTTATTCTCAAATGTCCTTCTCTGATGGAGACTATTTGGAAAGTTGACTCAGGCTCTGACAAAAACCAGCAGTTAAAGGAAGCTTCATTTGAAATCACACTCTTCAGAATGCACCCCACACTTCTGTGTTTCTTTTTGAGTTTGAAAGTCCTGTGAATTTTTCTCATTTCATTTGATGTTTCTCAGCTTTGAGTTTTATCTTATCCGGGCTTGGGAGAGCTTGGACTTTTATTTAATCATTTACAGCCCAGAGTTAACTGTCAGATTGAAGCCAAATCAGGATTCTGATACTGTGGAAACTCTTGGCTCCTTTCGATTCACGGGTAATGAATTTGCCCTCTGTAGTCAAAGTATAATGTTTTCAAAAAGACACTATATTTTTTATTAATCAACTATTAGAAAGCTTTTCCTGTTCGACCTCATTTTGAGGGTTCTTAGCCAGAGACAAGAGTGACACAACCATGTTTATGCAGCAGAACGAATAGGAAATCTGCTAGAAATGTTTATTCAAGCTAAATAAAGCTGGAGTGAGCACACAGCCTTTTAAACTCCCGAGCTTTATCCGAACATGACACTGATGCTGACAGCTTCAGAAAGCAGTATGCTCACACGAAAAGTTGCGTGATCAAACAAATCAAAAAGGTTTCAACACCAGTGGAGGAGACATTTTTAGCATGGATAATTACTGCACCCTTGCCTGGCATCATTTGGACTCAGAGCAGTTCTTTAAACAAGATTGTACATCTCATTGGAAGAAGTTTGTGAGGTCACATCTCAATTTTGTGCCAGTAACTTCAAAGTTCACTTTACAGAGTCAAGTTGAGGAAGAGGTAACCTCAACAGCTCAGATTTTCTCTTGAATTAATTTGCAAAATGCCATCCTTGTGCTGCCCAGAGGATGTCAGGGAGGGTTCAGGCAGTCATTCTCTATCCTGGTAATTTTAAGGCCTTGCTTTCATTTGTCACTTGGCGAGCTTTGCAATGTATAAAGCCGTCAAGGCGGCAGCACGGCACTATCACTTTGTCAAAAGAGAGTTGTTTACACTTTACTCGACAACCTATTTGTGTAAAGTGCCAGGACCTGAGCTAAATATACCACATGCGGTAGAAGTTATAGGTGATGGAATCTCATCTGGAGCTCTCACTGCTAGCCTGTTCTTTCTCCTTCCCCTCAAGCCTAGAACTCGGCCCACGCTCTGCACAAGCAACTTTTTAACAAGTAGATTCCTATAATTTAGATGTGTGCATGTTGCATGAGCTACTTCAGAAACTTGATTTTAAGGAAGTAGGCTTTGACAAGTGTGCTAATAAACATGTATGTATCCATGTCTGCATAAGTATTTATCCCATAGGAAATTACTAGTGTATGTATATGCATATGTGACGAATGTGTGTGAACCGGTGACTATGCCAGGAACAAGACCTTAGGAACTGAATCTTCATCTATGTACTTCCAGCCTCAAAGCACATGACCTTGAGGAATGTAAACTGATTCTGCTTCCCTTTGGTGATTTGAGGAAGTCATACCGACTTGTATTAAGTGACCTCTACCCTGGATCTCATATGTATTCTCTCATGAATATCAAAAACTTACAATATTCTTATTATTTGTTATAATTAACAAATTATCTAACAATGTGTTGGGCTGAAACTGTAGAAAATTGTAATTTTTAAGCATTTTAAAGCAGTGTACGCACTCAAGGTGCTTATGTACTTATCTATGTGTGAAGCCATCTATCCACCCATGTATTCTGATGTCAGATACCTGTTGTTCAGAAGCAGCCAGCCCCTCACTCAGAGGCCATATGCTTGTTATCTTTCTTTTAAGAGGAGGTCTGTAGACCACAGGCTACCAAACCCAGACTACACCTCTCCTGGGATTCGCTAAATCAGAAAATATATTTCTGCCTTAATTGTTCACAGGCTAAAGTCTACAATGCCCTAGTGGTCAGTGGGTGGGAGGTGATACTCTTTGTCTGGGGGAATTGGTTCAAACAGCATTATGTAAATATTTCTTTTAACATGACATTCAGTGAGAAATGCATTTTATACAATTACATAACACAGGAGAGAATATGCATTCACAAGCATATATCAATAAAGAGATAATGTCTCCAAATTGTGTTTAGAGTTAAAGCAAGATGGTCACAACTGACTTAAGTGGGTCTTATAAGTGGCTGGATAAGGCTTGTTTTACTGTGTGACCTTTGCGAAAAGTTATGTTTTTCTTCTTAGGTCTTGGTTTTCTTAATTGTACAAGTGCTTTATATGTGTTTGGCTGTGTGTGTTTTGATGTATGGTTGTGTGTGCAGGTATGCACAACTGTGTGTATGTACAACAAGGTCAGAGGCTGACATAGGGTCTCTCTCTCTCTCTCTCTCTCTGCCTCTGTCTCTCTCTTTCTGTCTCTCTCTCTGTCTCTCTCTCTTTTTCTCAGTCTACCTTATATTTTTCTACTACACCATGGGTGTCAATGATCCAAATTCATCTCTCCATACTTTCACAGCAACTATTTTACACACTGAGTCAGAACAAATCAGAATCATTTTCCTCATCTCCAGTTGCTTTAAAATGCCTCTCAGTCTGAGTAATCTGAGCTGCCACACCACTCTTTAAAAAGGCCACGTTTATTGGTTATTCTGTGTGCTGTTTCTCTCAGGAGGCCTAGAGGAGTAGGTACAGCAGTGTCTCACAAACCACAACCATGCATTATAGACAACAGGAATGAGCAATTATGTGAGGCTCAACATGTGCCGTTGCTTAAACAAACAGAACAGCATTATGAGCTTGCTTCTAAATATGCAGTTTGATAGCACACAGCTAAAACATAACGAACTCTGTTGGTTTCCTGATACACAGTCAATATATTAAGCTGTCTTAATTAAGGAAAGGAATAATGGTAACTCTGCAGTGGAGAAATCCTGAGCAAATAGTTTGCTCACACCTTTCGTGTATGATAGTTGCTGAGGAGAACACACCAAAAGAGTCTTAGAGGAAGGCATGTCAGAAGGTGAGAGAGACAGCATAAGGCTGTAATCCCAGCAGCAGGAAGGCTGAGGGATAGTTTTAAAGCCAGCCTGGACTAGAGTGAGACCTATCTCAAAAAGCAAAATATGACTGCTGGAGAGATGGCTCTGAGGGTCAAGGCAGTGGCTGTCATACCTGACTATCTGAGTCCACTCCCTAGGATATATATGGCAGAAAATAAATTCTTACAAGTTACTCTCTGACATCCACATATATAACGAAGGCAATGTATGTTCCCCTTATACACCTAATCAATGAAAGTGATAAAGAATTAAAAAGAAGACCATCAGCATGCATGGGTTGAATCCCTGTGGCAGTACATGACTATAACACCAGCACTTGGGAGGTGGAGCTTGGGTGTGGGGGTGCCAGTAGAAGCAGAGCTCAAGATCAGCCTTGGTTACACAGGGGTTTCAAAGCCCATGCAAACTACAGGAGACACTATCTTAAAAAAAACCCATCTCTTCAGCAATGAGGAATTTCACGTTGGACTGCAGAAATCGAACACGCTTATCAGAAAAATCTGTCAGTATCATGAGCCAAATCTGGCTTAAACACGTGAAATGTAAAATGTGACTTATTCTTTGTTGATGCTCTGATGTTACCTTGAAAGAGAAAGAAAAAGTAAACAAGCGAAAAATGACACAGTAAAGCCAATCACAGGAAAACTAAGAAGAAACTGGAAAAGTCCTCATGTCCCTCAGAGAAGCTTTAAAGAAAAGTAGTTGAAATCTAAAATGTATGGGAGGTAGATAGGTTGTTTTTAAGAAAAAGTCAATGAAAAAAGTTGAGGTTAAAGGAGGGTCAAGAGACATGAAGACTAATGAAGACTAGATTAGATACTAGATTTTTATTGTGGCGGGGGAGGACATAAGGGCGTTGTTAGAGTGGCAAAACTGAGAAGCAAAGTGGCAGAGTGGATAAACTATTGTAATCATGTCACGTTTAAGTAAAGTTGTAACCGTGCTATGGAGATAAGAGAGAAAAACAGCCCTGCTCTTGAGAAATATGCCCTGGAGACAACTTATTTTTTACTGGGGCAAGCAAAAGATGGCAACAAATAGATAAAGCTGAAATGAGGGGCATGCAGGTGAGTGGAAGGTGAAGGATTGGAGGAGATAACTCTGGCCATGCAGTTTTAATTGTCAGGGCATGTGGATGTGTTTGAAGTTAATTTCAAGATAGAAGTCTAAATAGCAAGTTCTTCATTTTCTTTTTCGTCTTTGGTCAGTTTCTGGGCGTTTTCCTAGACCCTGGGAGTACTTTTGCCTCAGGGTTTTGTTTCTTTCTGCCATTGGGCAGTGTTGTCTGTTTTCCCTAGTCACCATGAGCAGCCTCAGCCATTGCCCTGGGCCTCTTGTCTCTGCCCTTTAACCTTTTGGCCATTTCTTCCTCTGTTGTACCTGACCCTGGGCCAAGGCCTGAGCTAGGTTATTACTGGATCGATCGGTTTGCTTGTTCTACCTGGACTAGGCTTGACTTGACCCCGTCTAGTCCTGTCTTGCATCTTGCCCAATTAGTTAAACCCTCACACTTTTCACCACTGAGATCTAAGTGACAATGCCACATGCTTTGATATGGAACATCCTGAAACCACCAGAGAACAAGGTCAGACTGCAACAGAGATTTAATTGTTGAAAACCTCTAAATGATGGGCTATGGGATTCAAAGTAAAACACACACACACACACACACACACACACCAAAATATCTTTGTCTTTAAAGTCTGTATTGCTTCTTTCTCTTGGCAGCAGAATATCAGAGGTGAAGAGAGGTAGGCTTTTATGAATGCTTCAACTCTCTCTACCTAAGTACAGAGTTTAGAGCTAATATCCTCTGTGTTTGTTAATTATCTAGCGAGGGTTTGTCCTTGTTCTTCAGGGATTGTCATTCTGTCAGTAAATAAGATAATTGATTATGAAACCAGTTGGAAGGGTGTGTGTTTAAAAACATTAAAAACAGAACAACACCTTCCAGTGAGTCAGTGTGGTGGAAACCCAGGAGATCAAATGATGATCATGACAGCAAAAGTGGATGTAAATGACTGGAGGAGTCTGAGAAACGTGTCTCCCAAGAAGCTGTGAGGTAAAGATGGAGTGTGGCCTCTCAAGTGACAGTGGAAAGGTTAGTCAGCTCTCATAAGCCTAGGGTCCGTTCAGTGCATAAAGAAGTGTGTCTCAGACTGGGTTGTCACGCACAGTTCAGTTGAGACTTCTGCTGTGTTTCTAAGAAAGGAGACTTACAGGAATGCTCCCATAGAAATGGGGAAAGTCTGCTTTGTATCGTCCGTCTCATGTGGTGAACTTTAAAGAAAATTTTCATTGTCTTAGAGTTATCATAAAGAGTCTACATTTTATCTTTTAAGCTTCAAGGCCTCTTATGTTGTCATCTATTGTATTTGGGTCACTGATATAAGACTTTAGAAGGAAATGTACCAAGAGCCTCAAAATTGGAAACAGAGACCTTTCTTGGGCATCTAGAGCAGAGGTTCTCAATCTGTGGGTTATAACACCTGTAATCACATATTAGGTATCTTCTATATCAGATATTTGCATCATAATTCATAACAGAGCATAATTATAATTTCGAAGAAGCATTGAAACTAATGTTATGACTGTGGGTCACCACACGTGAGGAACTGTATTAAAGGTTGCAGCATTCAGAAGGTTGGGAACTACTGATCTAGACACTCTCTCTATAACTACGTACCCCAGTAAGTAGCATGTTCCCCGAAAATGCATGTATCTGGTTAGTTGTATTTTTCCTTCTCTGTAACACTTCCCTGACCGAAGATGAATGATCCATAACCTTCCACTGAAAGCAAAGTTGGTATTTAGTTTATCGGTAATTAATTGCTACCACTTCCCTGACAAAGCAGATTATAAGTGCAGAGCACTCACTTAGAAAGGAAACAACTGTCAATTATCACTCTAATGACTCCTGTTTACCAGAGGTGATGATGGATTGGCTTCCAGCAGCCCAGCTGGAGCACAACCTTCTGTGCACAGGGAGTCTTATGGAGTGTCTGTGCTGGCTGAGGAATTGGTGAAATATTTACTCTCAGGGCCAGGATTTACAGAAGTCTCAGATGTTAGTGACAGTCTAGAATTCTGGAACTGTTCTCAGAGCAGCTGAGATGATTCCTTTTAGTTCACTACTTGAATATGAGTAGGTAACCGTTGCTAATATGAAATGTTTAAGTAGGGTATTTGTGATGATGAATTACCGAGACAATCATAGATAGCTCTTATGAGATAGATGTTAGCTATTGCATCATATCTAATACAGCTCCTGTGTTGTACATTTCGTGTCAGCTCTCAAAACAATCTCATTTGAAAGTCGTTTGCAAAAAGACAAATTTTGGGTGCTGTGCAAATGTGCTATGGATGAGTGTCAAGATTTGGTGCAGTTCATTAATTGGACAAGAACCTGGTGCAAAATTAAAATAATTCCAAAGAGTATTTGACAGGCATGTACGCATGTGCAGTTTGATAGATACTTTCATCTGATGTGGAAGGGGAATGTCCCTTTGGCTTGTAACATCCCATGTAGAACATTCTCACTGCTCAGAGTTGTAAAATAAGCCCTTAGACAGAAAGTCAAGGCCTGAAAGATGAAGGAATTTTACAGTATAGGAAGACAGCAAGCTCAACTGAATTGTCTGTTTTCAGATGTTAGATGACTTTAAAAATATTTTTATATTCTTTTCAGATTATAATATAATTATAAAATTCCCCTCTTTCCCCCTGTAACCACTGCCATTCAAATTCTATGGCCTCTTTTTCATGTATATATATACATATATATATATATATATATATATATATATATATATATATATATATGTGTGTGTGTGTGTGTGTGTATATATACATATATATATGTATATATATATGAAATATATTATTAATACAAATTTTGTTATATATTTACATACTAGTAAATATATATTCATATATATATAAATACAAGCTTCTCAGTCCATAGACTTGTGCATATATGTTTTCAGGGATCACCATTTGGTAGTGTATAATCAATTGCTCTATTCTTGCCTTTGGGAGACTGTTTGTAATCCACATGTTACACATGAAGAGGCTGAGGCTTCATAAGACTGAGTTCTCAGAGGTTATTTGGTAACAATTGGGGCTGTTATAGACTGTTACCTGATAGCTATGGCGCTGGTCTCAAAAACTGTGGGCAGGACAATGAGTGAGCTTTTTTTGTTTTCTTCTTCAAAATTTGGAAAGTGGTGTTGTTAATAGTCCCTCAAAATGACATTGTCAGGATTTACTGAGATGATACATTAAGCCGGGTGCATATGAGTTCATCTTGTAATGGCCACTCAATAAATTCTGTTTCCTGTTTGTATTAGCAATAATCACCTCAGTACTTCAACTCCCTGCATATGCTGAGGTCACGTAGGTCTAAAATAGTGCTCCCCTGCTGGGCGTGTCTGAGAGTCATCTCTGTAGCTCCGAAGATTAATTTTAATGTTAAGCCCTGTGGCCATATTAACACAGTCTCCCTGGGACAGACGAGCTAATACAGGCATCAGTAGGAATCTTGTCTTTTGGAAGAAAAGAATGCTGAAAATGAAAACTTGGTGGTAAGATAAAGTAGCATGTGGCTGGCGAATTTCCAGACGGTTGACATAAGACTTCCCTGCTGATGGGAAGAAGGTTTCAATTTTTAGGACAGCTGTTTTTTTCTTCCCCCACTGGAAGCACAGGTTTGTTCTTTATCCCTAGCTGTGAGGTCAGCACGTGTACATCTGATTGCACATTTGCACCAATACTTTCTTTTCATTTTCTTATCCTCATTGTTTGGAAAATAATGAAACATTCATGCAAGAAGACGGCATGCTGCATTGATGTGCGAGTCTTTAGGAACCTGTAAAAATGGCAAAGCCTGTGACTACTGGATTTCTCATAGGCTCCGTCTAATTAAAAAGAAAGCACAGAGTATCAGTCTCACTATAATTATGGTGCTGGGAAAAAGCCCCGTTTGTCATACCACACAAACACCAAGTCTACACTCTGTGAGATCCAGCAAGCAGCAAGCATATTTGTAAATACACCAAGTGTGCTTGGCATCATTATTTCATACTTTCCTTAAATTTGTAAGATCCTATAATGTGTTTATGTTCTGTGTTATATTTAGAGTTTTTGCCTTGTAAACTCTCCTACTGTACTGAAACTAGTACCCAGAAAGCCCTTTTTGTTTTGTGTAGATTTTGTGAGGGAATGTTCTAGGGCCTTGTCAACAGGTTCAGGGGTTGTCCTTGAGGAAATGAGGTGGACAAGCAAGAGCAGTTGAGGCTCCTCTCTGTCCAGAGGCATGATAGGCTTCAGTGATATCCACACAACTTGTTCAAACATGTCTTCCATATCCACTTTGTGCTTTCTACCATGCTTTCAAAGGTTAAATGCTGGGTTTGGTATTTTGACTCGAATTCCTCTTCCACATATGCTTGATTCTCTTACAGCAAAAACGATTTCTATTTTACTCTTCATTTCCTCAAGCAAAATGGATCCTGAGTTGCCAGCAGAATATTGTGGAATATATTGACATAAGGGAGGTAAGGGAGATATATTTTCTCATTTAAACTTCTTGTGGAGTTTGGCAGATGTAAATACTCCCTGTTGAGTCTGCCAGGCTCTGTGTACTCTAGTTCTAATCAAAGTCAGACCAAGTCAAGGAAGGAAGGAAGGAAGGAAGGGTGGGAGGATGGGAGGGTGGGAGAGAGGGAGAGAGGAATCGAGAATGGGTAAACTGTTCTCCATTTCTCCCTGTGCTATTTCTTGATGGCAATACAACTTGCTTAAAATTTTACATCAGCAGCTCTCTTGAAGACACACATGGCATTAAATGTCGGCTATCTTGAAAAAGTGGTAGAATTACATTTTGACTATGGAGTCATTAACTAACAGAATTTGTGTCCTCAAAAATTAGGACTTTTAAGATTAGCTATTCTGACCTTTATATAAACATTTAAAAATAAGTCAGAACATAAGCAATGCACTCTCATTAAACTTAATAAAGTTCAATAAAAATTTTAAAGTTAAAAACTATCTTCATAAAACAGTGTGTTAACGCCAAGGCATTAAATAGTGCATTAGAGTTTAAAATTATTAAAAATTACTAAGTTGCCATTTAGAATGAGATTTATTTTACGATTGCAGACACCTCCAAAACAAATCGACAGTCAATTGAAATGCATTCTGAGATGTAAAAGCACCATTAATTACTGTTAATGGCTTTCCTCTAATGTATGTAAATATATCATTGGTAGCAAACTCATGGCAGTTATTTCTAACTTCTTTCTAGACAGCTTAAAGATTCTAATTTATTAATATTTATAATAAGCAGAAAAAAATCAACATGTTTTGATGAATGGTGATTGAAGATGCACTGTGCTTGAGCTGAAAGTAGCTGTCTACTTGTTGGCAGTAGTTTATTGGCTCTTCCTGAAGAAAAATCTGCAACAGAGAGGAAGAGTTTAAAGTGGTATGTGTGTGTGTGTGTGTGTGTGTGTGTGAGAGAGAGAGAGAGAGAGAGAGAGAGAACTTTTCTAGGTTTTTTATTCCTATCTCCCACCTCTTCCCAGAGTATTCAACTCAGCAGAGTCTTCTACCATGGAAACATGCCTTTTGATTAACTTTACTGAAAATAATTGACAAGAAGCACATTGGAGAAATGGTGTTTCCTGTTTATTATGCTGTTTGATCTCTACCGGAGATGGAATAGTCATGTTGCTCTTCTAACAAGCTCTGTGTTATAATCATGATAAAAGAATATTGCCTTCTTGTAGACCTAATCCTAAATTCAAATGAATTAAGTGGCTTAGAGAGGCCCAAGTGGATTTACACTGATTTAGACAGAAATTGTGACAGTTGCCAGAATTGATGTGTCCACATCTGGTTCCTTCATAACTGCTAGATTCTGCCTGGGGGTGGGGAGATAAAAGAAGCCATTTTTTTTTTGTCCTATAATGTTTTTATGATTTTTATTTTTAAGGAAAACTTCGTTGAGAGATTTTTCCTTTTTTGGTTCTGATAGAGATGTGTAAAACCAACTATAGTCTGATTGGCTGTTAGGCTAAAGATGTTAAATATATAAAAGAGTAAAATATACTTTTTTTTTTGATTTTTCGAGACAGGGTTTCTCTGTGTAGCCCTGGCTGTCCTAGAACTCACCCTGTAGACCAGGCTGGCCTCGAACTCAGAAATTCGCCTGCCTCTGCCTCCCAAGTGCTGGGATTAAAGGCATGCACCACCATTGCCCAGCTAAAAATATACTTTCTAATACACAGCTCCTTGATTCAGTAAATTAATTCTTTAATAAAGGGCAGTTAAATATGAATTTTAAAGATGCTGAAAAAATCTTTAGAGTGTGTCCTCATGTAGCTATTGACATTTATTTATTAATCGCTTTTTCATTCTTATAACACAATACCTGATAGGGAAACTTAAGTGAGGGAGGATTTATTTTGGCTAACAATTTAAGAGGCCAGCACATCATGGCATCAGGAGTATGTGGCATAGACTGTGGGAGAGTGTCCAGGACCCACCCCTTAGGAACCTACTTCCTCTTGCAAAGCTCCACCTCCTCAAGTTTCTATAACCTCCCAAAATAGTGTTATGAGACTGGGGCCAAATATTCAAGCACATGAGCCCTGTGGAAGACATTTCACATCCAAACCGTAATATTGTACCCTCAGTCCTCATATAGTCATATGTAAAATGCATTCAGTGTAATTGTAAAGATCCCCATAGTGTTCACAGTCCCCACACTATTCAAAAGTTCAGAGTCCACTGTACTATCTGAGTTCAAAGCAAGCTCTTAGCTGTAACCTTAAAAGAGTTTGAAAGAAGGAAAAAAGATATGTAGTTCTAATGGTACAGAGTAAGTATTCCCATTTTCTGCGTGCATAGCAAGACAGAATAGAACCAAAGAGAGATCAAAACCCAGCAGGGCAAACAATTCCTGTACTTCATACTTGCATCTAGTACATATGGTAGCATGACTGGAGGCACTGTGCCCTTGGGTAGATAGCCTTACCCTTACTGCCCTTAACTAGTCAGTATATTTCTCTTGGTCTGGCTCTTCTTGATGACTCTAGTTTTGTTCTAAGTTCTTCACAACTCCAATCCTCATTGACAATTAGAATTCATCTTCAGCGCTTCGTGCATTGGCCTCTTAGAGTATCTCTACAAACCATGCCTTGATTCCTAGTAGCCTTACTGGCATTCCTCTGTAACTTTAACGCAACCCTTAGTGTTTCTGTCAATCTTGGATCCTGTATCCTTGAAACATCGTCATCTTATGAACAATGATCTACTGGCTTGTTGAGATATAGCTGATCCCTCACTCCCTTGGACCATGGCTGCCATAATCTCTAAGTGCTCGTATGGCTAATTCATGAAAACAATATGTCTGTATCAGCCATATTGCAACATGGCACCCTCAGGCTTCTGGCATTAGGCGGTTTTCTTTTCAAAGAATGTGTGATTTTTATGCCTTGAGTAGGTAAAGCCTTGCCCTGAGTAGCATCTTTCCTACTGTTCTAGTGCAAAGTACAAGACTCCTTTGTGGTAATAAGAATCCCTTTAACAACATAGCTCATTTGTTCTCACCAGGCTCATCTGCAGCTTTAACTGTGCCCCTCATCTTTTCTTCAATGAGATGTACAGTAACATATCCTAGTTCTTTGTTTTCTATTCATAATTCTTTAACTATTAATATGGCCAAAGACAGAGAAGAGCTATACCACAACTTTGATGCTATGCTGGATCTGCCATTACTTTTGGAACTCAGAACGTAGCCATATACCTTTTCAGAATAGAAAGTAAATGGCTTACAGCCAAATTCCCAATAGAGTTCATTTTCTCCATAAGATACCTCATAAGCTGGCCTTCATGTTTCACCTTTCTATCAACATCCTGGCCTCACAGACTTCTACCAGAATGGCTTATTTGCTTCTGCTTGCCACATGCTGCATTCCATTATCCCTCTAGCCTATAATCCCAACTTCTTTCACATTTCTTCTAAAAACCAGTTCCATGGTCACATTTATCATAGAAATAGTTCCACCATGGTTGCAATTCTCTTGTAGTTGTTTTTCCCCATTCTTCTGGCAGCATTCTTCTTAAGAGCAGCTTATAGGACAAAGAGTTTATCAGGAGTCAGTTTAAGATATTACGGGTTATCATTGTGAAGAAATCATGATGAAGTTTATGGGGCAGGAATGTGTGGTACATCTTGTTATATCTTAGCTGATGGGAAAGGAGAGAGAGAACAGGAATAGAGATGAGAAGGAGATGGAGAAATATTGGGAGATAAGAGAGGGAGTTAGAGAGACAGAGACAGAGACAGAGACAGAGACAGAGACAGAGACAGAGACA
>JANHMN010000001.1:168867589-168901234 GCA_030674055.1 Rhabdomys pumilio
TATCTATCTATCTATCTATCTATCTATCTATCTATCTATCTATCTATCTATGCATTGTGGAGGTCAGAGGACAACTTGAAGAGAAAGTTATTTCCTTTTATTCAGTGCTTCTGAAGGATGTATTCATGTCATCAGGTATGGCAGAAAGCACCCTTACCCACAAAGCCATCTCTGTATGAATTTTTTATCTTATGATTGAGTTTTAAGAATTTTTAATATATTTTAGATTATCACTTTTTTCATCTGTCATATATGTGTACTAAAAATAATTTCTACAACTCTGTGGCTTATATTTTCATTCTTTTTTTAGTACCTTTTACTTTTTAGTTTTCAGTGTTTATTTATTTCATTTTCTTTTGTTATTGTTATTTTTAAAGTAACCAATTTTATTAAGGTGTTTTTATAATACTATTTTTTGTTTATTCCCTTTCCCCATGTCCCCCTCCATCCTATTGTTCCTTCCTGTGGGTTTCTTTTTCTCTGTGTAGTTCTCATCTCCTATTTTCCATTCTTTTTTTCTAAGTATTACCAACATTCCCTTAAGATCTCGTTTTCCTCTTCAAAAATTCTGTTTTCAATTTTTTAATCTATATCATCCCATATACACATAAAAGAAAATTAAAATGTAAATCTGATTATAAGATAAAACATGACAGTTGTCTTTCTGGGTCTAAAATATTGAGATAATGATTTTCTTTAAGAAAAGAGTCTTGGATTGCATTTGAAGCCCACACCACAAGAGGGAATGTATGCCCACTATTGTTAACATGATCAAAAAATGCATGGCTGTTTAGCAAAGATCACATGGTACCAAATTATAACCTACATATTTATGTTTATCCCCATAAACAGATACTGCTCTAATCTTTAATCTGAGAAGCTTTTCTTTATAGGAATGCAAAGATGCATGGCTATTTATAATATTTAGAATAAGTAATGCATTACTGCTAAGTCCCAGACAAGACATTTATGCCACTTCCTTTAGGCTCAGGTAACATCTCAAAGATGGAATGGAAAGTATGGAGGAGCTGAAAGAAAGGGAGAAGAGAAGCAGTCTTCAGGACATAACATGATCTCACCAGAGCTATAATTCCTACCCTGAGCTGCACAGGACAGGTCTTGGCCATGAATCATGGGTGAGGAAGAGGCTCATGGAGCCCTAGCTTTTTCTGCTAAAGAGTTGGTAACTGATGGGTGCTGGGAGAGGAACAGTGTTGCCTTCAGCTACATTATCAAATAGTGACCCCATCAGTCTGCAATAGATAATTCCAAACACATGGTCACACAAACAGCCCTGTGTAAAATCAGAGGGTCACAAAACAAAACAGAAAGACATGAATGAGGAAAAGGGACCTAGAGAGGAGACAAGCATAACAGAGGTGGGAGGGATATGAAAAAGGCTGCAGATAAGAGTAAACAGAAGGTACTATGGACAATTTATAAAATTATACATGTACATATTGTACATATATATTATACAATTTATACATATACAAAATTACAAAGAATGAATTTAATTATTTTCATAGAATAATAAAAGCAATCTCTTTAAAAAACAAAGTTTTAATTTTAATGAAGTCTGTTTCTACTTTTTTCTTTCATATATCATTCCTTTGGTATGTTGTTTCTGTCAGTCTCTTACCAAATTAAATTCTAGATTTTTTTCATACTTACATGCATTGCATGCATATATATGTGCACACATACATATATACATAATTAAGATCCGCCCCTCTCCCAGATCTGAGACCTGGTGCAGACTTGTGCCATGTCCACTCCTTTCTAGACACCGGAGTCCTCCTGAGACATCCTAGAGGACCCACTGAACCCAGAGTGGTAGGCCTGGTGCAGACCCGCGCCCAGTCCGCTCCTTCCTGGACACTGAGACTCCTCCCAAGACATCCTAGAGGGATCACTGAACCAAGAGTGGTAGGTAAAAAGACCCAAACACTGCCCTACGCCCATAGCTGGGTGTGGGGAGTGCTCAAATTCCATCAGAAACCCAAACTCCACCCGTGCGGAATGGCGCTCCCCTTCAACCCCTCTCCCGGATCTGAAGATTGGCGCCAGGTCCGCTCCTGTGTGGACACTGAACTCCTCCCGAGACAACCTAGAGGGTCCACTGGACCCAGAGTGGTAGAGGGTCCACTGAACCCAGAGCAACAGAAGAACAACTGAACTCAGAGCGACAGACAACATATCCCAAGACATCCTAGAGTAACCACTGCACTCAGAGCAGTGGACACCTTATTCTGAGACATCCTAGAGGAGACACTGCACTCAGAACAGTGGGCACCTGATCCTTAGACATCCTAGAGGAGACATTGCACCCAGAACAGCAGACACCTAGCTGGTCTGCTACCTTGGAGACACATATCCTGAGGCATCTTAGAGGTACCACTGTACTCAGAGCAGCTGGAGAAGATCACAGAGACATCTGGACCCCGAGAAGATCAGACACAAGCAAGATAACTGGAAAGGCAGGCTTCAGTAACAGACATCGGGTACAGGTAGAACTAGAGTTAAACAAATGGCAAAAGGCAAGCGCAAGAATGTAAGCAACAGAACCCAAAGTTACATGGTATCATTAGAACCCAGTTCCCCCACCATCGCAAGCCCTGAACACCCCATCACACCGGAAAAGCAGGATTCAGAATTAAAATCACGTCTCATGATGATAGAGGACTTTAAGAAGGACATAAATACCACTCTCAAAGAATTTAAGGAGAACACTGGTAGACAGATAGAAGCCCTTAAATAGGAAACACAAAAATCTTTTAATGAATTGCAAGAAAATACAACCAAGCAGGTAAAGGAATTAAACAAAACCATCCAAGATCTAAAAATGGAAGTAGAAACAATAAATAAATCACAAAGGGATACTACCCTGGAGATAGAAAACCTAAGGAAAAAAAATCAGTAGTCATAGACACAAGTATCACCAACAGAATACAAGAGATAGAATAGAGAATCTCATGTGTAGAAGATACCATGGAAAACATTGACACAACTGTCAAAGAAAATGCAAAATACAAAAAGCTTCTAACCCAAAAAATACTGTGCATCCAAGACACAATGAGAAGGCCAAACCTAAGGATAATAGGTATAGATGAGGGGGGAAACTCCCAACTTAAAGGACCAGTAAATATCTTCAACAAAATTATAGAGGAAAACTTCCCTAACTTAAAGAAAGAGATATCCATAAATATACAAGAAGCCTACAGAACTCCAAATAGTTTAGACCAGAAAAGAAATACCTCCCATCACATAATAATCAAAACATCAAATGTACAAAACAAAGAAAAATTACTAAAAGCAGTAAGGGAAAAAGGTAAAGTAACATATAAAGGCAGACCTATAAGAATTACACCAGATTTCTTACCAGAGACTATAAAAGCCAGAAGATCCTGGACTGATATCATACAGACCCTAAGAGAACACAAATTCCAGCCCAGACTACTATACCCAGCAAAACTCTCAATCATTATTGATGGAGAAACCAAAATATTCCATGACAAAACCAAATTTACACAATATCTTCCCACAAATCCAGCACTTCAAAGGATAATTGGTGGAAAACTCCAACACAAGGAAGGAAACTACAACCTAAAAATACCAAGAAAGTAATCTTCCAAAAAACCTAAAAGAAGGTAGCTATAAAAACATAACTTCATGGCCAATAACAAAAATAATAGGAAACAACATTCATTTTTCCTTAATATCTCTTAATATCAGTGGACTCAATTCTTCAATAAAAAGACATAGACTATCAGACTGAATACATAAACAGGGCCCAACATTTTACTGCAAACAGGAAATGCACCTTTGTGAAAAAGACAGACACTACCTCAGAGTAAAAGGTTGGAAAACAATCTTCTAAGCAAATGGTCCCAAGAAACAAGCTGGAGTAGCGATTCTAATATCAAATAAAATCATTTTTCAACCAAAAGTAATCAAAAAAGACAAAGAAGGACGCTTCATATTCATCAAAGGAAAAATGTACCAAGAGGAACTCGCAATTCTGAACATCTATGCCCCAAATGCAAGGGCACCCACATACATAAAAGAAACTTTACTAAAGCTTAAAGGATACATTGCACCTCACACAATAATAGTGGGAGATTTCAACACCCCACTCTCAGCTATGGACAGATCATGGAAACAGAAACTAAACCAAGACACAATGAAACTAACAGAAATTATGAACCAATTGGACTTAACTGACATCTATAGAATATTTCATCCTAAAACAAAAGAATATACCTTTTTCTCAGCACCTCATGGTACCTTCTCCAAAATAGACCATATAATTGGTCACAAAACAGGCCTCAACAGATACAAAAAGATTGAAATAATCCCTTGTAGCCTATCAGATCACCATGGTCTTTGATATGGTCATAAACAGTGGAAAGCCCACATACACATGGAAACTGAACAATGCTCTACTCAATGGTAACTTGGTCAAGGAAGAAATAAATAAAAGACTTTTTAGAATTTAATGAAAATGAGGACACATCATACCAAAACTTGTGAGACTCCATGAAAGCAGTACTAAGAGGAAAACTCATAGCTCTAAGTGCCCACAAAAAAGAAAGTGGAAAGAGCATACACTAACAAATTGACAGCACACCTGAAAGCGTTAGAACAAAAAGAAGCTAATATACCCAAGAGGAGTAGACAGCAGGAAATAATCAAACTCAGTTGAAAAAGAAAGAAATATACAAAGTATCAACAAAACCAGGAGCTGATTCTTTGAGAAAATCAACAAGATATAAAAACCCTTAGCCAGATTAACCAAAGGGCGCAGAGACAGCACTCAAATTAATAAAATCAGAACTGAAAAGGGAGACATAACAACAGAAACAGATGAAATTAAAATAATTGTCAGATCCTACTACAAAGGCCTATACTCAACAAAATTGGAAAATCTGGATGAATTTTCTAGATAGATACCAGGTACCAAAGTTAAACGAGGAACAGATAGACCATCTAAACAGTCCCATAACCCCTAAAGAAGTAGAAGCAGTCATTAAAAATCTCCCAAACAAAAAAGTCCGGGGCCAGATGGTTTTAGTGCAGAATTCTATCAGACCTTCCAGGAAGACCTAATACCAATTCTCTTCAAACTATTCCACAGAATAGAAACAGAAGGAACAATACCCAATTCGTTCTTTGAAGCTACAATTACTCTCATACCTAAGCCTCACAAAGACCCAACAAAGAAAGAGAACTACAGACCAATCTCTTTTATGAATATTGTTGCAAAAATACTCAATAAAATTCTCGCAAACCGAATCCAAGAACACATCAAAGCAATCATCCATCATGATCAAGTAGGCTTTATCCCAGGGATGCAGGGATGGTTCACTATTTGGAAATCCATCAATGTAATCCACTACATAAATAAACTCAAAGAAAAAAAACCACATGATAATCTCACTAGATGCTAAGAAAGCATATGAAAAAATTCAACATCCCTTCATGTTAAAAGTCTTGGAAAGAGCAGGAATTCAAGTTCCATACCTAAACATAGTAAAAGCAATATACAGCAAGCCAGTAGCCAACATCAAACTAAATGGAGAGAAACTTGAAGCAATCCCACTAAGATCAGGGACTAAACAAGACTGCCCACTCTCACCCTACCTATTCAATAAAGTACTGGAAGTCTTAACCAGAGGAATTAGACAACAAAAGGAAGTCAAAAGGATACAAATAGGAAAGGAAGAAATCAAAATTTCACGATTTGCAGATGATATAATAGTATACTTAAGTGACCCTAAAATTTCCACCAGAGAACTCCTAAACCTGATAAACAACTTCAGTAAGGGGCTGGATATAAAATCAACTCAAACAAATCAGTAGCCTTCCTCTACTCAAAAGATAAACAGGCTGTGAAAGAAATTAGGGAAATGACACCCTTCACAAGTTACAAACAATATAAAATATCTTGGAGTTAACCTAACCAAGCAAGTGAAAGATCTGTATGACAAGAACTTCAAGTCTCTGAAGAAAGAAATAGAAGAAGATCTCAGAAGATGGGAAGATCTCCCATGCTCCTGGATTGGCAGGATTAATTTAATAAAAATGGCCACCTTGCCAAAAGCAATCTATAGATTCAATGCAATCCCCATCAAAATTCCAAATCAATTCTTCATAGAGATAGAAAGAGCAATTTGCAAATTTATTTGGAATAACAAAAAACCCAAGATAGGAGAACTATTCTCAACAACAAAAGAGCTTCTGGGGGAATCACTGTTCCTGACCTCAATCTGTACTACAGGGCAATAGTAATAAAAATTGCATGGTATTGGTACAGAGACAGGCAGGAAGATCAATGGAATAGAATTGAAGACCCAGAAATGAGCCCACATACCTATGGTCACTTGATCTTTGACAAAGGAGCTAAAACCATCCAGTGGAAAAAGGACAGCATTTTCAGCAAATGGTGCTGGTTCAACTGGAGGTCAGCATGTAGAAGGATGCAAATCAATCCATTCATATCTCCTTGTACAAAGCTCAAATCCAAGTGGATAAAAGACCTTCACTTAAAACCAAATACACTGAAACTAATAGAAGAGAAGGTGAGGAATACCCTCGAATACCTAGGCACAGGGGAAAAGTTCCTAAACAGAACACCAATGCCTTATGCTCTAAGATCAAGAATTGACAAATGTGACCTCATAAAATTGCAAAGCTTCTGTAAGGCAAAGGAGATTGTCAATAAGACAAAATGGCAACCAACAGATTGGGAAAAGATCTTAACCAATCCTACATCCGATAGAGGGCTAATATCCAAGATATATAAAGAACTTAAGAAATTATACTCCAGACAACCAAATAACCCTATTAAAAATGGGGTACAGAGCTAAACAAAGAATTCTCAACAGAGAAAACTCGAATGGCTGAGAAGCACCTTAAGAAATGCTCAACATCCTTAGTCATCAGGGAAATGCAAATCAAAACAACCCTGAGATACCACCTCACACCAGTCAGAATGGCTAAGATCAAAACCTCAGGTGATAGTAGATGCTGGCGAGGATCCAGAGAAAGAGGAACACTTCTCCATTGTTGGTGGGATTTCAAACTGGTACAACCACTCTGAAAATCAGTCTGGCAGTTCCTCAGAAAACTGGACATAGCATTACCTGAGGATCCAGCTATACCACTCCTGGGCATATACCCAAAAGATGCTCCAACATATAACAAGGACATATACTCCACTATTTTCATAGCAGCCTTATTTATAATAGCCAGAAGCTGGAAAGAACCAAGATGTCCCTCAACAGAGGAATGGATACAAAAAATGTGGTACATCTATACAATGGAGTATTACTCAGCTATTAAAAATAATGAATTCAAGAAATTTTTAGCTAAATGGATAGAACTAGAAATTATTATCCTAAGTGAGTTAACCCAATCACAAAAGAAAAAACATGGTATTTACTCACTGATAAGCAGATGTTAGCCCAAAAGCTTAGAATAGAGAAGACTCAACTCATAAACCACTTGAAGCTCATGAAGAAGGAAGACCAAGTGGGGATGCCTCAGTTGTACTTAGAACGAGTAACAAAATTACTCAAGGGAGCAAATATGGAAACAAAACATTGGACAGAAACTGAAGGAGGGGCTATCTGGAGACCATTCCACCTGGGTATCCATCCCATGTATAGTCACCTAAGCTGTACACTGATGTGGATGGCTGTAAGTGCATGCTGTCAAGAACATGATATAGCTGTCTTCTTAGAGGTCTGCCAGAGACTGACACATTTAGAGGACGATGCTCACAGCTAATCACTGATATGATCAGGTGTTTCCCAATGGAGAAGTTAGAGATAAGACTGAAGGAGCAGAAAGGGTTTGTGACCCCATAAGGAAAGCAACAATACCAACCAACCAAAGCTCCCCAGGGTCTAAACCACCAGCCTGGGAGCACATAGAGAGGGACCCATGACTTCAGCTGTATATGTAGGGGAGGATGGCCTTGTTGGGCATAGGTGGGAGAGGAGATTCTTAGTCCCATAAGTGGGGGGGGGTTAGGTGGGGGTACAGCCTCATAGAAGCATGAAGAAGGGTGATGGGATAGGAGGTTTCTGGGTATTGGGAGGAAGTGGGGTAAGGGGATAAAATCTGAAATGTAAATATAATACCCAATAAAAAAAATTTAAAAAAAAAATCCAACTACTCTGCCATTCTGTCCTTCCATCAAGTAAGCTGGTAGAAGAACAGTAATTACTACATTGTTTTAGTGTGTAGGAAGTACTGTAATTTTTGCACACGAAAAAAGGCATCTAATTTCAAAGCTATAGATTGTAAGGCTTTATATGGTCACCCATGGGAACACATAACAACAGAGAATGTCAGTTTCTATCATGTGGCTTTTCTTTCCAACAGTGTTGATCCCAGACAATCTGAGAGAGTAACACTGCTCAACTCAACATTGGATCTAAAATACACAATTACTAGCCACATATATGGCAAAAATTCTGCCTGCATTAGACAGGTGACCTATGCTCAAGTCATCTGTGAAACTCACAGGTTTCTTATTTAATGGAGCACAAGGGCATTAGAAATGCTGTTGATGAAACCAAGCTATTTGTTCACACCTTCAGCAGTAAGAAACTTCAGCACATTGAGAAAATCTGAGCCTTTTCACATAACACAGGAGCTAGGAGGTCATGTTAGGGCTTGCCTGGGGGATGTATAGACAAGTATTACAAGTAAGGAGTTCTTTAGAATCAAATAAAAGAGTTCAGAACAAAATAAACTTTGTGTAGATAGCGCAGAAAAGTGGGATTCTTAAGTAAGCTCAGATGAATTAGCTGACCACACTAACCAATTAGCAATTCAGGTGGGCTGAGTGTATCCAGGAAACAGGTTTTCCTGAGAAGATGTAGCTAAGCTGCTTTTGTTTGTTGTTTGTTATAATGAGCATAGTAAAATACCATGTTCAGAAACATTCACATGGACAAAAGACTTTTAGTTGTCGTGAACAATTGAACTTTAATTCTTCATATGTGATAAGGGATTAAATAAAAAGCAAAAGTCCATGCCCTGTTAAATGATGGGAAAAGACTTTCTCATCCTTTTCCTGTCATTTCTTAATAATTCGATAAAATGTGGGAAAGATCTTTTGTTATTTTAATATAACTGTTTTAGAATGCAAATTGCAGTAGATTTTCCCCATAAGCTAAAGTTATAGATGTCTCTAATAAAAACCATTTTTAAGCTTCTTGCACTTCTAACTTTTCTTGCTAAATACAACAACATGAATGTTTTCATTAACAATGCTCAGTACATAGGCTGCCCTGGGGTTGGCTAACCTGGCTGGCCTGGGCTAGGCTAGGTTGGGCTACCTATGCTGTTCATTAAAAGAACTGTTTTTATATGGACTTGAAAACATGACAGTGACAAGGCTCATTCAGTTGAGCTCCCCAACACTGTGTTCTCTGTTATAATACATTTATTCTTTCTCAAATAATGTAAGGTAGCAAGCCCAGAGCCTTGATTCAGGAAACATTTCTTGCCATTGCTGCTGTTGTCATGGGTAAAATTTTGCTACAGATTCATTCCTGTTTTTCTAAAATTCAATCAATATAAACATAGCTAATGGCCACTATTCTCAAATGAGTAAACAAAAATATAGCATCATATTGATGTATAGATATACTGATATCATAACTGTGGATTACCCATTATACATGGAAGATAAATTTTTGTCAAATATTTAGGTAGAGTATTTTTATTGATTTATTCCTTAGCTGTTTGTTGAGTGAGCAAACTGGAGATAGCACGGTGGGGATGGTGATGAGAACTGGGAGCAGAAGACTCACAGCCCTCTCCTGAGGACTTCTAAGCCTGTGAGGGAGAAAGAGTCTCTATCCAGAACAAGATGTGCAATTTTCGTGTTTTCATTTCTTTCAAGTCATTGTGACCAAAGCACCCAAGATGCCAGCTTGAAGGAGGATTTTTTTTGACTCCCAGTTTTAGAGAGATTTATCCAGGTCTGCTTGTACTCACATGTTCAGGCAGAGCCCAGTGACAGTGTAGCATGTGATGGAAGAATTTCTTCATCTTGTGGTACAAGAGAAGACAGAACAGAGGCCAGGTACAAGACACCCCTACATACCCTTCCCTCTAGCTTGTGCTTCACCTTCGAATATTTCCAGAACATCTCAGAGAAGTGGAACACCCTGGGGATCAATCCCCTTGCACATGACTGATTGTGAGGAGATTGGTTTATGTGCAAACCATAACATGTTACTGACCTCTGGTCATGAGCATGAAAAAGAGTGGTCTAGTGTTCTGAAGGCCTGGATGCCAGATTAAAAAAAAAAAAAAAAATCCCAAAGCTGAACTAGATGTGGAAAGAAGGTAAAGAAAAAAAGAAAATCATGGAAAATAACAAATTAATGTCTTCTCAGCAGAGAAAGCAGGTCATATAAATGTGCAGGAAAAAAAATAAGAAGTCAAGGACTCCTTTGAGTGCCAGAATGCAATGTGTCATACTCGTGCTCTATACACGGTCTATTTTAAATATTAATTATTTTAATAAAGGTTACATAAAGTGTCTCTTTAATATTTTACAGACACCAAGATGAGACACAATTATTAATTTTTTTTAAATGTTTCAGAGCATCACTCTTCTTGTGATTTTAAACATCTCTGAAAGCCCTTCCCACATGTCCTTCAGGGAGACTGCATTCACATCTACACTCTAGCCAATAATAATGGCTGCTTGACATTAAATAAGCAAAGCGGGACCTGGGAGGGGCCGTTATGTTAATTGCTGCCTTGAGAGGGTTATTTCCTGCCATCTTGTTTATTGACCATGACAAAAATCTCACCAGTAGTGCATTCTTCGAAAACAAAGAAAAACCTGAAAGGCTTTTCTTTTGGGAAGATTTAAACTTGTAATTGAATAAAACTTATTCCAAAGGAGAATTGGATATTAATTTATACATAGTATGTTTTTATTTTATCCAACACTTTTGTAAAACAGAAAAATCCCCAAGTCCCTGATCCTTCCTTTTCTGCCTACTGAAAAGGCTGTGATGAAATTTCCTGACTAATCAAATTATACCTTACCATCCACATAATTTTTAGGTAGCTCTTGTGTGTTCAGTATCAGCTCTGATCTGTGTAGATTTTACCTAGTGAATTGTTTACTTTGTTAGAGAAGCCCTGATCACACAGTGGCAAATCAGTTAAATTCATGCAGAATCCTTAGCCACAGGTTATTTTGACAGTGCCTACAGGGCTCTATACAAAAGGGGCTGAGTGATTAATCATGGTTGTCACTTGTCTGCTTTTGTTAGTGGCGGATGGATAGGGTGCTGGAATGTCATTTTCAAAATTACTGTATCCTTTTGCCCAGGGAAAATCAGAGGCTCAGAAGCAGAACTACTGACTATCAGTGAAGCACTTGCTTTGCTCTGAACTAAGTGGTTCTAGTTTGTTTTGTTATTTTTTAAAAAATGTTTTTAATAGAATTCTGTCACTTCTTCCCTACCTTTTCTTACATCTGGAGCTTCTCAGTTGACCTCTGTCAACCCCCCCCATGTTCCCCACTTTGAATCTGCTAGCCGCTTTTTCTCTGATTATATGTGTTACGTGTGTGTATGTACGTGCACACCCTGAGCTCCTTTCTGTTGCCTGTGTGTATATGGTCTCCAGACTAATCATATTAATATAGATAACTAATAAGGGACTCATTGCAAGGAGAGGCTAATTCTTCTCCCAACAGTTAATAGTTGCCTATTTTTTCAGGGGTGGGGTGACCTATGAAATTTTCTGGCTTTTTATGTTAGTAAGTCCATTGGTATTGCTATGGAGTTATTTATACAGACATTTGTAGAAGACCATTTCAAAGACTTCCTGATATTCTGGCTCTTATACTCTTTTTGCCCCGTCTTCAATGTTCTCTAAGTTATAGATGCTGAAGCTATGACATAGATGCGTCTGTTAGATCTGGGCTCCTCGCCATCTGTTGATATCTGCATTGTGTCCCGTTGTGGTTTCCTGGGATAATCTAAGAGAAACTTCTTTGAGGAGGGCTGTGGCTATATTTATCAAGAAAAATTATCTCAAACACCAGTGCTCATATTCTAGCACATCTGTTTCTATGATCTAAAAAACTGCTTTGTTCAAAAGCTTTCATTCAGTGGTGTCCTTATCATCACTACCATTCACAATGGCACTGTATTATCTGATCAGTCTATCAATCTCTTTATCCATCAGGATTTGATGAGTTCACACTGGAACCCATAGCCTATGAATAGATGAGAAGTCATCCTTGCTGCTTCCCATGGATTTTCTAGCAGGTGATAGCTACTTGGTATGAGAACATTTTCTCTGTATATCATCTGTACAGTCATGCTTTTCCTCCCAGAGACATTGGAAGGACATTGAAAGATAAATCTGAAAGGTCTCAAACTTCAGAACAGAGTGTTCTGCCCATACCAGCAAACCAAGACTCATCCCTCATCTCAGGTAGGGAGAGCCTACTGGGATCTCTGTATGACTGTATATTCTGCTTTGCCATGTGGTTTAATAACAATCCCCCTTTGCTGGGGTAGGGGTTATTCTCTAGGGTTGCTTCCCATGGTTTTGCATAGATTCCATGTTTTTCTTGATCAAAGCTGGGTCAATCTATAATCTTGTATACAGAACCCTACTTTGAATCAGGGCCCATTGTAATTTGGACTTTTTTTTTTTAAACCATTTTTTTGCTAGAAAAATCCTTCCATTTAGATTATAGTAGGAGTCATTCTCTGAATGATGTTTCATAAACAACTTCATATTTCACAGTTATGCATTTAAATGATGACTTGTAGGTTCAGAGCTATGCACTTGTGGATCGATCCCTCATGGATTCTGATACCTCTTCCCTGAAAGGAAAAACAGTTCCAATACCCCCACTGATATCTCCCACAGATGATTTAAAATGTGCTTCAGTGACTTCAATTTTTTGAAAAAAATCAATGAGATAAACAGCACAACTGTTAAGATACACAACTGTTAAGATATTAGAAAGGACCGCTGAATTAAATCAGTCTATAGAAGCCCCAATTCCAAAATGGAAGAAAAGAAATGTACCATGAGTACATGGCCAAGAGAAGCAACAATTATTTGGAGAACATTGCTGAGGAAGTAACCAGGCCAGCAGTTATAAAAGTCGATTAGGATTAGCCCTCCCTCAGTAATTGTCAAAGTCAAGTAAAATAACCATAGTCAGAGTCTCATTCATTTGTAAGGTCTTCGGGAATAAGCTTACATTGGATGTACTAACCCCCCCACCCCCCCGCTCATACTGTTTGGTGAAGCGAATGTCTGGACTGTGAGAAGAGTTGTTGGATAGAACTAGAATTATCTTATTGTACAAGGGATCGCTCCTCATTCAGAGTAACTAAGCAGAATAGAGATTTGATATCAAGGACATAAAAGTGTGTTTCTTGAAATAGCAAATGAGAGCAAGCAAGGCAAGTGTGCTGGTTTGGTTTCTGTTGAGGTGGTAAATACCATGTCCAAAAGCAACTTAGGGAACAAAAGATCTATTTTGTCTTATACTTCATAGTCCATCATCTAGAACAGCCTGGACAGGAACTCAGGCAGCAACCTGAGAGCAGAAACTGATGCAGAGACCAGGAAAAATGTTATTTACTGCTTTCTCCATGGCTTATTCAGTTTTCTTTCTTTCACAATCCAGAATCCCCTGACCAGAAGTTGTCCTATCTCCAGTGGCCTGTGCTATCCCAAACCAATTGATAATCAAGAAAATGTGGGATTAAAGACATGGCTCAGAGGTTAAGACCCCTGGCTGCTCTTCCAATGAGCACCCACATCATGGAATTTAATCATCTGTAATTCCTGTTCTGGATATCTGAAACCCTCTTCTTACTTCCTTAAGCTTTGTACACATGGTGTATAGACATATGTGCAGGCAAAATACCTTGTAACTATAAAATAAGAATAAATGTTTTAAAAAAATTATCTCAATAATTTCAGACCAATATTACTAAACCAATTCCTCAATTAAGGTGCCTGCTTTGTAAGTGACTCTAGTTTGTGTGAAGTTGACAAAGCCTTACCAGTGCTACAAGGAATTGGAGCCTTGGCTGTGGTCGGAATTGTTGCGTTGCTGCATTTTCTCCAGTGGGCATCCTTCTGTCTCTCTGTGATGAGTCTCCATGTCCTGGTACAATCATTCCCTAGACCATGGAATGTCTATCATCTATTCATCAGTGGAAACAAATTCAT
Source organism: Rhabdomys pumilio (assembly GCA_030674055.1). Taxonomy (NCBI): domain Eukaryota; kingdom Metazoa; phylum Chordata; class Mammalia; order Rodentia; family Muridae; genus Rhabdomys; species Rhabdomys pumilio. Next base: position 168,881,846 of record JANHMN010000001.1, read on the forward strand.
CCCGTGAATTCTAATTTTACTTTCCCTAGGCTGTTAGGGTCTGATTGGTGCATTCTTTGGTCATTTTCTTTCTGAATGTGCGTATAGTGGAGGGGTCATTTTCAGAAAACTGTTGCTAGTGAGCTTACTCATTCCAAAGCATCTTTAATCAATCTGCAAGTAAATGACTGATTACAAGGCCAGAGTATTCATCTCTAAATAGCAATTCACCCCTTTAAAAAATGATTTACGATATGCTTTCAGTTTTCTAAGTCTTTCAGTTTATTTCCACTTGGAAATTCCTTGAACATTATTTTGACTCTATTCCTAAACTCACACTATAACACATGTCTGCTTGTCTTCTTAGGGATAGTAGGAGCAACCTGAAGCCAACAAGAGTGCATGCTTCATTCTTAGGGTATTCAATGCCTGCCATGGTGTTATTTTCTTTCAGGAAATTAGCCCTCAGCAAATGTCTGCTTTGCTGGGTTTTACTGTGTCAGTCCTGGGAATGTCTCTTTGCTTTAGTTTTTTAAATTATAAACACTGGATGCTAATGTTTTATGTTGTTGTTTGTTTGTTTGTTTGTTTGTTTTTATGTGCTCCAGTTAGCTACAAGAAGAAACATTTATATGAGCAGATATCTCTTAGTGTTTCCAAATTTGTAAATCTTTTGCTTTGAATGATGAACAAATAAATCATAATTATCAAAAACATAAAAAGATGTACCGTAGTGTATTTCTGCAAAGCACAGTCTTAGCTTACTCAAAAAATGTTGGAGTCCTCACAGAATCAGGCTGGAGGAAACTTGAAAGTAATGATGTGGGTGAGTGGAAGGAAAGAAATGTAGATTTCAATGAGTTCACAATGAGCGATTATTCTTTCTATTATTTTTATGATGGTGTCACAGCAAATTTCCATTCAACATAGAGAGTTAAATAGTAAAAGTGTATGATATAAATGTTTTTGGAAGTTCAGACCTTACAAACAGACTGTTTGGAGAATAAACTTAAAAGACCATAGGCAACCCTGTGTTTTGGAAGGTAGATTCTTGATTCATGGCTTCCACCTCTGTCTTTAGTCTGCAAAGAGGTTACATCCTTCTCATACCAGCTGCTCAGACCCATCCTTCCTCTACTTCTTCCATCTGTTAAGAACTCTCATGTTTACACTGGGTGTCCTCATCTGCCCAGGTTACTTTCCCTGGTTTATCCTTTAGGCAGCTCCATCTGCAACCTTCATACTATGATGTCAGATAAGGCTGAATTAACTGAAGGTTAGTGATGCTGCAACATGGGCACTGTTGATGGTCATTGTTCTGTCCACTGTACCTACTATTGACATAATCAACTGTGGATGAGGAAATAAAGGTATAAAGTCTATACTTGTTGTGATTGGGGAGACTTGCTGTCTAATGATGAACTTAGTGTCAAATAATCTCAAAAATATCTGCTAGCAAACTTTCTAAAAATTACCATCAACCAATGTCTGCTTTACTGTTCCTGACTTTGTAAGTCCTGGAGATGTTTCTTTGCTTTAATTTTTTGAAGTACAATTACTGGACACCTAATGTGCATCAGAATGTAGGATCAACACAGTAAGACATACCACTGTGAACAGCACATGACTTTTTGAGTAGATATGTTATATAAATAAATTATGAACTAAATGAATTTCCTCTAGAACTTAAAATAATTTAATCTGTGGTTGAGTAATAGAACTTGAAAATATCTGAAAGCTGTATTGACGCCCTCAATTTAAATGCTGTGTAAGAGATGCTGTTTCTTAAGTATTAGAATTTTTTGTTAAAATCTTGCAGGTTGAGCCTGAAGAGATAGCTCAGTGGTTAGAAGCATGAATTGTTCTTGATGTGGACCTAAGTTCAGCCCCAGCAGGTCCATCACTGCTGAAGGTAACTTCTGCTCCAGGGATCTGAGGCATCTGGCCTCCACAGCTCCCTCACTTACATGTGCACTCTCCCAACACACACACACACACACACACACACACACACACACACACAGAGAGAGAGAGAGAGAGAGAGAGAGAGAGAGAGAGAGAGAGAGAATAATTAAAAGCAAAGGAAATCTTTTGTAAATCTTGAAATTTTAGACTCATTTTCATGCACTTAAAGTAATATTGTGTTAATGAAAGACAAGATTTTTAGTTACTTCGTTGCCCACTTTGACTTGACTTCAAGGACAAGTCTGAGGATCTATGAATGACACCCATAGTTTGCATTTAAATCAGAAGGTTATTTATTAAGTGACATTTTCAGCAAGGTACAAAACTTACTTCTTGGTTAGTGATTATGTGAAGTCATTTTTAGTACATATGAGAGAGCAGTGAATCAGAATATTTATGGTTTAGTACTTTTAAAAATGTCCTTCAAATATGTGTGCATATAATAGCTCCGTAGAATATCAAGTCCAAGTTTCCCAGGTATTAGGCTAAATACTACACTGCCTGGATGAATGACTTTGTACTTACATGTCCATGGTGATCAATATTCTAAGAATGATAGCATATTAGAAAAATAACTTTCTCACGCACAATTCCAAGGTCACAGTTTTATTTTACCCCAACTGACCATATTGAGCTCCTGAATATTTGCTGAGTGAATTAATGAATAAATTAATGAGTTTATATGTAAAATAGGCCAACTTAAATATGAAGGGTTAAATGCTAGTTGAGCCATTCAGATTTTCAGGCTTGGACTTTGTAGTCACAACTGGCATATTTATTGTATTTGAAAGCCAATGACTCATTGCATAAATGCACTGCATCTTAGGAAGGAGTCTTCCTTTGCTTTTTGAGGGAGCAAAGCTTAGTATTTTTACCTGCTAAGTAAGTTAAAATACTTTATTTGTTAACAAGTTGCTTTAAGATGGAGGTCCCAACTTATATAGAGTAATAGGAATTTTTCCATGTTATCCTAACCAAGTTTTAAAATATCTTTGCCACACTGTGCAGTTTATAAACATTTGCCATTAATTGTAGGATGTGTGTGTAAAGTCACTTAGATCCACAAGGCTGGTGACTTAAAGAAGCCATAAAGAACACCCCCTGCAGTCCCTCCCACCTCTTTCTCACTCCTTCTTAATGGATTGTTTTACTATAAACAGTACTTAGCTCCCTGCTACTAAATAGAATACTGATGATGAAAATACCAGATCTTTTTCTCTGCATTTTCAAATGTGGCAACACAAGCTTTGTCTTGTATCTGCCATTTTCATCCCCTCTGCCTCCACACACAATCTTTCCATGCTCTTAATGAAGTCAGACTTAAATATTTACCTTAGAACACAATCTAAATACCATGTGAAGCAGAACCAGGGAGTTAACTACTGTAACAGTCCTCATCCTGCCTGACTTTTGCTGTCTTTCAATCTAAGGATTTTCTTATTTTCTAATTTGTTATGGTTTTGCACAAGCTTATCACCCCCACCCCCACCCCCCACCCCCGCCAAGTCTTCAGGAGTTGCTAGACTATCACATATGATGACCACACACTCCAGCTTCCTGTCAAGGATATTTTCTTGATGAAACCCTTCCTGGAGCTTTGATATGACAGTTGCTGATGGATTCTCTGCTGGCAGCTACTACGGTACCACAAAGCAAAACTGAGCTTACCGGGCATAGCAGAGTCCTGACTATAAAGAGCAAGGGAGGGTGTAAGAAGGTCTGACCGCTTCAAGTTTCTTTGCTTTGATTTTTTTTGAATAACATCTTTATTTACCTGACTGTGTATATAAATCTTACTTCATTCACTCACTTTTTGTAGTTCAGTAGGTTTTACTAGTTTCATAGCCATCACCACATTAACTTGAGTCCATTTTCATCACCTTCAAAAGGAACCTTCATGCTCATTTACAAATGCTTTCTGCTTATCAAGAAGCTATGCAGCATGACTTCGTTCCCTTAGCATCATACTTTTAAGATCCAAACATTTTCCCGTATGCATCAGGGGCTTTCTGATTATTGCTAATACTTTTCTGTTGTATGTCCAATTTATTTATATCATTGAGGTTTATGTGTGTCTAAGGATTTTTCCCTCTTCGGGTGTCTTACAAATGGTTCTATTATGAACATTTATATATGAGTTTCCACACCGACCTGGATGTGCTTTCATTTTTTTTCTTATGTATCCTGAGTTTACACACATTATCTTCCATCATTAAAGACATGCCTGGATGCTGCGGTGGCTTACAGGCAGTGACTTGCTGTGTTCACAGTGCTATTGTTGAACATAGGATCCCTTTGCCTGGGTCTGTCACACGCTAGCTTTACAAGTCTGAGCTCCCACTTCCAGCATGGCTACCTCTTATTCACTGCTTTTGGTTAAAGTATCTTTGGGGTGAAACTATCATGTTTTGGTGGCTTGAATTAAGTTTTTTCTGGTATGTGAAGTTGTTGAATATCTTGTCATATGCTTATTGTTCATTTGCATATTTTGTTTGGAGAATGGTTGGCTAGATGCTTAATTTGCTTTTTAAAGTAACATTACCTAAGCACGTGAATATAGCCAACGTACATCACAAGCATGTTTGAAAAGATTCCAAACAAATCTGATACACAAACAATTAGTATATACTAATAAGAGACAATGAGTATACAGTAAGTATACTACTTATTGTAAGGATTCTGATATACAAGTTCCTTCCCAAACTCATCTGTACATCTTTTCTATTTTGAAATTGTCTTCACTTTACTTTCTTGATGGTTCATGTTATAATGGTTCGTAATAAATTTAAATAAATAAATTTAAAACAGTTATTAATAAATATTGATGACGATCAATTTATGTAGCATTTTTATTTTAAAAGCATATGTTCTTTATGCCTATCTGTACTGGCTGGTTTTGTGTGTCAACTTGACACGAACTAGAGTTAACACAAAGAAGAGTCTCCCTTGAGGAAATGCCTCCATGAGATTCAGCTGTACCACATTTTCTCAATTAGTGATCAAGGGTGGGAGCGTCCTGCCAACTGTGGATGGTGCCACCCCTGGCCTGGTAGTCCTGGGTTCTATAAGAAAGCAAACTGAGCAAGCCAGGGGAAGCAAGCCAGTAAGTAACATCCCTCCATGCCCTCTGCATCACCTCCTGCTACCTGACCTGCTTGAGTTCCAGTCCTGACTTCCTTTGGTGATGAACAGCAATGTGGAAATGTAAGCTGAATAAACCCTTTTCTCCCCAATTTGCTTCTTGGTCATGATGTTTGTACAGGAATAGAAACCCTGACTGAGATACTATCTAAAAAAATCATTACTTCTTCAAAAACAGGAAGATTAATACTATGGTTTCTTTTAAGTTTGACAGAGTGAACAGATTCATTAGGTCATTGACCCACTTTGAATTAATTTTTGAATAAGGAGAAAACCCACTGTCTTAGGAGCATTTATTAAGAAGATTGTTCTGTTTGCTTATAGTTTAAACTGATGAATCTCAAATACATTCCCTGTTTGACAGAATTGTCTGTTGTGTGTTCCATTCTCAGAGCATATGTTAACTTTGCAATCACTCTGTACTTCCCTGCAAAAATCTGGAAACAGTTGTGTAAAGAAAGCAAAGTTAATAGCAATTCCCCAGCAAAGACTGTTCTGAGAGGTAGGCTTTCACCTACAGAATCCACCATGTATATGGAGGAGAGGCACTATTACAGCTGGGCGCGACATTACGCTTTCACAGTGTGGGTGATATGACACCCATTCAGGTAATAAGTACATTTAGGTAAGAGAGGAGAAAGGGGGAAGATGTAATCATAATCTCTAAAATAAATAACATCAAAATTTATTCTTAGGAGAATAGTCCTCTTTTTATGTATGTGGTGGTTTGAATAGGAATGGCCTCCATAGACTTGTGTGTGAATGCTTGGCACATAGGGAGTGGCACAATTCAGATATGTGTGGCCTTATTGGAAAAAGTTTGTCACTGTGGAGGTGGACTTTGAGGTCTCATATGCTCAGGCTCCACCCAGTATGGCATTCCGTCTCCTACTGCTGCCTGCAGAGCAAGATGTAGAACTCTCAGCTCCTTCTTTAGCACCGCATCTGTCTGCATACTGCCATGCTTCATGCCATAATGATAATGGACTAAATCTCTGAGCTGTAAGCCAGCCCCAATTAAATGTCTTCTTTTATAAGTGTTGTCATGATCATGTTGTGTCTTCATAGCAAAAACCCCTAAGACAACATATAAAATATACATATAAGTCAGCATCCAAGACGATACATGGGAAAACTGTGATATTTGTATTCCAAAGAGACAATCAGGCAAAAAAAAAAAAAAATTAAAAGAGCACTTTAGTGGGTTATAACAAAAAAATTGGAAAATAATAGGTTAGGTGAAAAACTATGCTTTTCAAAAATGTCTTATCTTCATTCAATTTCCAGGATACACACACACACACACACACACACACACACACACACACACACACAGAGTCAGTGATATATATATATAAAATATCACTATATATAGTGACATATAGTGTGTGTGTGTGTGTGTGTGTGTGTGTGTGTATACTTTTTCCTTGAAAATGTCTTAAGTGACCAAAGCTGTGTCACAAGGCTTTTGACATACTGATTTTCACTTGAATATCAGACATGCAGATAAATACAAAAGGAAAAAGAGAGCTTTTAGCTGGCTACCTGGAGTTTATAATCATCGCCACCAGATGTTCTGCAGGAACTTGTAAATGTCTTATCTGTAGTCTGTGTCATTGTGAATTTGTAGTGACTGTTAACTTAGCGTTCTGAGAGGTAAATGGACAACTGATCCTGCATCTGACTGTGTGTGGCAAAGAAGAGAATGTGTGGAGAGGTTTTCAAATTCATGTTTAAGTGAACTTATCTCATCCAACAACCTTTGACTCGAATATTTTCTAGCTATATCTTTTCTGGAAACTCTTTTTTTTTTTTTTTTTTATTAAGTGTGTAATGTGTGCTGGCTTATTGATCAAAAGGCTTTTCCACTAAGCATATGGCTAAATGTATTGATCATTCTCTCTACTGGTTGACTCGCCCACCCCAGTTTTGATTTTGCTGCATTGCCATCTGAACATGAAAGCATTATCTTTGCCTGCCAGGAGGTCACTCCCTGCCGAGAAGTCCTTTGAGAACATTTTCTCCCATGAATTTAAGGACTACAAAGTAAGGCCAAATGGATACCGAGGTAGAAGGTGTCCTCTTTGGATGTGTTTCTAATATGTGTCTCTGACTTTGATGCATACAGTAGAAGACAGTAACACATTTTATATTGATATTCTTAGCTATACACCTACAGACATATATTTAGTGTCACAGATCAAATGATTCAAAATCTATTTAAAAAGTTGGAAACATTTCCATAATAAATCTAAAATGTGTCTCATTTTAAAATGAAATATATAAACCATCAACAACAAAATGAAACACAAACATACACACAAAAGCATACACACATATACAAGTATACATACACACAATTGGTCCAAGGAATTGCAATATAGAGATATAGTTTCATACAAAGCTTAGAATTGACATTCTTAGAAACACAGTGTAAGAAGAGCTTCAGTGAACGTAAGACAAAGAAAAGAATTATGAACATGTCCAGAAAACACATCTGTAACTTCTTGATACATAGCAAGGTCACAGGGTATGATGGTTTAAATGAGAATGGCCTCTGTAAGTCTGTTTATCTACATAATGGATCCCCAGTTATTTGAACAGTTTGGGATGGATTAAGAGGTGTGGTCTTGTTGGAAGAAGTATGTGGCTGGGGGTGGGAATTAAGGCTTTTAAAAGTCTATGCTAGGTCTAGCCTCTCTCTCTCTCTCTCTCTCTCTCTCTCTCTCTCTCTCTCTCTCCCTCTCTCTGTGTTTTTATCTGTATCTTTCTCTCTGGATGCTGCCTGCTGATCAAGATGTACACATCTCAGCTACTGCTCCAGCATCATGCCTATCTGCTTTCTTCTTTAATCATCTTAGACTAGCCCTCGAAATTTGTAGGCAAGTCCCCAATTAAATAATGTCTTTTGTAGGAGTTGCCTTGGTCATAGTGGTTTTTTACAGCAAGAGAATAGTAACTGTTTTGACTAGACTGATGGGGCATTGAGACTCCAGGATCCACCTGTCTCTGTCTCCTAGTACTTGGGTTATAGACCACGAGTGTCATGCCCAGCTCTTGGTGAGTGTTGGTTATCCATATTCATGTCTCCATACTTCAGCAGTGAGTACTTTCCCAGATGAGCCAGAGACCATGTCTTATACACTTTAATAGTTTAATGGGCCTCAATTTCTGCCTTAGTTTTTAGTACTATGAAAATAAATGGTACAAATGTAAGATCTCGGTTACTCTTTTTCAAGATTCTTTTGATCATCCTAAGATCTCTGTAGCTTCATAGAAATTTTAAGTCAGGTCCTGTAGGTCAGTCAGTGGAAGAAATACTAGCAGTGCTAAATAGAACTTATAAGAGGTCTTTTTTGGAACTGAAACCTAATAGATACAAACAAAAATCAAATCCTGTTGGAGGGCCAACAGGATACCTAAGAGAATAAAGGAGCTTGCTGCAAACCATGATCGGGTACCTGAATATGATACCTAGGACCTACAAAGTGGAAGGACTAAAGTAACTCCTGAAAGCTGTCCTTAACTCTATGTGCTTTGTCCTGTGCTTACACAGACAGACAGACAGACAGGCAGGCAGGCAGACAGACACACATGTATGGATGCACACATGTGTCCACCCCCCCCAAAAATATAGTCACCTACACTAAGGTTCAAGACATTGGTCCTATACATTTCCAAGAAATCCAGAGGAAGGAGAGATGAATTATCCAGCAGGATTTGAATTAGTGTGATGAACTCGCTCTGATTTAATCCTTATGAGGGAAGTGTCAGAGAACACTGCAGAAGAGGAAGCAGAGTGTAAGAGCCAGAGTGGATGAAGGACACCATGAAAACAAGAACCTCTAAATCAACTGAGCAAAGCTCATATGTGCACTCAAAAAGGCTGAACAGCAAGCACAGGGTCTGCATGGGTTTGCTCTGTGTCCTCTGCAGATATAGTATAGCTTTCAGTTTAGTATTTTTATGGGAATCCTGGGTGTGTGAAAGTATATTACTGATTCTTGTAACTTATCCTGGTCTCTTTTCCTTTTGTTGAGTTGCCTTGTCCAATTTTCAATGTTATAGTTTTTGTTTTACCTTATTATATTTTATTTTGCCATGTTTGGTTGTTCTCTCTTAGAAGCCTGTTCTTTTCTAATGAGAGAAAGAGGGATTAGGTATGGATGGGAGCAGAGGTGGGCTGGAACTGGGAGGAACAGAGGGAAGGAAAACTGTGATCAAAATGTATTATATGAGAAAAATAATCCGTTTTTTAATAAAATGGGTGGAGGGTGACCTAAAGTAGGGTAAAACTAACCAGAAAGTTTTGTTGTTCTTGTTCTGTGGCACTACCCAATCCCTGAGGAAGAGGAACCTTTCAAATGCCTGACCTCTTTTCATTCCTTTGTCTCTGCTCCTTCTTCTGTAAAACCAAGACCCTTAAGCCCAGCTCTTCAGAACACTTCCTTTTTTCTAAGGAGGGAGATGCTCCTTGGTTCTTCGTTGTTTGCTTTTTACTTGCAATCTGGCCATTCACTCCAGGAGGCCCTTCTACATGCTAGGCACATGCATTTCAGCATAGTGTCACCCTGGACTTATAGCTCAATTCTTGAGTTAGAAAATAAAGCCAGTTATAATCGTCTTTGGGAAAGGAATGGAGAGGGCTCATTTTTGTAATGATAAAGAAGATTGTTCATGCAGAAGACCCAACAGACTCCAGTTTTAGAGGTTGATTGTACCAAGGATTGTCTTGAAATCATAAAATGTTTACATCTATCACCCAAACAGGGAATAGAGTTATCTATGAGTCCAGCTAGTTTCACAGTTACAAAGAATTTTGGTCTCTGCTACCTGCCTGTGAGGCAATGGAAAGGAATGAGTGGGTTCTAAAGGGATTAGGTCATCAGATAGCCTAGCTCAGCACATAGAAAGCCCTGTAAGTCACCACTGTGCTATAGGAGAAGGTGAGGCAGCTTAGTGCCTGTTCAGCCTTGTCAAAGTGAATCAGAAGGTGTCCTCTGAAGATGAGTGTTCTGAGAGAGTAAAAGTCTTATCTAAGTCCTAGTGAAGGATGGTTTTTTTCATTCGGCTATGTAGCAGTTTTTACAAAGGGGTAGGAGAAGAGATAGAGAATTATCTTTGGGCTTCAGGGCTGGATTTTTCCTGTTTTGAAATAGTAACTCCCTTTATTGAGGGAAGGGTTCAGGTATCTTCAATGTCATGGATACTTGTTTAGTCCTTGAGTCAGTCTCTTGAACCTAGATTACCACCTTTCTGATTTCCTTATTTAAAACTTAAATTATGACACTTTATATCTGTGACAAAGTAGTTTCCTTATCTTAAAAATTATTATTTGATATGTTTTGGGTTTAGGGTGATTAATATAAAAAAGAAATGGTTTCTAACCTTTCTCTAAATTCATACCTTATACCTATTAACCAGATTCAGACTAATAAGAGAGAGAATAACAATGCATTTAGTGTAAATTTTATATGATATAGGAGGCTTGCTAAATAAAGGCCTGAGAAAATATATAAGGCTGTGTGCCATAATCAGTAGGATGAAGTGCATGGTTTAGGAGAAAGAGAATTGGAGCTAGAAAAGTCTGATCATGAGACAACCAAAGGAGAGTGGGCTACCCTGCAGTGTGGTCAGGCTCCTCCATGCAACAGTATCTGCAGGCAGAAGAGCATTCCTCATACTAGGATTAAGAGAGGCTTCTCTAAAGAAGAAGATATGATCTATTGCAGAGGAAGATTAAGAGATTGATCATGGCTTGCTTTATAGAGGAGACCGGGGTGCTTCCTACTTGTGCTGTTACCCAAATCCCAGGATGCTGTATTTTGGAGTGCTATGTATCACATCCCACCAATACCTCATGTGCTGAGATGGTGTATTAATAAAGTCAGCCCACTTAATAAGTTTCTCCTTCATTTAATTTGTTATGCTGCTCATCTTTATTATGGGAGAGACTTTGGCTTGAGGCAAGGGGTCTTTACTGTGTCTTGAGAGTTGCTCTCATTTCACTCTTTACAAAAAGCAGAGTTCCTAGGAGGGTGCTCCTCCACCCACTCACCCACTCCTACCTCACCGCTCTAGCATCTCCCTACATGGGGACATCAAATCTCCACCAGACCAAGGGCCTCCCCTCCCACTGATGTCAGATAAGGCCATTCTCTAAGGGAAGGGGGAGAGGAAGAATGAGATGAAGGGGCTTTGGAGGAGTAACTGGGAAGGGGGATATCATTTGAAATGTAAATGAGTAAAATGATTAATAAAAAATGGGAAACAGAAGCGGAGTCCCTTACACACATTTTATTACAAATGTCCACACTTACGGAGCTGGAGTTCACTAAGCAGGAACTGACTGTGGTCTGTCTTGTGTTTGATTCACTCTCCCCTTTATGAGTATGCTTTTAACCTGGTGACATAGACTTGACAGGATATGAGATAAGGTGCCTCTTTTGTTCCCTTTTCTTTTCTGTCCCCCACGTAGAAAGCTGATAGAACGGATAACTGTAAGGATTCACCAAGATTTTGAAAGTATTTGTTGGCAAAAGTATTGAGCCGAATGCTATATCATCTTTTCAGTTTCATTTGTTAAAATTTTTGAGCTCACTAATAGTCAATACGACAAGTTTCTTAACATGTTTCTCCTGACACCACTGTTAGTTTTATGAGGAGAGAAAAGTCTCCTGTAGTGGCAATAATCCAGTTACTGGAGTCTTAAAATACCTCCTTGCTCTGTTCCCCCCTAGTTTGCGTTAGTCACCATATTTAATCGGCACACTCTGAAGTGAGAACCAGCTTCCATACCCTCAAAGTCCCCTAAAGTCTGCAGATGGTTTAGCTAGGTGTATATAAGAACATTACCAGCCCCCACACCCCAAGTAATATGCAGTAGTTAGGTGCACACAGAATCAAAATTTGAGTATTCTCAAATGTTTAAAAATGTTTTGAAGATTGTTTTCCTTACATGTGATGACTGAGGAGTGATAGCATGTGGTTGTAGGTCAAGGCCATCCTTTCTCCTGTGTACTCCTGGGTTTACAGATATGGCTCTGCTATGTGACTTAGGCTGGTCCCAGACTCACGGTCATCTCCATTCCTCCTATGTATGCTGGGATTGCAGGCATGCACAGAGATGCTTAGTCTGAAAAAGGGTGAGTGTGTCCATCTCTAGGACCCAGCCTTTTGCTTTGAGTCTCCTCAAAGTATGCCTTATTTTCCTATTGCCTTGAGGTTTGTTCAGTCTTGATATAGAAAGTCTGATCCTTTGCTAATGTTTTTCTTCCTTCTCAGTCCAGAATCCAGTTCATACCAAGTACTCTAGCTTGTGAGAAGTTCACAGTTCAGTCCTTGAAATTGCTATTGTGTTTTGAGTTAGGAAACCTAGATACTTATGAGACTCTGGGCAAGTTCATTAACCTCTCTGAGCCTCTGTTCTTTAGACAGTAATGACATAATAACTGCCCCTAGCTCCTGAAGTTACTATAAGAATTTAGTGGGTAATAAATGTCAATTACTTACTCTGGTTTCTGCATGTTTTAAAGTATTCCTTAAACTCTTTCTATCGTGTGTCCAGGAAAATCTGAAGTAGACCCAAAGCCTTACCTAGACAGTCTTCCACCATGCAACTTTATTTTTTTTAACTTTGTTTCAGTTTGAATTGTGAAGCATTAATGAAGATTCTATAGCTTTCTTTTGGGTCTGTTATGACTGCAGCATCCAGCCCCTCACCCATGTCCTGGCATTGTTAACAAACAATTGGAATAGCACCTGCCAACAGTTCTGGGTTTAGCTCTATGATTGGGTGATGGGAAGGCTCTCCCCTCACACCTGTTTCCAGAGCCTCCACTCTCAGCAGCACTTCCCTGAGGCAGTAATTCCCTCTGGGTTCCTACAACTGTGACCTCGGTGATCACCCTTAATGGTAGTGAAGGAAAAAAAAAAAAAAACCCTTCAGAAATTTATCGAGTTCACAGCTTTTTCCCCAATGATGTAGTTCAGGGCATAGAATCCTAAAATAAAATAATTCAAAGTTTTAGAAAGTAGCAGAAAAAAGAGTTCTAACCCTGCACCTGAAGGAGAGCATTGCATCTTCATTCACAGGTACTTTTGTGGTACTTTGGGGAGGGGCCCAAAGGCATCTTCCCCAATTCCTTCCAGGCACATTAGGTGATACTCTGTCTCTATCATGGTACCTTTCTCTTCTGAGCCAAGTGTTTAAACAGGCACAGTTTTCTCTGCTTTGTCCACACTCTATTTTTTTTTTTTTTTTTATTATAAAAGAGCCCGTGCTTCCTAAAACTCCTTTAAAACTGTGACTGCTCTTCTCTTGTTATCCTGTTTGTTGGCTATAGGGACACTGAGCATGGCTACGGGTAAAAAGATTTTTCCTGTTTCTCCCACACTAGTGCTGGATATAACATCTCATAGTGTTGTCTTAAGAAGCATCATATAAATCATGGACCACTCATGGCGTGCTTTTCAGAATACTGTATGTCATTGAACAATGACAATGGATTTATTCAGATTTTTGCAGTAGACAAAACACTCCGTGTAGACGTAGTGAAGAAAAGGGTCAGTGTGAAGGTGTAGGCCCTCGAAGGACTCTTGCTGTCTTGGAGGGATGCAGGGGAAAGTTCTTTTGTTAACATAATTTTTATTGATTCTTTGAGAACATCACATCATGTTCCCCAAACCTTCTCATTTCGCATCTATCCCTACCCCTTCAAGAGAAAATAAAAAAAGATAAAAAGTTAAGGTAAAACAAACAAACATCTCATTGAGCCATCTGGGCGTGTCCTATCAACCTCTATTAACTGCAGCCTTCTTCTGTCTCACGGCCCGGCTGTCATGTTTCCAGTTCTACTGTGAGTGTACCGCTCTCTTTCCCTGTTTTCCTTCCTCTCAGTCACATTCATTAGTTGTAGAGGCACTGGAAGTTGTGGTGTCTCACACAGTATACCCTACTGCCCAAGCATCTTTACTTGCAATGAGTCATTGATTGGTCTAGTCTGATACTTCTGGCTTCTGCTACATCATCAGTACTGGACCCTCATCGGGGCTCTCAGGATCATGCTGTTGCCCTGAGTCATGGAGATCCCGTGTGTTTGGTTCCACTGGACCGACCCCTTCGTGAACTTTAGCATCTCATAGATGGGGTAGATTTTGGGATGAACCAGCTCAAAGCTATGAATCTGTGCCTTGGTGGTCACTGAGTTGGTCAGCCTGAAAGCTCTCCTGTACCCATGCCACTGAGGTCAGCTCTCTGCCCAGAGGAGGAGCAGGGCCAATTCTAGGGGAGACTTCTTAGTCACCTCTATGCTCAGAGTTCAAAAGGTTCTGGGAAAGTTCAGTGCACTAGTAGTAACCTATCTGAAACACAATTTAGGTAAGTTACCTTTCTAGAAAGTCCATTCACTTATAATATTTACAGTAGAGATTTTCCCCAAAAGCCCATGCTGATATATTATGTGTACATAAAATCTGGAGATATTTTTAAGATAACAAACAAGTCCTCAGGATATTTACAGCTTGTCACACTCCACCTTCCCCTTTCCTTCCTCCATTGCTTGCTTTCCCCTTCACAAAATAGATCCTCTTTGCCTATGTTCTTTCCATGGAGAAGTTTGAGAAACATGAACTTAAAATACATCAAAACTTAAGGAGCAATCACATCTTTAAATAAGGTCAGAGCAGAACAGAAGGTGAAGGAGGCAAGGATAGAAAGAATATGGTTAATGGATGGCAGAACATCTCCATTAGAGATGTGTTTCTGAGGTTTTATAGTACAGTAGTGAACTGTAATGTACAACCATTAGTTATGCATCTCCCAGTAATAGGATCAGTAGAGCTTGAAGGTTGCAAACACATGTGGATGATAATATTTTGATCAATAGATGTGCCAATTGCCTGGTATAATCTGTATACACTGTATACATTAGTTAATGATAGCATTACATCTCATAAACACATTTAGATATTATGCATCCATTGAAAGTAAAAATTAAACTAAAAGGCTAGAGAGCAGGGTGCATAACTTGTTGGATTTAATGGTAAACCCAGTGGCCCTACTTTAGCTGTGCTCTAGATTGGGATTTTGTAAACTAAGAATATGAACTACAAAGGATTTGGGGAGGATCTGGTTTCATCCTTGTCACCTGACAAATGAGAGGCCTGGTACCCCCCCACCCCAGTGTGGGAGAACCACTGGAGGTTGTCAAATAAGGTCATCAGGTAAGAACCCAGCTTGGCCAGAACAAGTGCCAGAAGCATACAGATCTTGCAGGGGGCGTTCTTTCAGTCTTGGTGCTGATGGTCACTTGAATACTTAGACATGGACCATTTATTTATCACTCTAAAACGCAATCTGGAAAGGAAAAATAAGTTTTTATGCATTTCTTAGTAACGTTATAAAGAGTAAGCTGAGCTATACACGTCTGAGATTAAAGAAAGTCACAAACAAGGTTGTCATTGTTTGCTTCTTGGAGGCAAGGGGTGGGCGCAGGTAAGTAGATATATGTGCAAGTATGTGGAGGCCAGAGGACAACTTTGGGTCATTACTCAGGTGTTATCTACCTTTTGTTTGAGACAATATCACTGGCCTGAAACATAGGCATTATACTGGGATGCCTGGTCACCAGTCTGCAGGGGTCACCTGTCTTCTCCAGTGCTGTGGTCCAAGCACATCCTTCATTGCTCAGCTTAGTTTCATGTAGGCCTTGGAGAGTCCACTCAAGTCCTCAGGCTTGCAAACCAAGAACTTAGTAGAATGAGCTATCTTCCCAGCCCTACTGTTTTTATGACAGATTTTTGCGTTTATGATCTGCAACATGGTATTTGTTATCCGACACATTCAGAAGATGGAAAGTTGCTTTAATGGAACAAACTAATATGTTTATTTTTTGAACAGAAGGTACTGAATCTGAGGCTCAATTATTTATCAATTTTCACTTTAGAAATTAATAGCAAAACTTGATAAAAATTAAAAACAGTATTCAGGGTCCCCAGGTCTTTTAGTTAAAATGTGCATTTAACCTCTAAACAGAATAAAAAGAAGTCAGCAACTATTGGTGTTCAGCATTCTGAGAAAAGCCACATTATAGGTAGAAGGATGAGCAATGAAGAAATCAGGAAGGTGAAATCTGGTATTTGGACTCGGAGGATAATCTTATAGCCCAGGATGGGAAAGACAGGATGCAGCAGGTTCTAACTAGAATTGAAATGCTGGTGAAGGTTCTAGACATATTTAAATAGCAATAGGAATCCATCAGAGCTTTAGAGCAAAGACTTATTAGGAAATGGACATGTGAAATTATAATTTTCAATGGTAGGAAAAGCCGTGATTCATATAGATTTACAAACCAACTTATGTTAAAACTGTTTAATTCTGAAGGCGATGGTGGAGGTTATAACTGGTCTGAGAAAATTCAAATTACAAACATGTTTATAGGCTAGAAATGAAGTTATTTTGAAATCAGTGTGAAGGCAAACCTGCTTTTCTATAGCTGAATGGGAGGAACCCAATCAAGCTTCTCATAAACAGGAAGTAATTTGTGTGCCTAAGATTCCTCATGACTATCAGTCACCTATAATTATAGAATAACAAAATGCCTTTAAAAACACTTTGTGTATGTGTGTGTGTGAGAGAGAGAGTGTGTGTGAGTGTGTGTGTGTGTGTGTGTGTGTGTGTGTGTGTGAGTGTGTGTGTCTGTGTGTACAGGCTAGACAAGAGTTAGATATTAGTGTAATCTCAAGAAGGTGGAAGCTTGAACCGAAGGATAAAAGTACAGATGTTGAGAACATTAGCAAACCATTGATGGATTCACCAGACAATGGGGTAATGTCCAGAGGGTCATGGCTAGGCCCGTGTTGTTTTCCCTAAAATAGTTAGTTACTGCAACCAGACAGAATGGTCAAAGTGATCAGCTGAAAGGAAATAGAAATTGAAAGAGAAAATGGGTCGGGGGTAACATGCGTTATAGTTGCCTGACCCAGGTCTCTCTATTTTGGGTCTGCAAGATTGTTGCTTTCTTTCAATCACAGTTTGCTCATCTGCAAAAATGACATAACAAGACCTATCTCTCTTTAGTGTCTTAAAAGCAAAACAAGGTGACATATTATCTTGGTCAGTGTGGACTTCTAAGACAGAATGGCCTACATTAGATAATTTAAAACAATGGAATTTATGATCAAGTTCTAAAAGACTGGAGAGTCTTCAAAAGAAGGTTTGAAAAAGAGAACATACATTGGTGTGGTCAGAGGCATTTAGAGAGCTTGGTGTTGATGATATTAAAACCATGGTGTATAAAGATATCCAATGCTACCTCAAATTAAAGCAAAAGAAAGCTTTAAAACAAAACAAACAAAACAAAACTCCCCGCTGGTTCTGAGAGTTTACTGAATTCACTTATTAATGGCTGACTTGTCATGCCTGGTATGCTTGAGATGGGCATTTAGGAGAGGTCTTATGAGAATCTGAGTCAAGAGGGCTATGGAAGGGACATGCACTGGGAATCTCAGAGCCTAAGATTGTCCCATACAGGTGGCAGAGGTGAGTCTCTTCCTCAAATTCATGAAGATTTTCATTCAGAAGCTATGAGGCCATGAGTTAGAGGCCCAACCCTTTGATAAAATAATGTGTTTTTATTTCAAGGGTGGAACTGCCTCTGAGACAGAATCTGAAATAAGGCAGGGCTTTAAGGTAAGCATCTCTTACAGACTCATGTCGGTTGCTGACCAGTATGTAATGGTTACCTACAGACCACAGGTTGATTTTCTGGGTTTCTGTACCTTTTCTTAACTATGATTTCAAAAATAAAATTTCAATTGGAGATTAGCTTTGAAAATTAGGCTGTTCTGGCAGCATGGGTTCTGCATAGAATGCCTAAATGCAGCTAGTGAGAGGCCAAGTTCTTCATCCCTGGTCTGTGACTGCTCTTCCTGCCTACCAAAGCTTCTTGTCATGCCTGGTATGCTGGGAAGAAGTTCACTTTACCCACTCACAACCCCTTCTAGATCCTGTATCATCTGCTCTAACCCACGGGGTCTGTCCTAAGCATGGAGTTATCCCTGTGCTCTGATGTTTCTGTCCTGGAAAAACCCCTCATGTGTCCCATGTGTCTTAACACTCATTTAAGGTGAGCTAGAGTTGTTTATACTTTGACAAAAAAAAATACATCCTATGTATTAAATACATTAAAATTATGAGAAAGTTAGACAGGAGGAGAAATCTCAGGACACTTCATTCCTAACCTAAAATCACAAGGAAATGTTATTATAATTTTGCCATCTGTTCAAGTTTTTAAAGCCATTTTGGTAAACTTAAAGCTAATGCAAAATACATGCCTTAGCACTAATTAACTGAAAAAATCTGTTTCATTCTTCTCAGATAATGAAAAAAGTTGTCAAGGACATGATTTCTTAAAGAAAATTTAATTTGTGGCACTGAGGCCTTTAAACCACCCTTGTTATGTGTTCATGAGTACAGCCCTAAGAATAACAAGAAGTCACATCAAATATCTCATCAGCAAAATCCACACAATACAGGCTTTCGACATTTACAACTGTAATTTAGATTCCTATTTCCACTTAAAGATTACTGTCTTTTCTGGCTGATAGAACGTTTTGGTATTGATTCTTGAGGGGAGAGGAGTAGATTGGGATGGAGGACTATGGAACATGGGAAGTATCCATAAGGCCAATATTGATTTCACGTCAGAGTCCAAATACCACATGACTCCTCTGGAAGCCTGACTAATTGAAATTGATGCCATCTGAATATGTTCATAATACATACTACTCGGAATGACTTTTCAGATGCATTCTGTCGTATTCTGTTACAACAGTGGCACGGATGTGCTTTCAGTGCTTTGTTTGTTTGTTTGCTTGGTTTTCTAACCTAATACTCTTGGCATTTAAACTTAGGCCAGGGATTCTTTACATAACATTTTGCCCCCGCCTGTGTTATTGAATGTTCCATGTTAGCTTAGAAGGAGGACATCATTTTGTTCAGACTTAAAATCTTCATTGTTTCTCCATTGTCTGTTACACAAAACCTCAAGTCCTGAGGATCTTTGCCTTCTGACTTCTCAGTTACATCTTCTAGTGTCTAGTGCATTACGAACTCTCTATTTTTATGGGATTTTATTATTATTATTATTTTCTTTCAGTCTCTGAATGTGCTTCCCACAGGTGGGAGTTGTCACTCTGTGTGACTCTGATCCTGTTTTCTGGAATGGGTTAGCCATGCTGCCAAGACAAGGGTGGCAAATAAATGATGATGCAAGCTGTGTGTGTGTGTGTGTGTGTGTGTGT
>JANHMN010000001.1:168901244-168999328 GCA_030674055.1 Rhabdomys pumilio
GTGTGTGTGTGTGTGTGTGTGTGTGTGTGTGTGTGTGTGTGTGTCTGCTTAGAGAAAGGGCATACTGGGTGCTCTAAGTGTTTTTTGCACAATATTAATCTTCAGGGAGAGAGAGCATCTGACTTACTTATTCCCCTAGTTGTAGATACACACTGTATTTTAGACAGTTAGCCTAGGATCTTATCTCCCCTTTTCTGTGCTCTGGGGAGTTCACAGAATTAGGGAGCCACATGATGAAGTCAGCAACTGTGAAACAGAGAGAAGTCTCTGCATTCTATTCTTATTTATGTTTTCCTATACCATTTCTAGTTTTGATTCTCTAGAAGTAACTACTACCATACACATAACAGCATAATTTAAGAGATTATTGCAATTAATCATGACTCTGAATGTGAAAAATAGTAACCTCTGTCTCCTTGAACACAATTCCACATGTTTATTCAAAGAGCACTTAACCATTAGAAATGGCTAAAATCTGTCAGCTACACACTTTCTTCAGGTAATAATAGGTATTCCGAGTCCTGCACCATCTTCCTCTCTAACTTTTCTTGATGTTACAATGCCCACGAAAGACTTCATTACAAACCAAATTGTGTTGATCATAATCAGCCTTTCTGGCCATAGGTATTTTAATGTGTTTAGAATGGAAATCTGAATTTGAAAGCAGATGTACTCGTCTTGCTTTCTTTGCTCGTAGTCATGTGGTAGACTGGATACCTCATGAGACCATGGTGTCTAGCTTTTACTCCCCCACACCATTTCTCAGGGGCAGTCTAGCTTCTGGAATGAAGATGTCCACAACTATTTAATTTCTGCTCTAATGAAACTTCAAAACTTTATCAGATGTGAACTTGTAAAGCCATCGAGTACTCCTTAGGAAGTAGAAGTGAATGATAGTAGCACTCTCCTTGAACGCATCTCTTATTCCTCAGATAAAGGTATCATTTTGGGCATTTGTATATTATTAATTCCCTATGATTTGGTTCATTATTGTATTGTGTCAAGTGTCTACATACTACCTTATCTGATAGAACTATTGAAAGACTATTTTAGAGGAACACATTAGTATGTTTCTATTCAAATTTTTGTCATATAGCTGATGAATGAATTAGATCCCATGAAAATAAACACCTGGCACATTTATTATACTTGAATGAAATTCTACTCTGTTGATGATAGTTGGTTACCTTTTGTACATTTTCCAGACTTGGTAGGGATGTTGGGAGTCCTGCAATTAACTCAGGACACTCAGAGACACCAGCTCCTGCCCTGTACCAATGTGTGGTACACACAAAATGGCTTTATTAGTGTCACAAGGTACTGCATCATGGCATATTACAATAGCATGTGCCCAATAAATACTTATGAGAGGAAAGAATTGGCAAGGCTTTGGAATCCAAGCCAGATGTCAGTAGAAAGAAACATGAAGGCAAAGAAGTATGTAAACCATGTAGAAGAAACAACACAAGCAGTTGCTGCAAAGCTGGAGAGAGGAGCCTAATTGAGGGTTTCTCTAGAAAGAAATGCCTCTACTGAACAAAAGGTGACATGTGAGTTACCTAAGCTCAAACCTTGTATAGCTGCCTGTGTGGTATGTTTCCTCAGTTAAAGTATGACACAAAATGTAAGCTTTGGAGTTGGAAGGATATATTCTTTTACCCTGGAATTGGCTAATCATATATAATAAACTATTTTATTTTCTTGAAATGTGATCTTACTCTGTAATCACTATGTAGACATGGCTGGACTTGAACTTACCGAGATTAGCTTACCTCTGCCTTTTGAGTGTTGGGATGTTGGATTAAGGGTATGCACTCCATACTAAGACAACCAAATATTTTTCACCTTTTCTAGATATTTTATTTTTTGAAACAGAGACTTCCTAAATGACTTGGAATTTGCTATGTAGCCTAGGTTTGCTTCTAATGTATATGCTTTCTGCCTTGACTCCTTGGGTGCTGACATTATGAGGATGTGCTACCATGCTGGCTGTTTGAAATTTTTAGATGGAATAGTCAATGGACAATATTTTGAGTGGTTGGTTGCTTGCACGGAGAACATTTTCATTGATGGTGGTGGTTGTTAGGTACCATTGTGGTTATGACTTTGACAGAATAAGCCAAATCACTGGATAAGACCGTTGGAGCCTGGTCTGGATTCTCACAGGAATGTGTCATGCAATATTGATGTGGAGTTCCCAGATCTGCTTCTTGTCATTGTTTACAGGTATGGCGCCATGTTAGTAGAAATGAATGCAATTAGATTAGCTTAATTAACTTGAGGTTTAATTAACCAACAACGAAAGCTTTCTTTTCTCTATATTAAATGAAGCCCAAAAGGTATGGCCTCACAAAATCTAAGTGGGTGAGACACATAGAAACAAAGCACAAGCAAGTGATAGGGTTTTATTTTTTATTTCCTGGAAATTGATTAAAATCTCTACCACTAGAGTAAAGAACATAGAACAATCATAGTGTGCCCTGTTTAGATTTTTGATTACTCCCTCAGAAAACTTAATAAATTTTTACTATAGGCTCTGGGTTTAGGGAGGGTTGTGGTAGCTTTGAAAGTATTGTGTTGAAGCAACTTACTTGAAAGTTGCTCTACACATCCATATTCCATGCTCAGCAGGCTGCAAAACCTAGTCTGAGCATCCAGCAATGTCTGGGTGGTCTCCCCCTCCCCACACACATCTCAAAGAAGGTGTCCTGGAGTGGTGGGTAATTGCCAAGCCTGAAGAAGAAAATTGTAATAAAAATGGGAAGGAGAAAATTACTTAATTACAACTTAGTTACTCCAGAAATCTTCTAGATAAATGGGAAAATTTAGCCAAGCTTTTAAATGTCACTGTAATTTAGCCCCATGCCCTAGATATTCTAAATTGTAATTGACCCTAATTATATAAATACCCACTGGTGAGAAGAGAACTGTTTTCCAGGAGGCTCTGCTGCTGCTAAACTTCGCTGACAAGTGGCTCATGACTTCGGCAGATGGCTTACATGCTTTTGGCTGAAGGCTCCTTAGGAACCAACTTTCCTCTCCATTCAGCAGCAAATGATAGGACAACGCTCTTTGAGAGGGATAGTAGAAAGTTAAAAAGAAAACCACTAGTCATTGCTCCAGCTATCATTATCTTCCCTGTTGATATGTTAGAGTAATTCCACTAGAAAGCAAAGGAGAGGTGACCCATTCTGGCTACATTAGACAATAAAATTGCTTGGCTTGGGTTAGAAAACGGTGTTCGCTTGCATCATTTGAGTTTTAGCTAGGAGTAGCATACAGACGTTTCCCTGCTTTTTATCCAGTGCCTTTCTTTCTCTTTCCTTCTTCTCTGCCCTCTTTTCTGGTAGGTCAGCCTCTGATTCAGTGCATAGGTGCATGCGTCTGTGTGGTGGTTCTGTTTCTTTTCTTGATATCTTCTTTTCTTTCCTCGATACCATGATAAACCTTCACTCTCTAGCAAACTCCTGTGGTTTGAACGTGATCACTCTATGTGGAGACTTTACTCATTTCTTCATTCATACTTATAAGAGGAGCATTTGTCTTCCATAGCTGGTGAATAAAAATTCTGCATTTCCATTGGTTCTCCTTTGGTCTCATGAAGATCCCTGAAGCAATCAATATGGCCAGTAGAGTTGCTTTATACCACTTGTCCTAGATTGGAACTGAGGCTGTTCCATACAGCCCAACTGAAAGTCAGCCTTACCAAGAGCACTGGAGGAAGACACTTATTTCCAAGAGACAAGTAAAAAGAAAATCATAAAGAATTGAATGTACTGAATAATATCCAATAACTTAGTTGTCTTAATGACTTTTTGTTAAGAAACTAGAAACATATGGGAAGTTTCCAGAATAGAAGATGAGCACCTTGTTGAAAAAAAATCCCTCTACTTTCTTAGGATTTGTGAAGAAAACTAGCACTGAAAATTTAATTGATATAAAACAGATTAGTAGTAGAATACATAAAAAAGCATTTCATATGAATTTTATAATAGAAACCCTAGCCAAGATAATAACAAATAATATAAATGGAATACACACACATACACACACACACACACACACACACACACACACACACACACACACATATATATACATATATATATATATGATACATGGAATATATAGGTATATGTGTGTATACATATACATCTATAGTCCATTAATTTTATTTGTTATGTTCTTGAGTGAGGGGTTCTCTGTCATATACAATATATGTATATTTCCTATATATTCCATTTATTTTATATTATTCATACACACACACACACACATTTTGACAAAAGTTATTTGTAGAAAAGTTACTAAGTGAGAAACCAAACCAAACCAACCAATCAACCAACCAACCAACCAACCAACCAACCAAAAAAAAAAAAAAATCCCAAACCAAACCAAAACCAAGAATTACTTATGCATGGCGTGCTTGTATGAAATTCTATCCTTAATAGGAGAGTTAGCATTGGTTGTCAACTTAACATGATCTAAAATCACCTAGAAAACATACCTGTGGCTAGGTCTGTGGGCAAGTTCTTAGACTGAGCTGAGGTATGAAACCCACCATCAATGCAGGTGGCTCCATTCCATGCTCAGGTCCTGGACTCAATAAAAAAGAGAAAGAGATCTGAGCTCAGCGTTCACCTCTCTGTGCTTCCTGAATGTGGAAGCAACATCACTCAGTGTCTCTCACCACAGTGACTTTTCTGCCATGAGGGATTATGCCTTTAAATTATGAGTCAAAACAAACACTTGCTGTCCTTCTCAGATATTTTGAGTCAAAACAAACACTTGTCTGTCCTTCTCAGATATTTTGACATAGAGATGAGAAAAGTAATACACTTAAAGTTTCAGTGTTTTTTTTTTTTTTTCTGGGAACAAGCTGGATATACAAGTCAGCAAAGTGCACCATGAGGACTTGAGTTGGATTCCCAGCACTCAAGAAAACAAAATGAAATAGGAGTGGTTGAGTAACCCTGTAATACCAAACAGAGATAGAGAATCCCTAGGGATTGATGACAAACAAGTCAGATAATATTCACCTTACATAAAGACCCTGTTTCTGAAGGTACCACGAAGAGCAATAATTCTCACTCTGTGGCTCCTGACTCCTTTGGGTCACCAAATATCCTGCATATACCAGACATTCTACATATCAGATATTTACACTACAATTCATAATAGTAGCACAATTTCAGTTATAAAGTAGAAACAGAACAATTATATGTTTGGAGGCCATCATAACATGAGGAACTATATTAAAGGGTCACAGCATTAGGAAAGTTGACAGTCACTGTTGTAGAGTGAAGAGCTACCAGATACTGAACTCTTGCCTCTGTGCATACACAGACACATGGATATACATACGAACAATACTTTTTTTCCATGCATACAAAGAACATTTTCTATAGGGGAGTTTGTGTCCTGCTTTCTAGAAGGAAAAATTTAAATGTCAGAGTGGTCTTCTTGTCCCTTTTAGATTTTATAGAATTTATGGTATATGAACCTGACACCAAACTGGAATATGAAGGCATGGCATTTCCTATTACCTTGGCCTTTACACAAAACAATTAGATTAAATATTCGCTAACATTTTTAGCATCAAAGTGGCAGGCTATATCATTTTTCATACCCACTCGACAGATTTCTCAGAGTTTTTTTAAATGAAAAATTTGAAATGTTCAATATGTTAGAACTCAAAAGAAAACTAAATGTCATTTCCATGGTGCTATGTCCTTTACCTGCCTGCCTGCTTTTGTTCTCTTTCTGAATACAGCCAAGAATCATTCTATTTCTCCCACAAGCTGTCTCATCCTCTCCAAAGGGAACAGGATTAAATGCATTACTCTAGCAAGGTGAACGCTCCTTAGTCAAGAGATCCCCAGTTGATCTCTTAGATGCAATTCTGTGATAATGTAAAACTTCTGAATTATTTATTATTTCATATTAGATCAAGAATATTATTTCTGAAAGTAGATTTGGTGCACTCTGCAAATCTGCTTTTCAAAGCATTCTTCTCTGAAGAATGATCTAGGGAGCAGAATTTGAACTCTTGGGAGACGAAACTAAAACGATTAAGTCCTGCTTCAAGTTGGGTGGCTTCATATGCAGAAAACCAATAATGGTTCTAGATACACTTGTAATTCTCTAGACAAGTAAATGAATTGAAAGTGGTGCTTCGTCATTCCGAAAGTTTCATTCTTTTTTTTAGTCATTACATGTCATATAGTTAAAGATAAAGAGTTGCTGGTTCTTCGCTTTGAGTTAAGTTGTAATAATCACAAAAGGGGTTGCTGTCTCCTGAGTGCTTACTGGGAGTTTTCAGTAAATGCTTAACCACCATTTGTCCTGTGTTACAGATGAGTAAACTGAGGCATGAGGTTAGGCATCTGGTGTGCAACAGCACATGGACATGAGCCTGCTCATAGACTCAGTGCACAGTAATGTCCCCACATGTGACACAGCCACTCAGTTGAGAGATAGAACCCTGTAAAGGTGATCAGAAGTGACCTCTGGACTCACTGCTATCCTAGGAAGTGAATAACAAAACCATTGGGTTTTATTTGCCAAACTGTTTTATAATATAAGAGCTTCTAAATGTTAATTGTCCATGAGAGTTTTAATAATTCTTATTTTTAGATGATGTTATAGGTTCACATCAAAATGGAATGAATGTTAAAATTGGTATTTGTTTGTTTGTTTTTAAAGAAACATCCTGCCTTGTCCATACATAGCTTTTTCCTAGTGTCAAAACCCTCCAGTTGTCACATTTATTGTCATTGATGGATCAAAGGTAACCCATCACAACCTCACAGAGCACATAGTTGGTACCACAACCCATTCTTGATTTTGCATAGTTGATGATTTAGCTAAATTTAGAATGATGTGTATTGTAGTAACACACAGAAGGCTTCCATTGCCCTAAAACTCTTTTCTTTGATGCAGAAGTACTTGAATGTTATACATTAAGTTATTCTCATTCTGTAATGCTTTATGGTGCTTCAGGAATCCAGTAAGGGAGGTAGAGCTATTGGTAAGTCAAGAGTTTGCTTGAGCAAAGCAAGGCAGCATAGAGGGTAGTGCAAAATGGAGAGCATGGGAATAATGTGTACGTGGTAAATCCGAACACAAATGGAAGAGTAAACCAACTCATTAAGCATCAGTAAACATAATTCAGTAATCTGCACACAGAACGCGGGCTTCACTCAGGCTATGACTATTTGGAGACAGTTATCCTCATTCTCGGAATTCATGGTATAGGTCGAATCCATGATTTTTGGCACGGGACAGTGATGTGGCTAATATTCACCTCATGGCTCTTAGCCACCTGCTCTGCCTAATTAAAGACTCTCATTTTCTGCTCTGCTGACCCTATAATTTGCAAATAAAATCCACAGGACATATGATGTGAATGCTAAAAACCCTTGTGAAGCATTTGTTACTAGTTTATAAGGTAGATTATCAACACTCTCTTCCCACTCTCTCTTTGGTCTGTCTAGGAGGACTCTCATTCCCTGTCCTTCTTGTTGTAGAAGTAGAAAAAATACTGAAATAATTTATTTTCTTCATTAAAGACAACTATTTTGATATTCTCAGAGGAGATTGTCATATTATACTATAATGACCCCAAACAATTTATTTCTCTACCTTATACTGTCTGTTCCCCCATTTCTGCCTGTTACTTACTTACATTTTCTACAGCATCTGTCTCCTGAGAGCAATCTTAGCTGATGTGTTTTTATGAAACACACTTAGGTTAGACCAAGTTACAAAGTAAGTTAATGTCAGGTACTTCAGCATAGACAATGTTTAGAAAATAATCATGTCACTTTTTAAAGGTCTTAGTTACTTTGTAAAAAGATAAATTGATGTTGCATTTATTGTATAGTTTTCATTATTTCTCTCCTTTGATTTTACTGTATACCATTTTAAAATAAATATTAACGCCTGTACAATTAGTTTATTGTAGAGTTGTACCATAATTTCTTGGTCAGATTTTGTTATTGGTATTTTATACAATTTTTCCTTTTATTAAAACCTTTCTGTAATAAACATCTTTGCTCATATAGTTTTACCCACATATAGTATTCTAACAGAATTGACGGGGATCAGATAATCTATACTTGTTTGGGAAAATGGTGTTTGTTATTAACTCACCTTCTCAAATGATTCTATTACCATCTCTTGCACTAGTTTCTTCTGTCACATAACAAAGCTTTTTCTCACACTGCAGTAAGCTGTGAAACAACTTTTCCATGGAATTCCACTGACAGTTGTTGAGGAGGTTTCCATGGAATTCCGCTGACAGTTGTTGAGAACGTTAGTTAACTTGGTGCACTAATTGCTATTGTACTTGTTCAGGTTGCACAGTAACCATGAACAAATGCTTGGTTGCTGACCCTGAAGCTCCTAACTTTGAAAGAATCTAATGTTTTTAAGGTCTTTTCTCACCTTTAAGCCACAGGTAAGAGCTGAGCCCTCTAGATAAGCTGGATAATGGTACCAATATGTACATTAAAGAAGGTTTTGTTATGTTGAAATACAAAATTGATAGCTATGAGGACAACATTGGAGGTAAAGCAGCATTTGGATGCTTTTCAATGTAAAATATATTTAAGTAGTGATTTATTGTGGTTATTTTCACTATATTCATTAGGTAAGACCTGGGAATTCTTGAATGCATTCCATAGTTTTTATCCTGGGGGATCTCACTACCCCTACAGGCTGTATTTCTGTCACCCTTAGTAGATTAGTTACAGTTTTTACCTTTTAATTAAACAGCTGCTGCCTCTAAACACAATTCTGAATTATTTAATAGTCCATATTACTTTACTCAACTCACATTGCTTTGGATTTTTTTAACTATATGAAGATATACATTTTTTATGATATAGCTCTTCTAAAAATGAGTTGACAAACAGTAATAATTTGTACTTTTGAGATGTCAGGAATATCTTTGCATACTTAAAAATAATTATAACTAAAATTAGAAAACAGGCTGATAAAAAGTAAGATCTTTAGAATTAAAAAAATAAATGTAAAATACACACATTTTAAATAAACGTTCTGCTTAAGATGGTGTTTGTAGTCACTGTAACATGTGAGGCAAATGCTGCTGTGCAAATTCAGAGCACTGGAGAACATCCATCATACCCAGCCATCATTCAGGCCTAATGCAGAAACTCATCCCACTACAATTCTGTGGCTTTTTTGGCAACAGAGTCTAGGCAGTGTTGTTATTCAAAGGCAGAAATCAGCCAGTCCAAACACTATTTACTGTTAATCAGCGTGAATTTGAGTGAGGGTTTGTGATTACCTTGTTACATTATTCTGAGTTATATTCAGAAGTATTACTTAAATTCTTAGTTTTAATAAGTTTTGATGAATAATTCATTCATAGAATTATCACAAAGATGACAGATCCCTAGAAACTATTTTTAGAAAGTGGCAATTATATAACCTTTCTTTCTCCTTTTTGTTCCTGTTTGTCTTTTCTTTACTTTTGAACTGTTTTTTTCCGTCTCTTTCCCGGTTTTAACAGAACTCCTGTCTGCCTCTCTATATGCAGAGATATTCATTTGTGTATATATCTGTCTGGCTGACAATCCGTTCTTCTTGTTGTTTTATCAGATATGATATGACATATAATAATTGCAGTATTGGACACTGGAATGAGCAGCTGAAAATATGTCAGGTTATATTTTAAGGCTCATCACAACACCTGCACTGTCTGGGAATTGGTGTGATCAAAAAGCCACCTCCAATATCTTAACTTGACAGGGACCAATGTCTTTACCCCAAGCCTTTGATTGAATTTCTTTAGTGGTGGAAGCAAAAGGGAACAGTGAAAGTCCTGGCTGAGGTTCTCAGCTGTGCAAACCATTTAACAGAGTTTGGCTGATGGCAACTGTCGGGAGTTGTAGAATAAACTACTCCTGTGTAACTCCTTTTGATCCTTGCAGAACGTTATGTAGAGAGTGCATCCTGTCCTGTGTATACTCTTGATATGAATGTCTTGTTGAATTCTGGGATAAATGACTATATAATATCATTGGGTATTACTACACAGGTTTATTTCTCTTTCCTTTTGTAGGAATGTAATAAATAAATGTTTGGCATAGTTACATACTCTGTTTTTATAATGAATGCAGCATTTATCTATTTTCCTAACTAAACATACTGAGTAATAATTGTGATGTCTTACTTAGTTGTATTTTAAGGTATATGTGGTATATGTAGTAGTGTGTGTGTGTGTGTGTGTGTGTGTGTGTATGTGTGTGTGCTCGTGCACATGCGTATGTGTGTGTGTGTGTGCGCAAGCTGTGATGTGCTCATAAGTGTGAATGCGTGCACAGAGGATGAAGAAAGACCTTGGGTGCTTTTTCCCTCACTCTCACTCTTACTCAGTTGATATAAGTTCTGCAACTGAACCTGGAGCTTGCCTGGCCCACTGACCCTCCTGTTTTGCCTCTCATTACACTGCATTTGTTAGCACATTCACAGCCATGCCTAGCTTATGCAATTTTGTTATCATACCTGGCTTATGTATGTTCACAGCCATGCCTGGCTTAGCATATTCACAGCCATGGCTGATGTATATATGTTCACAGCCATGCTTGGCTTGTGTATGTTCGCAGCCATGCCTGGCTTAGTATAATCACAGCCATGGCTGATGTATATATGTTCAGAGTCTTGCCTGGCTTATGATGTTCACACCCATGCCAGCCTTTTTTTTTTTTTTTAACATGGACACTAGATATTTAAACTTATTACTTTCTGGCTGAGTTATTTCCCCTACCCTCAGTTGGCTGCGTTTAAAGTTCTTCTTGGTCAGGACAATATTAAAGTTACTTGGAAACTTAACTAAACGGTAATAGCAAATCATGAAATTATTGGAAAATTTTGTAAAATGTGTGAATGCTTCAATGATGTACTTTTACATTAATTTAAAAAATGTGAATCTCACTGATACTACCTGAGATAGTAAAGGTGTCAGAAGAGTCTTTTAATAAGCACAGTCTATAGACAAATTCACATTTAAGCTTCTTCAATGAAGGAATTCCATCTCCCATCCCTATTCCTCTACGTAGTGTCACAGGCTCATCCGTTACTTCGAAGTTTTAAACTTACTCTCTGTATGAAGTTGTATAAAGGAATATTCGCTTCCTAGTTCTCTTAAGTCCATCATGTGTGAAGAGGTACCTCCAAATTGAAGTAGTTTTCTTAATTTCTTTTTTATGAAAAAAACCTGGCACATTTTAATCACTGAAAACTCAGTTGTCCCCTTCAGAAGAAATTAGTTCTTTGCTATTTGCTTTTTTTTTTTTTTTTTTGAAAGCACCTGTGATCTGGGGTTCATGGGTTGCAGATAGGTTTTCAAGTGAACTGTGAAAACATCCCCAGCCTTTTTATGTAAGCTTCCAGCTGTTTGGAGCATGAGACAGTACACCGTGTTCTATTTTTTTTTTTTGTCTTAGTTTTTATAGAATTGGCTTCTCTCCCAAGCATTCTTCTTTTATCATCCTTTGTCCTATGGTATTTGAGCTGAATAGAAAGCGAACTGCACTAGAACCAGAGCAAGGAGCTCCTTCCTATAATGCTATGTTTGTGTCTTTCTGGTGTTTGCTCTCAATATTCATGAGATGCTCTTGCAATTGCAATAGAGCACATTTCTTTTGAAATTAAGGGTCATAATCCTGATATTGAAGTCTTCATTATCTGCTCTGCATCCTGGGTAGCATATGTTTGAGGCTGGTCTTCTGCTCAGATGACAGGATGTAAAGGCCCCAGTTATCAGTCACTTTATGCATTTTAAATTGCATACTGTAGCTTAATTGCTGCATTACTGGCTCTTAATAGGAAGGGACAAAAATATGAATTTGAAACAAAAGCCATTTAATTTCTTTTCATTCTATCCAATCAAATTTCTGGTTTTTTTTTTTCCTAAGAGCATCAGAAAGTAACCAAACGCCTTCTGTTGATTGGATCCATATTTTCCCCCTGCTGCAGCAGATAAATTATTTCTCCTGAAAAAAAATCTAGCTTTGTGAGCCAGAACTAGTAATTATAATGCCATTTTCATTGCCTTCTCTGATGTCTTATTTAATTCTTAATGTGACATTGTGAGTCATCTGTGTCATATTCCTGTTTTAACTGGGAGAAAGTGAGGCATAGTCATAAGAGTGAGAACACAAAGGTCTCAGCTTCTAGATATGGTCTCTTTGACTTGACTTCTTTATAGATGTGATTGCAGTTCTTCTAAGTCAGTGGTTCTTGACCTGTGGGTTGTGACCATTTCAGGTAGAATGAGCTTTCTACAGGGGCCTAAGACCATTGGAAAAAGCAAAAAGATTTACATTACAATTCACAATAGTAAGGAAATTACAGTTATGAATCGGCAACAAAAGTAATTTGCAGTTGAGGGTAACTAAGTAACTGTATTAAAGGTTCACAGCATTAAGAAGGTTGAGAAGCACACTGATCGATGTCTACCTGAGTCTGTTTTGTATTTCCTAGCCTCTATTTTCATTAGTCTATACTCTGTCATTGAATGGGAATTGGAACATGCTTCTTGCATCATCTATAGTACAAGAGAAAACCTCCGGGACCATCTTGTATCCGATGTACTAAATCTTTTTGTGCTATCGTGCTTTGGGGAAATGTGCTCATTAGAGCTTTAGTGGAAATCCTAAAGACTCTCAAAACAGCCTCTTATTTGTCATGTTTAAAATAAACCATCATTTCTCAATGAAGAATTAGTTGTTCCTTTATTTCCCAAACTTCTTGAAGTATAAACAAATGCATAATTCTCCTATTTTAGATATGTCTCTATTTTAAAATTTAAATACATAAAAGAGAAAACTAAGTAACAAAGATGCTGGAAATAGAGGCTTTCCAGAAAAAGAAAACTCTCTCACGTGAATGAGACCTTTTGTTCACAAATAATCATGCTTGCAGTGGTAAGGAATCATACCAAACCCACGTATTGTACACACTTAGAAAACTGGCAGCAATGTTCCTGAATGTTTTCTTCAATTTTCTATGGAACTCCTTGGACCATGTTTTAGGAAATAGTTTTAATTTTCTTTGAGGGATTATCATAATTGAAAAGGTCACAGGAATCAGCTGCATTACTAAAGCAACTGAACTTGTTAAGACTCAGCCATCAAGAGTCTCGCCGGTATTCATATCCAGCACTTTTATTTTTGCTTTGTAGTATAATAAGGGAGAAAATACAGGTTGGATGAAGGAGAGGGGATCTGGTTCTTCTCCCTTTCCCCACCCACTCTCTTCCTTTCTCCCTCGTTTCTTGTTTTTGCTTGTCCTGAGCTTTAACATCTGTCAGCAAAGAAAGGGTGTTGCCACATCAAGGGATTTAAAATACGACTTGACCATCCCTGCTCTCAGAATGATGGTCAGTAACACCAAAGCCCCATCCTCAGATAGCTGATGATTGTAGTTATAGGTTCTACATCATATCTTCACAGTAAAGTGTCTCAGCCCTATAGCTCATGCTGTTCTGCTTTTCAGAAAGCATTCTTTCATCTTCATTATTCTTGGTTCTGAAACATGACATCGTTAATAGTAGGTCTATCTGAATAGCATGAGAGCTAATTGGTTTTCTTCTCCAGTTCCGACTCTGGATTTTAGTTCTGGGCTAACTTTCTTAAGCTTTCAATAAAATTATGGGTTTATTTCCTTTTTGGCCAGGATAGAGGTTTAAAATATTTCATAATAAAGTTTGTTAAGACATCAGGGGTATAATTCTCATCCTC
Organism: Rhabdomys pumilio; assembly: GCA_030674055.1. Lineage (NCBI taxonomy): Eukaryota > Metazoa > Chordata > Mammalia > Rodentia > Muridae > Rhabdomys > Rhabdomys pumilio. The sequence continues at coordinate 168,915,017 of JANHMN010000001.1, forward strand.
ATCTACTTTACATCAATTCTGTTGGATTTTACCCACTGACATTTCATGCTAGCTCTGGGGGAAATACTTTTTTACAGAACACACTGAGGTTTTCAGTGAAGTTCATACTTACTGATGTATAATGATTAATCTTCTACTCATCTTTCACAAACTACTCTCATTTTTTATTGTTTAGTTCTCTTTTTAGAAACCAATGTTTTTGATACAGTAATATGTGAAGGCTTCCACCCTTTGACATTATTATAATATTAAATAGCAGAATACTATAAAGACAAGAGCACCCTGGACAGCCTTCAAAGCAATATTTGCAGTACATTGTCATAATTTGGGGAAATCAAAGTTAGTCAGTCACAGTTTTGTTATTTGAAAACACAGCTGAGAAAATCTGCCTGATGTGTTCTTAAGAGGTTTGAACAAGGTGGCTTATGTGAGACACTCATGGTTCACTTTCTCTGGTGCCATTCTTTTTTTTTTTTTTTTGTTTGCCCATCTGTCAGTTTGAAGATGGGGTCTCATTACAGAGCCCTAGTTGGCGTGAAACTTGCTACGCAAGTCAGGCTTTGTCAAACTCAGAGAAATTCACCTTCCTCTGCCTCCCAAGTGCTGAGATTAAAAAGCTATTCTGTCATGTCTATCTGCTTTCTGATGGGAAATGTGAATTCAGTTCAGATCCATGATTCTATTATCAGGATGTTTGCTGAAGGAGTTGAGGAGTACCATTTTAAAGTCTATGTAATTTGATTCTGTTGAGTTTGAATTCAGCCACCTCCACATTTGGCTAACTCAAATAGTTGATATAATCACATTGACCAAAAGAGAAAAGCAAGCAAGCAAGAAAGACAGAGTAAGCTGTTACTCTCTACTAATGGTGAGAATACATAGTGGTGACAAGTTCACACTTTGCTCTTTCTCAGTATTCTATTTGATGCAAGAATTCTGTCTTCAAAAATTTACTTTGATAAATGGCACCATTTAATAAAGAGATAAGTTCAGGAAATATTTTTTCTTAATAAATGAGTTAGGGCCTAATCCGTTTCACTTTTCTTTAATAAACTCTGATGTATCTAAGTATAGAATGCTAGTTCTTAAGAAGCATGTGGTCTAATCCTCACCTAAGAACATCTCTGAGATATTATTTTAAAGGAGATATTTATAAATATCTACAAATTCACATATGTATACAATCCCCACTCAACACAAAACATGTATGTAGAAGTATATGATTGAGTGTGTTTTAAAGGTCAAGAAACAGCATACAAAGGTTATTTCATGGTAGATGAGTGCATTAGGGAAGATGCTGAAAGGTAGCTATCAAGGTTTCTGTTTGGCTTGGACTTGGACCACTGAGAACTATTTCTCATATGACTTTATAACTAAACCAATAAAGAAGGAAGTAAAACACACACAAACATTTCCATTCATGAAGGAAAGCATTTGGCAATTAAAAGCGCATAAATATGAACCACTGCTTATGTAAGCCACAGTAGTAAATTTTTTAATGGAAAATGTATTGTGCCAGGGCATTTCAACAGTCTTTCACCGTTATTAACTTGGAGATTGAACACTGCTTGAGATGGAGTAGGCAGGAGATAAACTCTATTGGATACAGAATGGAAAGATACTTGTTGGAGTTGGTAGCAGATTAAAATACTAAGCTGCTTCATTCATTTCTTCTTTTCTTCAATCCTGCTGATAGGTGTTTCCTGAGAAGTCACTTTGTGTTGGCCCCATGTAGTGCTCTGGGGTGCACTGCTGGAGAACATCTTATCTTTTCCATCCAGATTCACATATGATAGATGTCTTAGCTATTTTTCTAATGCTATCTTAAAGGACCTTGTCAAAAGCAACTTAAGAGAGAAAGGGCTTATTTGTCTTACCAATTCAGGAAAGATATAGCCTATATTGCAGCGAAAACATTGCAGCAGGCAAGAAGTTATGGTGGTAGTGACATAAACGAGAGAATGAACAGATATTCTAGCCAGGTATATAAATTCCAGGCATGCCTTCAGCAATATTCTTCTTCCAGCAAAGCTTTACTTTCTAAAGTCTCCATAGCCTTCCCAAATAGCGTCACCAGCTGGAAGTGAGGTGTTCAAACATGAGTCTGTGGAGGACATTTCATATTGGAAAGACAGTAGGTATGACAAACGTAGAAAATGAATTATAACTCATATTTTCGAAGCACGAGCACATTAAGGTTAAATTACTTGGAAGGATGGGATAGAGTTCATACAGAGTTAGTCCTCAGGGAATCTCTGCTAACAAGATTTATATACAATCTGAGTTTTGAAAAAACAAAACAAAACAAACATTCTAGTACAGAATGAACATGCAAGTGTGAGGTGAGAGAGTTACCCGACTGCAGTAGAGAGAGGTCTGTGTTTTGAGAACGAAAGTGGACCCAGAGATGTAACAAGAATATACAGGTATCCTATGTTAAATGTTTCTCATGCAGAGAAGTTCGCACTAGCAAAACTCTGTCGGTGTGCAATTAATTGAGAGCCTTAGTGATTTGATTTTGTTTTATTTGCTTTCAATTCAAATCCTACAGGTTCTCTGGGTTTTCATTTGTCTTTCCATTTGTTATGTCTGCCTGTTGGAATCAAGCTGTTTGGGAAACACACTACATACCTTGCTTAGTCAAAGTAAGAGTGACTGCCTCCAACTGTGGCGTTTGCTAGGCTTCCTTTATGAAAATAGTAGCAAACTAGTCCAGCATGACCATTTATAATCACTTGATTGTAGAGTGTCAGATGAGTTGTGTAATTAATGTGGACATTACATGTGTGCCTTTATCCAATCTTTTCTTCAGTTTCTCAGATTCTTGGAGGGAAAACAATGTATAAGATGAAATGTTTTCTGACAGTTGTCTACAGGCTTAATGCTGCCAAGTTTTAGTTGTTTGATGAGAGAAGACGGGTTAAGACATGTGAAGCTCACTAAATTATTAGGCTAATCTGGTTTTAGGCATATGGACAGATTAACAGTAATGTGTCTTCCTTCTGCTGATATCTTTGCTTTCTTAGGAGGTACCAGTTAGAAAAGGGCCTCTCCTTAAGTGTAGTTTGTATGGGTTTGAACATTTCTGAGTTGCTGTTTCATTGCTTGTCTGGTTAAAAGCAAAAATGTTCATCTTACTCATTATTTCTCTTGGTGCTTTTGGACAATAAATAGTCCAATAAAAACATATACTAATATTCAGAAAGGTGTGGATATTCAGCTAAAACTGTGACAAATGGATGCAGGTGGTTTCCAATGGATGATAGCATGCCATCATTACTAACCCAGCATCTTACAGAATGTTAAAAGCTGTCAATCAATGTCCTGTCACTAAAATATTTGTACTTCTCCAGAAAGGCACAATGAAAGAGGCTTTGAAGGTGACATCTACACAATAGCCAGGGACTGTAAGCTTTGCCTGGATTTTTGAGATTAAGAAGAGCTATCTCTTCTTCACAGCCTCATAGGTCAATGGGAAGAGTCTGAGAAATCAATTCTTGCTGCAGCCAGGAATATTGGAAAGGAAATCAAAACTCACTTATTATGCCAAGCTGGTTTACACCAGCTAAGAGTCTTAGATATGAATTTTAAAATCTGAGGCTTAGCAACAGAATATGCAGTAAAATCTCTTGCCAGAAATGTAGCATCATAAACAGTTGTATTCTTTCTGCATGAATCAATAATATGACATATTTAGCATTAGAAGAATGAATATATATATATATATATATATATGTGTGTGTGTGTGTGTGTGTGTGTGTGTGTGTGTGTGTTGTGGATAAGGATAAATTGTGTGGGTCAAAAGAAGAAGCTATTAGGTACTCATTAGCTGTGTTAATATATGTGAGAATTTATTATGTAGTATCTATAGAATTCAAAGGAAAACCCAGGTATTTACTACTCATTACTACTGTGGGTGTGCACATGTAAGAATAAAGTTCTAAGAAACCATATATTGTTTGATGATAATATGCTATTCATGAAGCCTTAATCATTATGCCTAATAAGAAATTAAGTTATTATATAATAATTGAAATGTTACTTTTCTGCCATACACAGGAAGTATTCGAATGAGCTTTGGATACAAGGTCTCATTATGTCAGAGCATGTCTACAAGTGACTTATTTTTAACAAAAGACATATTGAAGATATAAAATGATTTCAAGTTTCATGGACATTATGAAGAAAATTAGGCAAGAAATAAAATTTATTAGCTGGCAATAACTAGTGAAGTTGAAATTCTTCTCATATGTTTATTAGCCTTTTTTTCTTTTATCTTTTGAGAACTGTCTGCTCATTTAAAATCATGTGTGTGCATATAGCATGAAAGTAAAAGTGAAATTGTCTATGCGAGCAGAGGGGAATAATGAGAAGCAGAGAGTGAAAAAGGAGAGCAGGGAGGCAAGCAAGGAAAAGTCCCTGCATATATTACATAGTTCTATAAAAACTTAAAAAAAACAAATTTTAAAATGTGCAGAAAGGTATAGGATGGGGAGGTGTTCTCTGAGCATATGTCCAAGGAGGCCACTGTGTGAGGAGTGATATTGAAGTGGGATGCTTCAAGTAGGGGGAGCCAGTCTTGGGAATCTTTGGGTTAGGGTCCTTCTGGACTATAGAGGCTGCATGTTAGAAGCATATGCCATGTTAATACCATTTGTCTTTGGATGCAGTTGTTGGTTATACTGTAAAAATTATTGACCTTATACATGTTCTTATTTCTGATTCTTAAGAATTTAGTACAACTAGACACTACAAATATCATGTGTATATATATATATATATATATATATGTGTGTGTGTGTGTGTGTGTGTGTGTGTGTGTGTATGTGTATGCATACATATATGTATACATATATATATACTATATATATAGTGTGTGTATGTAATATGTGTATTATATATATATACATATATATGTATATATATATATGTGTGTGTGTGTGTGTGTAATATATGTGTGTATATACATGTACATTTTATATATATTAGAGCCTAGGTAGTCTATAGCCAGAGCCACAAATTGTTTATTTTCAATGTTTTTGGTAGTTAAAATTATGTTCTACAAATGTCTTCTTTGAGATTGCTCTATTTGGTTGTTTGTAGTCCATTTAGAGACCTTGTAACTATCACCACAGTTGTCTATTTTCAGAACCTTTGTTTCAACTTCTTTAAAAATGAATCTTGTACTATGATGGCATCCCTGTCTCACCTCCACCTCCATCGATGTCCACAGAACCCCCTACAACTAATTTGTTCTCAGTTCATCTATTGTGGCTGATTTACCCAGATGTAATCTTATGAAATTCCAGGATCAAGGGCTTCTAGCCTTTATATATATATATATATATATATATAAACTGTTCAGATAAATGTGTCCACCACATGGTAAGAAGGAAATAAGTAAAATCTAAAAACTGGTGTTGTTGCTGCCATTAAGAAATACTGTGTAGACTGACATCGTTAGCTATGTCTTATTTCTTATAAGACAAGAGGTCTACAGGAGGAATTGACTCTAAAAGCAATCAAATGATTCCTAAAGTAGAATAGCCTAACAAGTCTTCTGTTCCACCTCCTTTCCTGTTTAAAACCTATTTAATCATTGGTTTACAAATGGTTATTCAAAATTGGAGAGTCAGTGGCAGACCAAACTTTATGATTTTGTGGCTAGACTAGTCTACATAACAAGCTCTAGGCCAACCAGGGCTACATAGTGAGATCCTGTCTAAATCAAAAAGGCATTGTTGCACTCCACAGACTCCTGGTGTTGACAGCTACAGGGCAAAACAATCTCTATGACTTTGCAGATGAGAAGTGGATTTGAGAATTCTAAAGACCATCAGTGGTTCTCCCAGACCAAAAGATATAGAGAGACCTGATACTTATTTTATACAAAGGACTTGAAAAAAATCTGAATAATCTTTGCTTTTCTTAAATAGAGTACTGGGGTACACACATGAAATTGAGGGTCATCCTCTTTAGTGCAGCCACATTCTTTCCAGAAGGAGGAGGAGGAGGAGGAGGGAAGGGAGGGAGGGAGGGAGGAAACAATGAAACAAAGAATGAAAAGAAAATGTCACTGAAGAAAAGCAATTTTTTTTTTAAAAAGGTATTCCAATGCTCATATTCCAAAGGAAATGCAAATAATGCAAACAAAACAGACCAGAATTAAGCTATCTACCTGGCCAAACTAAAGAATCTTTCATTCTCTCATTTTTCATGGTTGGGTAATAAATATACTTGCAGGGGTGGAAGGGTGGTCCTGTGGGGATCCCACCTCACTCACAGGCAGAGTCAAGGTATTACTGTTCTGAAATATATGCAAAAAAAAAATCCAATAACATCTGAAGCAGCCAAGGAGGCTCATTTTATTAAGAATTTGAGTGAATGTCATTTTCCTGGGCCAAGGCAGTTCTGTGATAGTGGTGGCTCATGTTTGGGGATTCCTTTGAATCATCAGTGGTCACAGCTCATTGCCCCAACCCATCTTCCTAATATATATTATGTTATATGTGGCTTAGGTCAAAAAGGGAGCTGATCTTGGCTGTATTTCTTCATGGGGTTGGGAAGGATTCTGATTTGCTATGCACCTCTGAGCACGTGGAGATTCTCTTATCACCCTAACTGCGAGTATATTGAGATTAAGTGCTTTCTTATGACAATGCATTGAAAGGACTTTTGATTTTCTTTAAATTAAATTTGATTCAATTACCATGTTAGATAGATAGATGATCTAGCTGGAGGAAAGGGAAGATGCTTACATTTCAAGGGAGGAGTAGCATCATTGTAGAGGAAGTAGGCTGCTGTGATCTCTGTTGGAACTTGCACTGAAGCCACACTTGCTTTGTCATGTTTATTGTTTTTCATGCTTTCCTTGTTCTCATGCTCTTCCCTCACCACAGTCAGTCTCTTTCCTCACTGTCCTTTCTTTGTAACACATTAGTGGAGGTAGGTAACTATGGTCACACAGCCCCCATCCTTTCTTTCGTGTATCATCCATGGTCACTCCCGTACTTTCTTCTAACATGAGTGCCATCTGATTTATTGCTGACCAGAGTTGAGGAATAAAAATATGTTATGAAGATATAGATAATAATTTCAAACCGATCAGTCATCACATCTGTGGCACATCAGGTGATGTGGCTTCTCCTTACTGGCCACCATGTGTGAACATCACAATCTTTTCTTCTACAGAGTTGTCTGTTACCACCACCTCCCTGCTGAATAACCTCACAGCCTGATTCAACATTATGTCCTATAAAGATAGGTCCCAGCTTTCCATGAAAGTCTCTGCAGCACAGGGAATCCAGAGAAACATGGGAAAGACATTTTTATTATTGATACCAATTTTAAGCCAAGAGTTTATTCTGTTTTGTTGATGGATATATGTGAAAGGAGAACAAGAGAAATCCTTACTTTGTCATCCAGCCTAAATAAACTACCCTCAGGTCATTTTTCTGACTTACTATCACCCCTAGTTATAGTCTCGACTTTTCTTATTGTTTTCTGGTGTTTGTTTTGTTTGTTTTGAGACATGGTCTCATCATTTATTCCTTGATATGCAGACTAGGCTGGTCTTGCACTCACAGAGATCCACCTGTCTGCTTCCTCAGGGTTGGAATCAGAAGTATGGGCTGCTGTGCCTGGCCCTGTAGTCACAGATTTTATGTCCATCACGTGGTTGTGCTTTAGAGAACAAGTGGGATGTACATACCTTTTAACACCACAGAATTTACAGTACATCTTGGGAAGTCAGCCCAGACTTCTGAGCCTGCTCATTTCTCTCATTTTTTTTCAGTCACAGAGAGCATACAACCTTAATGTGTGCACATAGATACTTTAATGTGTGCACATAGATACTTTAATGTGTGCACATAGATACTTTAATGTGTGCACATAGATACTTTCTTATATGTTGTGCTTCCTTCCTCTCTGCTGGGGAGATCCTCATCAGTTGTTACTGTTGTGTGTAACTTTAAAAAACCACTCTGCTCCTTTGCCCGGGGCTACGCTCTCAACAGCACTTGCTCTACCTGGTTACCTCTTTCCTGAAGCTCAGTCCTTTGCCCAATACTCCCATTCTAAAGCACTCAAATTCTGCCCCAGCTGTGCTCTTTCTCTTCCAGCCCACTTTAACACTGTGAATGGAAAACACCAGACAGCCTTAATATTTTAAAACTAGCCAGATAACTCAATGCCTGACTGAGAATATCCTGCCCCATCCTCCTTGGCCTCCACCCACAGCAGAGACGACATACTGTAGGTGCCTTAAGATCAACATGTCAGCCGGGTTTTTTTTCTTTTCTTTTCTTTTTTTTCTCCATTCACTGCCTCTCTCTCTCTCTCTTTCTCTCTCTCTCTCTCCCTCCCTCCCTCCCTCCTTCCCTCTCTCCCTCCCTCCCTCCTCTCCTCCTCTCTGTGTCCTCTCCTCTTTCTCCTGGGACCCAGAAATCCCACCTTTTCCCCTTTGCCCAACAATTGTCTTCCACTGTCTTCATTGACACAATCAAGAACCAATTAGCGAAACAACACCTACACCTATATTTACCACACCAAACTGCCAATATTTGCAAACCGGGCTTCTTGGCCTTTAGTCCTCATCTGAATTTCTTTCCCCCTTCCTCCCAGCAGCATCTGGCTCACTTCTTGCACAGCTCACGATACTTCTGTTGTCTCTTTCCATCTTCCTTCCTTTGTAGAATTAAAGCCTCGCTATGTGTTTGCACCAAAGCATAAACTAAGGTGAATAGTCAGAGAAATTTGAGATTTCAATATGAAGTTAGTGTGTCATTGGATAAAATATTTTCCCAGACCATAATAGAATAAGAAAGTGAATCAATACTCAGGCCTAGCATGGAGGATCACTGCATGCTGTATAATGTGCCTTGTAGTGTATAATGTGCCTTCATTACAGGATATTAGCCCTGGAAGTGGTTATGAATAAAATGCTAAAGAAAACCTCATACTGAGAAGGTTCATCTTCTTCAGGGAAAGGATATTTGCAACCATTGGTCTTGTAATTCTGTAAGATCTGAGATTTCTAAAAAAAAAAATATATATACACAGAAGAATAAGCACAGCCTTACCATCTGGGGTGAGGGTAGGGCAAGGGTCAGGGTGATCATAGGGTGTTCTACCTATAGTAGATACTTAGAAATGAAACTAGGCAGTAAGGATAGCACAGTTGGTCGGATGCTTACTTGGGAAGTGCGAGGCCGTGAATTTGATCCTTAGAATCCGTGTGAACATGTTGAGATGCTCTGCACTTGTAATCCCAGTGGGAGTTTGGGAGATGGGAGGATCCTTGAACCTTGCCACCAGACAGTCCAGGCTGATTGGTGAGCTCTAGACCAAAGAGAGATGGACCATGTTTCTGAGGAGGACACTGAACACACATGTAAATCTGCTTCTCCTGCACACGCACATACTACACAGAGAGAGAGGGGGTGGGGGAGAGAGAGAGAGAGAGAGAGAGAGAGAGAGATGAAAGAAAGGCTATCTATATGTCCAGGCAGCACTAATGAACCAGGTCTTTATTGCCTTCCCTCAAACTAAATACTAAGGGAAGGAGAAAGGTCCTGAAGGGGACACCACAGAAGATCCTTGAAGAAGCAAAGATCTGCAGGAACAGATGTCAGAACTTGAGGAGAGACACCCACTCTCCCAAGTTCTCAACTGTTCTTAATTATCCTCTACTTTTCTATCACAGAGAAATCCCTCAAACACCTGCCGTTTGCATTAATTTCTCTTAAGAGTCCAGCTGTGACTGTTCCAGCTGAGAGACTTTGTGCTGTGGACCTTCTGAACAGATGCTCTGGAATCAAGAATCACGGGTTCCCTTCTCGAGTGGATGCTGTTAACCCTTATGAACCCTAGTTTCTACTTCTGCCAAGTGATGAGGCTTAAAATCAGCACTCTTCCACAAGAAGGTCTCTTTGCTCCTTCCTGTTCCTGTGTTTGAATGGACTGTGTGTGTGTGTGTGTGTGTGTGTGTGTGTGTGTGTGTGTGTGTGTGTGTGTTACAGGCATGCCTTGCTTCAGGAGATGCCATCTTGGTTTTAAAACATGTTTTCTTGCTGATACCTAGGCTCACATGTTTGGCTAGCTTGCATGGCCAGCAAACATTGGGGGACCACCTGAGTCTACGTTGCCAGCACTGGTATTATAAGCACATGCTGCCATTGATAGGTTTTTTTTTTCCTGTTCATTGTAGAGATCAAATTCAGCTCCTCATGCTTGCACATCAATCACATTACTGACTGAGCCACCTGCCCACCCTCATGGTCTTTGTGTTTGGTTGTGATTTTATTGCTATCTGTTTTGTTTGTTTGTGTATTGTTATTAAAAATTATACTTCTTGTGTCTGGTATGATAGTACATGCCTTTAGGCTCAGCACCGAGGAGACAGAGGCAGATGGATCTCTGTGAGTTCAAGGCCAGCCTGGTATATACAGCAAGTTGTAGGTCAGCCATGACTTAAAGGTGAGACCTTTTCCAGAAAGAAAATAATTGTAGTAGCAAAAAAAATATTCCTTATTTTAAAATGTTCTTAGCATGAGACCTGCTAGGAAAGCAACAGAGTTTGTTGCTCGTTAATTTTAAAAATTGAGTAGATCTTTGTACAAGCTCATTTAAAGATAACTATGCTTAGACTGTTCTGATTTGCTAAACAAGCATCAATCAAGAATAGAACATCACCATAAGTACATAGCTCAAGTTTTGATTAGTGCTTATGGGAAGAAGATCTGCTTTGGGGCCAGTTCCCTGTAAACTCTGGGATACAGAGCCCTCTTGCTAAAGGGTGCCTAGAGGGAGCAACGCTCCCAGGGTCTACTCTGTGTTTTGTAACCCAAAGTCTCATGCATTTCTCCAAGACTAACCAGTGGTGATAAGAAAGCAGCTAGCGGCTGTGTCTTGGTAGAGTATTGGTAGGAGCTTTGAGAGAAAGCTATGACAGCCTATAATTATGAAAATAAAAGTCTGGTAGTCTGAAAGACAGTGATGAGATTAGCAACACATAAATCACTGAATAATGAAAAGGAAAGCTTGGCTTGCTTTTAGCACCCCTCGCCCCAAGCTTGTTGCTTAGGAATCTGGTAGGGAAGTCATCTGTGTCGACAGATTTTACATTATTAAGTAAAATAACTAAATAAGAGCCCATGCATTAGCAACTCGGAGGAGGAGGTGGCTTGATATGAAACAAAGCACAGGGTGATCATGCTTTGCACAGAAAACTATATGACCAGTGGCTAATAGAGTGGGATGAAGCGTCAGACAGATTTGGGTTCGAATGCTACTGCTGCCCTGCACAGCCACTGACCTTGAGCAAATAGTGTAAAATTTGTGTACCTGCCTTTTCCCCACCCAGAGAAAGAGAGCTAATACAAGATAGATCCTCATTCAAGGGAACTGTAATCAGTCAGGTGCAATCAGTCAGGAACTCGGCAACAGGTTCTTCATGAGCATCCTTTATCCTCATGGTCTCTGGCAACAGCATCCTGCCCAGGAAACTTGTATGCCTGAGATGGTGTGGCTCTTTTCTATTAACTCATGCTCAGCACTTGTTTGCCCAAGTACTGGAAGGGACTATTTCTATAGAAAAAAATTATGTAAATGTGTATATGTGTTTTTGCAGAAAAAAATGGGTACATATCAGGCACAGACATGGCACAAACTGTACTAGGGTGAGGGAAGTTTCAAAAATCTGTGGAAGAGGAAAGAGGATCTTTTATCTCACCTTAGTTATAGGGACCAGGACTCAGTATTTTCTGGAACATGTTCACAGATTGTGTTCCCTTGTCTTCCTGATGGAACTGTCCAACTGGCAGGTTCATTTTAATCTCCTGCCAGGAAAATATTTTCTGAGCACTTAAAAACTCAACAATCATATAGACAATGCTGTAGATGAAATCTGTCCTATGTGCAATACAGGAGTGATGTAGGCTGACAGCAGAAGTCTGCATTTCATTCTCATGCCAGCTACAGCCACTGGGGTATTGTAAACTGAAGGGTGACATGATGTGGCCTGATGGCTTCTTAGATATCTGTGGCTTCTGGGTGGAGCACAGATGGGGGAGGATCCAGGCAGAGGTACAAACACTTGTTTAGAGTTCCCTTGCCATAGAGGTATGACAAGGCATTGTTGTGCCACACTGAGCTGATCCCTTCCTTCGTCACTGTTCTTTTACCCTCTACAACCATCCATAGGTTAGGAAGTGAACTGAGGTTATTTATGAGAAGAAAAGTCACTTAGAAGATGTCTCTGGTCTCATTTGACAATCAGTTTCAGACCTTGGCTGTTAGCAGTAATGTAGCGTTGGAGTGCTGATATTTCTTCTATATTCTCTTAGATGTATTAATATACTGAATAGTAGGAAATGTGGGATTACATGGTAGTAGTATTTTTAATTTTCAAAACATGCACACTTTTTATAATGGGTGTGCTCCATCATCCAAACTACCACTTGTTATTTTCAAAGGTTTGTCCTAGCCATTCTAGTTGGCTTCTGCAGTCTTGGTTAATGTTTTTCAGATTATAAGTAATCTTAAACATTTTATAATTCACCTGTTGACTAGATTTATGCTCTATTCTGAGAAATGTCTATTAAGATCTTTATTCAACTGTTGATTGGTTGGTGCATTAAGTCTGTCTGTCTTTCTTTCTTTCTTTCTTTCTTTCTTTCTTTCTTTCTTTCTTTCTTTCTTTTTTCTTTGATTCTCTTAGGTTGAGTTCCTTATATATTCTGTGTGTTAGCACCTTGCCAGAGGCACAGGTTACAAACATTTTCATTACTCTGTAAATTCTTTCTTTATTGTGTCAGTGGATAAATAGATAAAGACAATAAAATACATGTACATACACACACAAATAATGTTAGTTATATTGTAGTGAACAGATCATGACAGTGTAGTTTATATTTAATGGAATACTCTTCAGCCATAAAAATAAATGTTGTTATTTGTGGAAATATGGATGGACATAGAGGATATTATATGAAGTGAGCAAGATGCAAACAGAGAAATAGGAAATAATCTCACTGCTGTTATATTTAAAGTGATTAATCTCATAGACAGAATAAAATAGTGGTAGCCCGAGAACGAAGAGTTTAAGGGGCAGTACGGAGAGAACTCAGTGGGCTGTCAGGGGCAAAGCTACAGTTGGAAAGGACTATGTTCTTTGCACCATTGCATAGCTAGGTGACTGCACCTAACAAGAGTCTGTAGAATATTTCACAAATCGCAAGAAGTAAGAATTTTGAAAGTTTTTACACTAAACAGATGATAAATACATAATGTATTAGAAACAGAAAATACCTTCATTTCATTATTATACATTTATCCAGTCAGTACTACCTACTCCATAAATATCTATACTGTTTGTCAATTAAAAATAAAACTAGAGAAGAATACATTTGAAGATACTACTTCAAAACAACTGAAAATAGAGTGACATTATTATCAATAGAGGGTACATTCAAAATTCTAAGGAGTGTAGGTAATTATTTGAGGCATTGTAGTGCTGTAATAGCCAGAGTTGTTTGGTTCATTCACACTCTTTGACTAGCAGCTGGCAGCCATCAGGACAATTGCTGTGAATATACATTCACCCACCAGCACATACAAATTGATCCAGTACTATTGAGCAGTATATAAAGTGATTTAAGTTAAATTGTAAATGTGTGTTTCTAAAAGGCTTAAAGTTCACAGCAGTATCACAGTCTTCAAAGAGCACAGTACAATTTCTAGTGTATGAGTTCACAACATTTTTTTGTTTTTAAGATCCCTTACTGAAAATAAAAGGAATGAGATTGCTCATATCATTCAATCTGATGGTATTTTCCATACTAGAAATTAAATCTAGGAGAATTTGAAATTGTAAATTCATCTAAACTAACAGTAACTTCATTTTACTTTAATAAGATACTTTTAGGTAAAAGGGACCTATATTCTCAAAAAGTTTAAGGAAAATGGCAAATAGCATTGATATACAGTTTCAGAAATTTTTTTAATGTCTAATTCACTGTGTTAATTAAATGCACTTGTAAAATCTGCCATGAAGAAAAATGGCAAGATCTCAGGAGAGATGCAGAGGGATACCCAGCATATTCCAGTTGATTGAGGAGTAATTCCCTGAGGAAGGACACATACTAAATCAAGATCTCAGCCATGAACAGGCAGAGCCAGGCTATGAGCATAGTACTAATGAGAATGTGGTGGTGGTAGGGCAGTGGGGGTTGTTGGAAACATTTAAATAATAGAAGGAAAAGCCAGGATGACTAGAAGTAAGTTAAATATGTTAAGTAAGGGGAGACCCTTGAGGCTAGAGATGCAGGGGCCAGGCCGTGCTCATTCAAAACTTTGGAAATTTCAAAACATGCAAGTGGACCTGTGCGTGCGTGCGTGCGTGCGTGCGTGCGTGCGTGCGTGCGTGCGTGCGTGCGTGTGTGTGTGTGTGTGTGTGTGTGTGTTGTATGTGTACATACATGTACCTGTGTTTGTGGGTGTACATATCTATACATGCTTGAGGGAGGACATTAGACATTTGATTTCTTAGTCTCTACTTTACTCTAGGGTCCCTTGCTGAACTTGCAGCTAGCTTAATCTGGCAGCCAGCAAGACCCTGTTATCTTCCTGCTTCAAACTCCCATAGTGCTGGGCTTCCCCCCACCACTTGGGTAATATGGATACTCAGATCCTCTTGTTTGTACAGCACCTACTGAGCCTTCTTCCTAGCCCCGACCTGTTTAATTTTAGTTGGAGGGCGAGATAGGCGGAGGTAAAAATATCATGCTCCTTTTAAAGCACCTTAAAAATATCATTCTCTGTTTGTGGAATATAGGTTGAAGGGGTATGAAGGATAGATACAGAAAAAGTTTCAAATTTTTACTGAGGGAGATATGAAAGAGATGATACAGAGTTAGGAATCTGTGCAACATGAAGCTAGTGATTGATAGGATATGGGCCAGGAGCGCCAATGAAGTAGCTACCACTGAGTTTTCTTCAGCTCCCCCGTCTTCATCTTTCCCACACAAACATCAAATTAGTCCACAGGACAGAAATTTTGTTGATGCTAAGGTCTTGGATTTTACACTCCTATTACACTTCTCCCCGTTTTATCATTTCTATCCTGGTAGAAATTCCAGAAGTATGTATTTTGTAGAATCATAGCTTTTTTTATGTTCCGCATCATCTTGCACGTAACCAGGAACTGACGGTGTTTTTAAAGCAGTTCTGAGGAGTCTTCATGCTTTGAAGCAAGCATTATTTGAAAGAGTACTTGGTTAACAGGTGAAACTATTACACTCCTCCCCCTTTTATTCCTTTTAAATAAAGGAATAAAATAAATTTCTGAGAGCTGGGTACTGGGTAGCCGTGGAATCTGCCCATCATAACAGTAGCTGTCCTGAGTTTCCAGATGTCTGGGAGTTTCTGCCAGGAAAGGAAGGCAGCTGTTTGAAATGGAGAAGGAGTAGAGTACTGCAAAACATGTCAAAAGTTTTATCAAGGGAGTAAGATGACAGTTGGTAGCAGGAAAGGGTGAACAGACTTTGGAACATGTCTGGAAAAATCAATTTTGCTTGTGGTTAGGTGACGGCTTGAGGCATTCAGAAATACTGCGTGTTGTAGAATCCAGCTTTTGTTAGGAATAGTCTATCCACTCAGTCTTGTTTAGGTGCAATCTGTAGGACTAATAGAAAGTATGCATAGCCTGATCAGTCAGTGTGTTTTAACCCAGAATTCGATAGTCAGGCAATGCAGTGGGTAGTTTTTTTAAGTGGCTTTGCCTATGCCTGTACTACATGTAGAACACCGTCTACTGATAGGCCATGTACATGCAATGAATGTTTATTTAACACAGCAAGGAATTAGGTCTTGGAAAAATGTCATTTACTATTGGAAAATAAATGTATTGTTATTACAAGAATTATCTTTCATCATTGTAAAGCTTTTCAATGAGCTCTTAAAGATGACTGGAAATTCAGAGTCAGGTGTGTTATATAGGAAATTCTAGACCAATTTATGCTACCCTATGAAACAGTATTAAAAAAAAAAAACAAGAAACAAAGTTGTTGGAAATTATATATGACCAAAGTAGACATTGCACATGCATTATATATAAAATTCAAACTGACTATGCAAAATGGGCTTTATATATTGTTTGCTTCTGAGTCATACACTGTGAACCAGGATTTTAATTATTATTTTGACTAAGTAACCTCCTGCAAATACTAACCAGTAGGTTTACTGATAGCTCAGCATATAGATACATGGATTTGTCTTTTGTCCCATTTGATGTGGATGCTGATTTTATGATCATTCAGAGTTCAAGACTCTCCAGAATTCTTCAGTGCTCTTAAACACAATTTACATGTTTACATTCAGTTTAAGAATTAAGCTATAGTACTAATCTTTTAACTAATATTTTCTTTGAAAAATCAAATTAAGACAGAGAATGAAGCGAAGTAAATTGAGTATCATCTTGAGATTTAGATGATTCCAAGTTCAGGGTTTTCCTTTCAGAAATTATAGCATTCTTCTGTAAAGTAAGGTTTTTAAACATGTTGTGTATTCCTTGAGGATACCATTTTCTTTTGAAATACTAATGTGCAATTCTTTGGGTTTTGTTTTGCTATTTATTTATTATTTATTTGTCTTTTCTTTTTGAGACGTGGTTTCTCTGGGTAGTCCTGTTTGTACTGAAACTCGCACTGAAGACCAAGCTGGCCTCAAATTCAGAGATCCAACTGCCTCTTGTCTCCCCAGTGCTAGGATTAAAGGAGTGAAACACCATGTGCAGCTGTATAATTCCTAATTAAGAAACAGAATGCAACGAGAAACTTGGGAGTGAGGGGGAGGACCTAGAAATGTATGTTCTTATTTGCCACCCATGATCACCTCCATAATGTATATAGTCCAGGGCATTGTCTTAACCCGATTACTTCACACACCTGGAGGATAAAACCCTTTAATAGCCAACTCTATCTTCTCTCATTTCTTAAATTCTTTCACGGTAATGCAAATGCCTTCAGTTTATAACTTAAACAAAGCAAGATAGAGACAAGCTTTCTACTGACGGTATTTCCAAGTTGTCTTGTCCTTGTCTCTCTACTCATGATGCTCATAGCAGTTTCCCCCTTTTGGTTTGGTAATCACAATCAGCTAATGGAATCGTAAAGGGATGTGTTTGCAATCAGTTAGAATAATTCCTTGATGATGTGTATAATAAAATCTCAGCTCTTATCTGTTTAATTATGACATGTGTATTTAGGAAGTTTAATGCTAAAAGAATAGAGAAGACCAAAAATATTTTCAATGGTTCTGACCTTGGAGGGTTAATAATCTCATTGGAAGAATGGTGAAATGTATCTGTCATTAGCATATAATGAAAATTTATTTATTCCTTAACCCATGTAAGTGGAATAGGCCTGGCCTGTTTGCATTGAGGGTAGTTGAGTTGACTTGAACATTTGATTTATTAAATGATTTTCCGAAGTAGCCAAACTATTTCCTATGTTGAGTCAGTAAAAACACTTCCATGAGCTCTTGTACACTGAAATGGGAGTGATTATAAATAAAAATGTGGATGTGGCATTTTAGGGCTTCATGGAAGAACGAGTTTGGGACCTAAGTCCAAAGACAATGAGATAAACATAACTGGAATATGGAATGAGGGGGAAATGGGAAAGAAAGAGCTTGGCAGATATATGTCTTCCAATAGGGTTGCTTGCCATGCTGTCTTTGAAATGAGTAGTCATATAAGCTAGTAAATAATCTTTCCTTTGAGACTAGTTTAGTTTGCACTTTTATAGGCAACCAAGTAGTTGAATAGTCAACACAAGAAATTAAGGAAATACACAAAGCTAGCTTCTGGAGCTTCTTTCTTGCTTTTATTTCAAGTAGGTTAGAAACATCAGAGGCTATTAAACATATATCCACAGGACATGAGGCTGAAGGGCTCTAAGGATCATAACAGGAATGGCTATAACCCCAAGAGTCTCCAGAGAACTGTGATTTCCTGATCTCCCAAGAAACTGCATCTAAGTTGGTGTTGTCATATTCTATTTTTCTGTAAGTCTTACACACATTCTCAATGCTTTCATTTGAACCTGGTATCTCTCCTATGACCATTCAAGTACCATTTTCTTTTCTACATTTTTACAGGTCTTAGGTGTTTTTCCAAATCAAATTCATTACTCTCTGCATAAACTTACCCCCTTCTTTTGATAGTCTCTAGATTTGTTTTTTATTTTATAAGACACATTTGGTTGGTTTCACTGGGGTACTTTCTCAATGACTTCCATTATGATAATGAGATTTTTCATAATTCTTAGCTAGATAAAATGTTCTTTATAGTCCCTAGAATGGAGCTTAGGACTATATCAAGCCACATCTTTTGAGCCTCTATCCTGGCGATCTATCTTGTGACTCGAAAATAATGTCTACAATCTCAATGGTGGTAAAGTTATCGCTCTTCAGTTGCCTTTCTCATTCTTGGCAGTAGTTGCAATATGGTTTCTTTGTTCCATATCCTTATGTTGGGCATCAGCTTCCGAAGACAAGGTTATGAGTCAGGTCAGGTATACACTGAAACTAGTTTTAAAGCACAGACAATATCAGAATCTAAAACCCCAGCTGGAATGTAAAAACTAGAAGTAGAGAACACATTTGAGGAGAAGAGTTTCTTCCCAGTGATTGCAAGGAGCCAGCAGCTGAAGATGTGTGAGTGGGAAGAATGTGAGGGCTGGTGGGGGCAACAGCAGCCTCTGCAGTACTTAGAGGAAGTTTGCATATTTTCTTCAGCCAGAAATTCAGTGAACACATAGGAGATACATCCCTGCTCCACTCCTGCATTGTGTCTTGTGGTGTGTGTGTATGAACATGTGTGTGCATGTGTATATGTATACTTTGTAAGTACACCTAAGTATTTAATTTACTTTTAAATTTTCCTGTTTAAAGTCTTAGGAATGGACCTGATTTCATCCTTCTCAATATAACAACTATTGATTTATCTGAACAGTGATTATTGAAACTGTATAGCCTACCTTTTGAATTGAAAGTACCATCCTTTTCACATTGTGTACTGACTTGTGTCAGTTCAGTTTAATTACTCTTTTCAAAGAGTGAAGACAATTCCTCAAAGGCTCTGTTTTACAGATTTCTTTCATTTTACTTATTGACTAAAAGTGGGCCACCCATTCTACTCAAATGTATCCCCAGCAAAGGAATAGTTTCACTTTCTAGCTTAGTGTAGCCCTTGGCTGTGGAACAGGTAGGTGTCCTGGAATGAATGAGGTGAATTGTGGGGAGGTTTATAAGAATCATAAATAAAGAGAGGGAGAGGTTCAGATGAACATTAGGTAATGGAGATGTGGTGGTTTGAATGCCCTTGGCCCATGGGAAATGTGGACTTGTTGGAGTAGGTGTGGACTTGTTAGAAGAAGCCCATCATTGTGGGGTGGTCTTTGAAGCTCCACCTAGTGTGGAAGAGACCACCTGCTAGTGACCTGCAGAAGAGCCAGTCTCTTCCCAATAATCTTTGGATCAACATGTAGAACTCTCAGATCCTCCAGCACCATATCTACCTCCACACAGCCATACTTCCTGCCATGATGATAGTGAACTCAACCTCTGAAACGATAAGCCAGCCTCAGCTAAATGTCCTTTATGGCTGCATTGGTCATTGCCTTAGTCAGGTTTTCTATTCCTGCACAAAATATCATGACCAATAAGCAAGTTGGGGAGGAAAGAATTTATTCAGCTTATACTTCCACATTGCTGTTCATCACCAAAGGGAGTCAGGACAGGAATTTACACAGAGTTGGAACTTGGAGTCAGGAGTGAATGTAGAAGTCATGGAGGAATGCTGCTTACTGACTTGCTTCCCCTGGCTTGCTCATCTTGCTTTCTTATAGAACCCATAACTATCAGCCCATGGAGGGCACCACCCAGAACAGGGCTTTCCACCTTGAAACTAATTGAGAAAATGTTTTACAGCTGGATCTCATAGAGGCATATTTTCAAGGGAGTCTTCTTTCTCTGGGATAACTCCAACTTGTGTTAAGTGTCTTTTCACAGCAATGGAAACTCTAAGACAGGAAAAGTCATTTGTCTTCTTTCCTAGACAGTAAGCATCTCAAGGTCCTAGGGTTCTCTTAGCTCCTCATGCTGCTAGCCATCAGCACATTCCCTACCCAGAGAAAGGGTACATATATTCTTGTGAGAGAGCAATAAGCAGGATAGTACTATATACTGTGGTTTTATACAAACAAAATAAAATGCATAATTTTCTTCTCCTTTTTATTGAAAGTAGCTGAAATAGTATCCTAAGATATATGACACACTAAGTTCACAGGGGCTGAATAAGTTGAGTAAATATTTTGGTATGAATTTTGAAGTCTCATTTGGATTTTAAATATTATTCAGAGTATCTTTATTCTGAGAATGTCAATGTAATCGTTAAACATTTCTTCTCCCTGTGACATGGTAGATGGAAAGCAGTAGGCTGTACATTTTCTTAAAGATATAATTAGTGTGTTCTATGTCACCCCAGTGCCAACTATTTTTGTGCCTGAAATATTGTGAATATTCCCTTTATATTTATTGAATATAATGAATGATATGTCTGTTTTATAGCCAGTCATGAAAACTTAGAGGTAAATGATTCTTCAGTATTATTCAGCTGGAAACATTATATATAAAACTTTTGCCCACACAGCAGTCCATTGCCTTCCCTACTGATTATATTCTTTTATATTCTTAGAACTATACTTTTATAGTCTACAAACATTGAGCCATATATTAAGACACAAAACTTTTTTGAAAAATATTAACTGATGTTTTAGAAAGTTACCTCTTCCTTAATAGTGATTGAAAATATACATATTGTGTATAAAAGAATGAACTCATTCTTTTGTGTGTGTGTGTGTCGGGGGGGGGGGTTTACAGGCTTTAATATCATGGAGGATGGTGGATGGATCTGGATGCCCCCCCTACCCAGGGCAGACCTGAGTTAAATAGGGAGGGAGAGAGGGGGGAGTGGCTCGGGAAGAATGTTTAATTGGCTCCACCCTCTGGCCTTCAGGTACCTCATTAGTGTGTAAATCTCTCTAGGGCCTGAGGCACTGTTCCATTGGCCAAAGACCTCTCTGTTGGGAGTGGTTGTTGGAGGGCTGAAGCTAAATGAAAGGAACCAGGGCCGGGTAGCAGAAATGAGCTCATTCTTAACTCATGACTAATATAAGGAGCTAAACAAAATTTGAAACTAGCCTATGTCCTCAGTTTCAATTCCTCCTAACACAAATACTTAGGATTTTCAACTTCACAGCCATTCTAGAATATTTTGATAGATATGCACTATGTCATTTCTTCTTTACATTTCAATTATTCAATTTTAAAGAATTTCACAATGAGTGCCGTATTCACTGTTTCAGCTTTCCTTTTCCCCATACCTCCTTCTTCTTCTCAAATTATTCACTTCTTTTTAAAATTGTTTTATACAGACACACACACACACACACACACAGAGAGAGAGAGAGAGAGAGAGAGAGAGAGAGAGAGAGAGAGAGAGAGCAAGCTGCTCTTAATTGCCTCTTCATCTAGACATGGGGCCTTTTTGGTTGTGGTAGTAGGTGCTTTGTTCTGGAAACAAGGTCTGGTTCTTTAGCCCAGGCTGTTCTGAAATCCACTGTGTAGTCAGTACAGGCTAGTCTTCTTCCTCTAGGATCACCTCCTTCTCCCAAGGCCTGGGACCACAGGCATAAACCAGCATGTTCCACTCAATATCTAATTCTGAAGGATGTTTTATGGTTTGGGGGAAGCAATTTCAGAGTGTACTTTACTCCTCTCTGCCTTGGCAAAAGATGGAAAAATTTCAAGTTTTGAACACGTATGTCTCTTAATAAGCTTCTCCAGGAAAAATGTGATTAAAACGTTTCCTAAGGTTAAAGTTTTCCTTTGGCACTCTGCATTTCCTTTGCTTAACACAACATCAGTATGACATAGCACGCTTGGCTTTGTCAGCACTTCTCATACACATATTAAATGTAAACACATTTAAAATGACAGAGGTAAGTAGATCCCAGGACTACAGGAAGCACTGATACTGTGGCAAGGGTAAAGTGTTTCTAATAAAAACCACTGGTGAAGAGTTCTCAGTGAATCTGCTCAGTTGCCCCATGTTCACTGGGTGCTTACACTTTCCTCATGTGTTTTATTTTTACAAGTTCCTGTCTTTCCCTGCCTGACTCATGGAGGATACTAGTAAGACATCACATTCTAAATTGCACATAGAAAAATTTTATTTTGTCAGGAGGAATAATTCATCTTTTGTTTTAATGTAGTCCCGCCCCATGCCACCCTTCCAGCATCTAGAGCTGTAGCAATTTGTATTTCTACCCAAATCCCAAATTTTTCTGCTCTCTGATATCCTGAAGTGTTATATCATAAAGACCCATTTTGAAGAGCATTGATCCCATGGGTTTTTACTGGTAAGTGTATATTACTTTATTGATCTTTAAACATTTTTTTTTCTGGAAATTTATTAGTATATAGAAACATTTCTTATTGGCTTTGCTAGACAAAGAAGTGAATTTGGACTTTCCCATGGGTTCTAAGTTTTAAGTAATTTCTACCTCTTCAGAGCCCAGATTCAGCACACTCATGCCAATAATTATGTGTGGTGTGTGATATGTGCGATGGGGGATATAGCTGGGTATTTGTGTGAGAGTATGTCTTGATCCATGTGGATAGTCATTTGTTATAAGTAATAAGAATGATCTATTTATTACTGAAGAACTAGTTTTAAAGTAAACGTATATGAAATTCAAGTACAATAATAGTTGTAATTTAAATTATATGTATGGGGACTGTTGGATGCAAATTAAATTGGTGAAAATGTATGGTGTGCTAATACTAAAAGAACCTTCTCTTTTCTATTGTTTTACACATTTGCATTCACAAGCATACAAACAGAAATACACATATACATGCACACCCACATGTACACAAGAAAGCATCCTATTGAAATCTTGGCTGTACAATTAGGACATTGGCTGACATTTACCTTCATCAGGATGGTCTCACAGAGCTGCCCACCCACTCTGCATTCTTTTAAGTACTTATGCTAATCATACAGTTGCCTTGGCATCACTTGATGGATAAATTTATTTTAGTGCAGCCCTGTGCCTTTTACATCTTAGAGAGCGTAGTTGTAATGGATTAGGCTTAATTCTTATAGCTCTGCATGTTTTGCTAGCATATTAAATCAAAACAAAAGGAGAAATATTAGGCTTTGGGTAATAAATCATGGCCTACTGGGATGGTCAACTTCTAGCTTCCTTTTGCACAGCAACCACTTAGAGAGGTTGAATCCACTGGCATCTGGAAAAGTTCCTCAGTTCTTTAGTTTATGCATAAAGACCTTGTAGGACCTATTGGAATATGGTCTTCCTTTTATGAGTGCTAGACCTTAGGAGAAAAGAGGGGAGATAATATGTCCTCTGGCTTAAAAAGAGGAAACAATGAGACAGATTATTGGAGAATCATTTTTAAGAGTCATTTTTAATATATAAAGTTTTAAAAATTATTTTGCATGTATTGATGATATACATGCATGATGGGTATGCATATATGTACGTATTTGTGTCTGAGTATAGACACATGTGTACTACAGTATAGTGTGACACACATGGGCTCCCAGGAGAGTGCCAGGCATCATTTCTCATCTTCCATCTTGCTTGAGAAAAGATCTCTTTGTTGTTCACCACTGTATGCATGAGACTTGGTGATGAGGGCTCTGGAGTTCTGTATATGCCACCCATCTCAACTTTGGATTCAAGGTTACCGGTATATCCTTCTACACGCAGGTTTTATAAGTGTTCTTTACCCACTGAACTATCTTCTCAGCTCCAATACAGTAAGTTGTGAAACCAAATTTTCATTGATATCTATACATTATGTCATAATGTCTGTATAGTTATGCATATTTCGATGCATTTAAAGGTGTACCTTTCTCAATTTTGGCTTCTTTTTTTTTTCTGATTTCACTTGGAGTTGTCTTTTTCCAGTCACCTTTTGAACCACAAAATCTAGCTCTGTCTTCCTGTTTGCTCAGCTATCCCCATCCTTCTCTGGTAACAATTGGCTTTTAAAAGACTCAGCTTCCTATGCTTTCTGCAAGCAGTTCTTCTGGCTGAGAACAAACTACTGATTTACTCCAGTATGTCAGATAAGAGTGACTATTTTGCCAAGAATTTAGAAACAGTTGGAAGTCTTTAACAGGCAAGGAGCTTTGACAGTCTTCAGCATGTTAATATGTTAATATGCTCACACATGTAAATATACATAAATTTTCACATATAGATTTTGGGAAACATTTTAGTCATTGTTTTATAAAAACTGAATCTTTTTTATTCTCTCCTCTTTCCATAATTCTTTGTGGAAATGCCTTCAAGGCCACAGTGTAACTCATTATTTTGAATGACTATAAAATAAATGTACAATATTCTCCAGTTGTAGTTATTTCATTTGTATGCATGTATTGTGTTTTGCAACGATCAGAAAGTTTATATAATTTTAATAAGAGAAACTTTTAGGCATTGGAGTCCTAAATTTGAGAAAATAAGCTATTTGATCTTAATTCATACTGCCATGGTATTTTCTAAATGCTTTAAAAATTCACATTTTAATTTAACACAAATAACAGTACCCATTTCTCTACTCTCTATCAGAAGTAGATATTTTCAATTTTATTAGACAAGGAACTCTAAAGGCCACCTCTTGGTTTATCTGTTCACAATTCCCTTCTCCTAAATTGGATACTCTTTTTATCCTTGGAGCTTTTTAACATTTTAAATTTACTTTTAAAATGCCTTTTTATATTTTTATATATTTATTTCTTTAGTGTTAGTATTTAACATGTACACTATTGTTTTATCTTTTATACACATTATCTTTGTCATGGACTTTTATTTTATTTATTTTTTGGACAGGATTTATTTCTAGCTCTGTCTTGGAACTCATTCTGTAGACCAAGCTGGCCTCAAACTTATAGAAATCCACATGCCCCTGCTTCCTGAATGCTGATATTAAGGGTGTGTACCACCATGTCCTGCTATTTTCCAAATTAATGTTGAGACAAACTTGCTGAGCAAACTCGAATATACATATGTGTTGCTATAGTCCTTGCAAATATTTTTGCATATGTAGACAGAGGCTGAGCAGGTAAGTGGATGTCATGTGCATAACTACCCAAGGATAAGCATGCAGAAATACAAGCACACTTTTAAAGTCACACTCAACAGGATTGTTACCTCATGTTTCCTAGGGTCAATATGGGTGACTTTTATGTCTTTGCCAAAAGTTATTAATTTTCTTATCATAGCAACTATTTTTTGCAGGAAAGATATTCAGGGAGATGAAATCTTTCACTATAGAGTGGCTGGACTTTTCCAGTTGTGTTTTGCATCTCATTTTTCAGATTCTGATTTCCCTTACTCTTCAAGGGAAGAGTTTCATTTCTTGACACCATTCTTAAGTCAAAGAATAGCAAAACAAAAACAAACAAACAGCATCAACAACAACAGCAACAAAAACCAAACACAGGGACACTTTATGTACATTTTACATGGTCTTCTAATGTTAGGGTCTTGCATCATATAAAAATAGGACATATTAAAAATGGTAAAAAGACTCCACAGTGTTTATTCAGACTGTGCTAGTCTAGTAGATTGCATGTGTAGGTTTTGGCATATTTTTAAAATGTGAGTTAGAAGAAAAAACCCCACCAGTTCTTCTATCTCTAAAATTAAAGTTCCAACCTCATAAGTGAAAATAGCAAACAAATTCTCAGAACCCACAGCATTCTAAGGATGCCATGAATGTCATTCCATGAGTAAATTTGCAGGTGAAGGATCTACAAATAGGCCTTTGCTTGATGTGTATCCCAGAAGACCTGTAGGCAGGCTGAGCTTGTCACAGATGTCTGCTTTAATTGCATAGAATTCAATTTATTAATTTATTTTATATCATTTATAGTTTTTGACATAATTTGTTATCTTTTTGTTTTATATATTTATATTTTAATATAATTTATTAATTTAATTCCATTAATTCCATAGAATTGCAAAGTTTTGACCTTCTGGTGATAATCCAAGTTGTACAAGTTTAAGTAGGGACCTTCTCTCATTTCACAGTAAAATATACATAATGGATATATGTGTGAAGGTTTGTTTCCCTAACTACAGTGATACTTGCTGAGGTTACGTGGACTGTAGTTTTATAGCAGCATTTTCCATATTCAATTATAAATTCACAATCATGCAACCATGGCTATGATTTATAAGGAATAGCTCATTAGCTTCTCTGAACCATGTGGTCACAGGCTGTGACAAGCATGCATTTGGGAGGCAGTACTTCCATATTTATTTTTTTTTAAAAAATAAGCAGAGAGTGAAAGTCTTTGGACTGGAACACTCAGCCCTAAGTAGTTTGTTTTCATCAAATCTCCTCATGGCTCAGGGATCTATGCAGAACATAAAGCAGAAAGAGTGTAAGGGGTAGAGCTGGTGAGTGATTCCAGAAAGCATTATCTATATACAACAGGATTAATGCACAATGAACTGACAGAGACTCGATCAGCACACACAGGACCTGCTCAGGTTCAAGCCAGATGGGGTCTCAGCACAGAGAGAGGAAAACTCGGCACTGAGTTCCTCCCCTAACCAAGAAGCTATTTGCAATACATATGTACAGGGAAAGGGAAAATCACTTTTCTGCAGTGGAGTGTTGCTGGATATCTCACCCATGCTCAGGAGTGATTGGCCAGCACAAAATTGACTCCATGCTTATTGTTTGCTTGTTTTGTTTTTGTTTTTGTTTTGTGAGGATTTTTGGAGGGATTTTTGTTTTATTATTTTGTTTTTTGTTTTTTGTTTTTTTTTTTTTTTTTTAAAAAAAACACATTTTGGTAGGGGTGGAAAAGGGTGGAGACAGAACATGAAGATGGTTGGATAGGAAGGTAGGGAGGATCTGGGAGGAATTGGGGGAGGATAAAAATATTGTGTATCCAAAAACTTTTTTTGTTTTACTTTTGAGACAAGGTCTCTTTGGCTCTTAGAATTCACTATTTAGACAAGGCTAGCCTCAAACTCATAGGTATCCAACTGTCTCTACTCTCAAGTGCAAGGATTAAAGACATGAGGCACCATGCCTAGTCCCTAAAGGTTTATTTGTTTACATATGTTATGTATATGAGTACTCATATAACTGCAAATTAAAAGAGGACATCAGATCCCATTATAGATGGTTGTGAGCCACCATATGGTTGCTGGAAACTGAATTCAGGAGTTCTAGAAAGCCAAGCAGCCAATGTTCTTAACTGCTGAGCCATCTTTTCAGTCACCCCCAATTTTAATTTTAGAAACTAGTTATTCTTTCTTCCTTCCTTCCTTTCTTTCTTTCTTTCTTTCTTTCTTTCTTTCTTTCTTTCTTTCTTTCTTCCTTTTTTTAAGCAGTAAATCAATTTTTTTGTGAGTTTGTTCTTTTTTTTTTTCTTTTGTCTTTTTAAATTAATATAGGAAGCCCAACTCAGCTTCCAGACCTGAGACAAGTTGTAGAGACAGCTGCCTACCCATACAGCTCCAGTAAGTCAGAAAGTTGGAGCATCAGTCCTCAGCCATTTGGCCCAGGATCATGTGACAGATATTTAAAAAAACAGAAATTATTAAGGACTAGCTTATTCTATCATGACAGAACTAAGCTGTCCTAACCTGTAACTTGTGTCCTCTCAAGAACAGTACAGGTCTGCAAAAGAGATAGGCAATTTCTACCCAGTAGCCACCTAGCCACAATGTACCATCTCACCTAGAGGTAGAGACACTCAATTTCTTCTTTGAATCCACAAAAGGGGGGTGGTAGGAGCAGATTTGTCTCAACAACAAAAGAATAAATAACATTAAATATCACATTCTGTGGATTTCTGACATTTTTGAAAACCAACTCTCTCTGTAAAGTAATCTGGACTGTTTTTCGTTAACTACTCACAGCTATTTCTAATTAAATTATTGGAAAACACCCTAACAATAAACTCAGAACCATCAATTTGCTATTTGGCCCTTAACTTACAGGCTTAAACATCTCAGATCAGTTTGAAATGACATTATAGAAGGACTTTTACTTTTTAAAATTTTTGTATCAATAGAAGAAATTTATACAAATGATAACCTTGATTCTGTGTCAAAATAAATGTACCAAAATAAGAAATTATTTTCAAATTTCAAAGAATTATTTCAACTTAGTAACTATTGTGAAGACTACCAAGTGTGATTATGGTTACACAATCAATTCTAGCTATTTCCTCTCTGCTTCAATTATGACCATTTCAACACTCCCCAGAGAGACAACTAGAATAACCACCTCTAGGCCCCCAAGTCCAGAGAACTGGAGTGATGACTCTTCATAACTTCATCAAGGTGAATATGGGCGTTGAGATATCTTTAAAGAGAAGGGAAGGTAAGGAAAATGGGGGAGTTTGTTGGACTTAAGAAGGCCACACCCGATGATTGTTTTAGTTTCAGATGTCTGTGTACTGACTGGATTTGGCTGAAAGTCCAAGAGATAAGGAGTTTAAAGAAGGTCAGCTCAACATGTGCGATGGGACTCACCGAGGCTGTATATTCTGTAATCTACAAATCTCAAAACCAAGTTTTAATATTATCAATATATCTTTTTTGTTTGATTCTCTGGAATCTAGTGGGGGGGGGGTTGTCCCTTTGTCATATCTGACCCATATGACTCTGGAAGGTATATAGACACTAATCACATTATCTAAAAACACAAAGACCAAACCCTTTTCCCAAATCAGCATATCCTTGGGCCAGTAACCAGAAAAACCTTTATTTTGACCTCTCTCCCAGAGGAATAATATAAGCACAGAACTCAAAATCACACCCATTTTGAAAATTAAAAGAATCTAAAACAAAGGAAGTAAACTAAAATTCTATATGGCCTATTCTCATGCATTTTCTATTTTGCCATACCAGGAAATTAACCCAAAATTCCCATGAAGTTCATGTCCAAGGAATATGAGTTGTCTTGCAGGACTTCAAATCTTCCCTAAAACAATTGTTTCCATACAATCTCCCTGTTATCCCAAAAAAACATTTTGCTTATTGTAAAAACCTATTCTCGGGCCTTTTTCCTAATCTGGCATGCCAGAATAATCAACCCCAAATTCCTGTGGAGCCCATGTTCAAAGATTTTAAGTTAGTTATCCTGCAGACCTTATTATACCACCTTTAAAACAATTGATTCACACTTCTATCTATGCTTATAAGCAGGGAGCTTGTCAAATCAGGATTTTAACTCAAAATTCCCATGGAGCCCACATTAAACAGAATATAAGTATCCTGTAAGACTTACTAGAGCAATATATCTTTATACCATCTTTAAAACAATTAATTCAAACTTTCACTAATATCTGACTATAGGAAGCAGGTATTTTTTACTTGTTAACCTGAAGCCACAGACTTATCCAGTCTGTTAGTCTATGTCTTTTTATTGGGGAATTTGGATCCATTGATGTTGAGAGATAGTAAGGAAAAGTGATTTTTCTTCCTGTTATTTTTATGTTATTATATGTTATTATATGATTATTTATTTGCTTTTTCTAGGGTATAGTTTTCCTCCTTGTGTTGGTGTTTTCAATCTATTAGCCTTTGTAGGGTTGTATTTGTGGAAAGGTATTATGTAAATTTTGGTTTTGTCATGGAATATCTTGGTTTCTCCATCTATGGTAATTGAGAGTTTTGCTAGGCATAGTAGCCTTGCCTGGCATTTGTGTTCTCTTAGGGTCTGTATGACATCTGAGGATCTTCTGGCTTTTATAGTGATAAGTCTGGTGTAATTCTGATAACTCAGCCTTGATATGTCACTTGACATTTTTCCCTTACTGCTTTTAATATTCTTTCTTTGTTTTGTGCATTTGGTGTTTTGACTATTATGTGACAGGAGGAATTTCTTTTCTGGTGCAATCTATTTGGAGTTATGTAGGCTTCTTGTATGTTTATGGGCATCTCTTTCTTTAGGTTAGGGAAGTTTTCTTCTATAGTTTTGTTGACGATATTTACTGGGCCTTTAAGTTGGGAATCTTCATTCTCTTCTATACCCATTATCCTTAAGTTTGGTCTTCTCATTGTGTCCTGGATTTCCTGGATGTTTTTGGTTAGGAGCTTTTTGCATTTTGCATTTTCTTTGACTGTTGTGTCAATGTTTTCTATGGTATCTTCTGCACCTGAGATTCTCTCTTATATCTTTTGTATTCTGTTGGTGATGCTTGCGTTTATGACTCCTGATCTCTTTCTTAGGTTTTCTATATCAAGGGTTCTCTCCCTTTGTAATTTTTTCATTGTTTCTGTTTCCATTTTTAGATCCTGGATGGTTTTGTTCAATTCCTTCACCTGTTTGGTTGTGTTTTCCTAGAATTCTTTAAGGGATTTTTGTGTTTTCTCTTTAAGAGCTTCTACCTGCATTCCTGTGTTCTCCTGTATTTTTTTAAGGGAGTTACTTATGTCCTTCTTAAAGTCCTTTATCATTATCCTGAGATGTGATTTTAAATCAGAATCTTGCTTTTCTGGTGTGTTGGGGTATCCAGGGCTTGCTGTGGTAGGAGAACTGGATTCTGATGATGCCAAGAAGCCCTGGTTTCTGTTGCTTATGTTCTTACCCTTGTCTCTCACCACCTGTTTATCTCTGGTGATAGCTGATCTTGCTGTCTCTGACTGTGGCTGGTCCCTCCTGCAAACCTGTCTGTCAGTACTCCTTGGAGATCAGTTCTCTCTGTGAGAAATTTGGGTATGGAAAGTTGTAACACAGGGTCAGCTCTGGGTATAGGTGGAAACTGGAAGGATCCTGTCCCTGGCTGTTCCTTGGTTTTTGTGTCCTGATGGTTCTAGGTGGGTCCCTCTTGGGCCAGGAATTTGAGCAGAAGTGGTATTTATTTTCTATTTAATGAGTATAGGCATTTTGACTGCTTGTTTGTCTGTACATCAATGTGTGTAGTAATTGCAGAGACCAGAAGAGGGCACTAGATACCCTGGGCTTGGGGTTACAATTGGTTGCAAGTTTCCTGAGGAAATTGAACCTGGGGTCTCTAGAAGAATATTCAATGTTCTTAATGGTTAAGCTGTCTCCTCAGACCTTTTGCTTTTATTTGCTTAAAGGAGAATATTAATAGCTCAAGTCCTCATGCTATGCCAACTTGACAGAATTCACTCAGAGGGTTTTCTTTTTAGAGCATTCATTCCTCCTCCAGGTTACAAAGGGAATAGAGCTGAGTTGGGGCCTGGCCTGGGTTTCTGTTGAGAGCACCAGTGGATGCCTAGGAGAGCATCCTCTTTGCTGACTCCACCACTGTTGATCACTATCCTTTCAGAACCAACCTTAAGGTAGGAAATTTCAAACATATGCATTTGTAAAGTGACCAGAGCAACACATTCTCATTTCGGTGGTGATGTTCAGCATCACTGTGGCATAGAATGTTGCTTTTAAAATGGATATAGTGATTATACTTTTA
The DNA here is from genome assembly GCA_030674055.1 of Rhabdomys pumilio. Lineage (NCBI taxonomy): Eukaryota > Metazoa > Chordata > Mammalia > Rodentia > Muridae > Rhabdomys > Rhabdomys pumilio. The sequence goes on from JANHMN010000001.1 coordinate 168,946,584, forward strand.
TACTTCTTCCACATAGTTAGTTAAATCTGAGAAGAAAGGGATTCAGGGTAGGCTGTTAAATGACACTTCCTTACTGGTTATCTGCCTGAAGCAACATCTGTCTTTTGGTGCTTTCACATATTATTGAGGTTGGTGATGTCACCCAAAACTATAAATTTGCAATGTGGAATACAGAATTTCAATTAATTCCTGCCATCAACTGTGGAGCGTCCCCACTGGTGTTTAAGATGCTGTAGGCAAATGACCAGTAAACTGAGCAGTGAAGAAAGCAGGGCACGAGAGACAATGCTGACTGAATAAATGATCAAACCAAAGGTAAAATAAGTGTGTGCTGGAATCAACAGTAAAGACCAGTACATGGAGGTTGCATCTCTTTAAGTAGTATGAGTCCTATGAATTCACTCTAATTTCAGTCAGGTACTGTGGTCTTCACAGGGGGACCTTATTAATCTCCACTAGGGACAGAAATTAGTCTCTTTATGCTATTTGCATGTTCCTAATGCCTGAAAATGAATGTAGAGTTACCTCTTTGTGTGGATGGCAGAAAGAGAAGGAGGGAAAAAGGCACAGAGGAAGTGATAGATGAATAGATATTAGCTCAAGGAAAGGAACAAATAAAGGTATTTAAGAAACTAAAAGAAAATTAGTAGCCATAGCATTTTAAATGTCAGAGTTTTCCAAATACTGGACATGTTTAAGCAGATGCCATTAGGAGCAATACAAAATTAAAATAGGATATTCTATTTTAGTCTCTGGTCACATTTTAGAACCCAATTAAATGTCCAGAAGCAGTCTCTTCTTAAAAGTTGACAAAAAAAAATTCTTATTACTGAAGAGATACACTGGTGGTTTTGTTTAGCACTGTTCTTAACATTCTAACCACAGATACAAGTAGAGGTAAGATCTTGTTTAAAAAGAAGTCCCATAGTTTACTTACCATCATGGGCACATTATACTTAAAACACTCCATCCTGGGAATACAGTTTTGACAGAGAACACCGTATTCCAGTAGTAGATTCCAAAGCATATGAGGCTGAACATAGTTCCAGTTAAACATGGCTGAGCTGAATTTGTAGAATACGTCTCTCTCATAAGCCAGCTATTAAATATTAGTTCTAACTTTGGATTTCATTCTTCATTTTGAAGTCAATAGTGTGCAATAGAAAGGAATTGATTAGCCTTATCTGGTTACTAAAAAAAAAAAAAAAAAAAGGTCCCCATTAACAGCTCAGAGAGACACCATATTCTAGACCTTCATGGTCTTCACCAAGTTTTTTTTTTTCCTTCAGGCAAAGACACTATTTCCTATGTCCTTCCACTGTCCTGAGTCTTACCTTGTCTGCTTTATACATGACTGCTTTTATTCTTTGGTTAATTATACTATGATAACCCAGATTATTTCCAATCTTCATCTTAAGTACTATAGACCATGGTAGCAAAGAGCCCACCAAACCAGAAAGGAAGAATAGAGAGTAGAATAAAATGGAATGCAATGGAAAAGTGATATCTTGCTCCTAAGTAATGGCAGTACAACTACTATACACTGGGCACTTTCATGTCTGTAGTTATGTCTGCTATCTGTAGTTTCAAATAGAAGAATTATTATCTCTGCTCTATGACCAATGCAGTTGTCTAAGCTTTCTGCTCCCAGAGCCCTTTCTTTATTTTTCTATGTTAACTTTTCCAACCATTCTTAGAATTGACCAAGAATGTTCTGCAATTTCTCACCTCAGGCTAAAACCACAGTATAAACATAAAGAAACCAGAAACTAAAGAGAATTTCCAAGGATGATCTTCTTTTAAAAAACAAAAAGACAGCATTCTGCACATTTTTTATGTCATTCTCTGAACAGGGATGAGCAGCCTGCCAATTCCTCCATTGTTACCTACTAGCTGAGAACAGGTGACATTGGAACATTGCACTTCTTGAAAACTCATAAGTAAATGGCCACAAAGTGAGTCAGTGACCCTCGAGCTCTATGGAAATGGTCTACTGAAATCTGGTTCTATCTCCTGGGTAGATGAATTCAAATTGTTTGTTCCACCAATTTGAAAAGGTAAACTGTTACAGATAGGTTGTGTCAAAGACCATCACAAGTAGTTTTCATTGTTCATAATCAAATGGCACTGAGTGTTTACATCATGTCCTACATTATGCCATGTTTGCTTTTAAGCTCTGGCCTGGCCCATTGTCCCATCCAGTGGAATAGGAAGTCACAGTAACGAAGACCCACTCTTAGGCGTGGTAGCTTTCAGTCTATCTGTGAAATGCTCTGAAGTCTACCACATTTGTACTCTTTTAAACAGGTACAATGGTATATCAGGATACTTCCACACCAGCAATAGCAGAATTTCTTTGATAAATCTTTTAGAAAAGAGAATCTCTCCCTAAATATATTAAAAAGGTGGAAATGCATTTGAATCCCACATTCCTATCTATAAGGGGAATATTTTAATGATCTTAGTTTTCCTGGTTTTAAATTTATTGTTTAAATTTTGTTTGTAGTAGTAATGTTATTATAGATTAATAATAAGCTTTCACTTCCTCTGAAAAAAAAAAAAAAACTTGTCACCTTCCCATTAGTATAGATGCAGTTCTCAGTGGTCCTCTTCAATCAACCCTCTCATAGGAAGAATTTGCCATAAATACCAAAACTGAGAAATTGAGACTTGGCTAGTTAGAAAATAGCACCGGAGATAGATGACTTTTCCTGGGCTTTCTAACCTAGTGTTTTGTAGACAGGACTTGGATGAACAGAAGGAAAGACTTTCCCTGTTCTGGTGAACACGCAGAGCCCATTATGTGTTCAGACAAGTCTCCCTGGAACACCAGTGAAAGAAAATTAAATCAACTCACGCCAGCTACCTTGCATCTCTCACCTGGGAAGGTATACAGACCGTAGGACATGCACTGCTTAACATTAATCAGACTCCTGAAGTCATTAAATTCACGAGGAAATGTAATTCACATGTGATTACTTTTTAATTTACTCTGTAATCACATTCCAAGTGAACGGGCCAAGCTGAAAATGAAATTTAAAAGTCAAATACTGCTTTGTATTAGGAATTCACAATTTTTATATGCACTTAGGTTAATAAAGATTTTACAATAACCATTTGTGACTGGGCATATGATAATTTGTGGGAGAAACGTAGTGCCGTACCTTAGGTAAGATGTGTTTGATTCTGCTCCAAGTACTCACTTGGACCCAGAGAGCCTCAGAACTGTGCTTTGGTTTGCATTCCTGTCTCATCTAAACTTTATTTGAAAGGGATGGGGAGAAGCCCATCCAAACATTCCTCAATCCCAGATCAGAAGTTGCAAGGAGCTAATGTATTTTTGATTCCTGCTGTGCCTGTGGGGCATATCCATTTGTTTTATCCATCTTTGGAAAGTGTGCACAGAACTTCATAATAATGCACTTCAGCTCCTCGGTGGGGACTGCCAGGGCCTACAGTCAGAATCTTCCCCCGAATATGTGGCCTTTGAAGTGCATGTAGTTCCTGGGTTGTTGTGTTGGTTTCAAGGGACCACTGAAAGGAAAGGTTTAGAAGTTGAAGCTCTCAGCTGGTTGTGGGTGGTAGAGAGTACCTTTGTGCTGTTTTCATCAACATGAACTAAAGGCTACAAAGAGAAAAAAAATACAGAGAATTTGCAAGTTTAGAGTCAGCAAAGACGAATTGTTACCATGTGGCTTTTCTTGATATTGATGAGGCTTTTCCTGGAATTGCAGAAAAATAAAGGTATGCTCTGAAAAACATTAAAACTGAAACACTGGATCCCATTCTCCAGAGATACTGTCTCATATTATTAGTTTTCAGATGTCAAGAAATTTATGATATATTTATGAAAAAATCACCATGTTTTATTTTAACTCAGCTAGCTTTAAGTACTACTTTGCCTGTGTAGTCAGTGCTATTCAGCAGAAATAGAAAATACATATAAATATCCTAGTTGTCATACCAAGAAAAGAAAATTAAACAGATTATTTTATTTTAATTTTCCATAACCCAAGATAACTTCACTGGTATTGTTTAACCTGTAACCAACATACATCTTATTAAATGAGATCTTATATGTTTATTTTTGTAATAGACTTTGAAATCCTATGTATATTTTATACTCAAATTATATTCCAACTGGTACTATCCATATTGTAGGTATTAACATAGCATGTGTGGTTTGTGGCTTCTGTGTTGGTCACAGACATTCTAAGCTGGGACATTTATAAATTTCTGATGTGGACATGCTGGTTATATATTGGTTTAGTAAATGTAATATGACCATATATCACAATCCTTGAGTTTTTATTTGAGGGAGGTAGTGAAGGCATGATGAATGTTATTCAAATTGTTGTGCTCTGTGTGGATGAATATAGTTATCTACAAATTGTCTTTGTGTATGTGTCCTGTCCATGAGTACATGTATAATAAAACTTAGGTTAAAGATATTAATAAAATATTCTTTATTATTAATTTTTAAAATTATCATATACACTATATTTAAAAATTATCATAGTACATATATAAAGTTATAGTTATATATATGTACATATATATATATACTATAACTCTGTGTAGATACATAACACAATATATACACATAACTATATAGTCACAGTTTTTACACACACATACACACACACACACACACACATACACACACACACACGATCATTATTTAACTCATGTAGTTTTAGCTCTAGTAAGTGAAGGTGGCAGAAATAATGCTGCTTTTACCCAGAAGCACATAACTGAACATCCATCTGTGAATTCCTTCTAGCCAGGCAAAAAGAAGTCATTGTGGTGTAATTGAGTTATGATCTTGGGATTGGGAGTTTGCCTTAGATTTCTCAAGTAGGTCATAAATATTTTAGTAAATTGAAGAGAGAGGTAAGAGAATCCAGGAAGACTTGGATGATGGCAGAGAGCCGAGTGAAGTAAGAAGGCTAAGCATGCCTTGCTGGCTTTCTGATAGAGCAAGGGGCCAAAGAGTATGAGCAACCTTCAGAAACTAGACAAGGCAAGGAAATAGCATCTCTCCAGTCATCCTGAAGACTACACCCCTACTACTGTCTCTCATCTTGAGTTTAGTCTAGTGAGAACTGCTTGAGACTTCTGCCTTTTAAAACTGCAAGATAAAGTTTTGTTATTTTCAATCACTAGATCTGTGGTAAATGGTTACTTTACCAAGTTACTATATATATATATATGCATCCTGAGTGATCAGGTTATTTAAAAGCTACTACTTCCAGCTATTAGAAAAAGAGCAAGTTCTCTGATACAAGACCTAAGTGCTTCTTTCCCTGAACCACTTGGCTGAGGACTCTCCCCCTCTGGTTATATACAGTATTGTCTTGCTGACCCTATATAGAAACTACAGGTAATGTACAGGGCAGCAATCAGCTATCTTAGAGCCTGCATTCCCATGACTATTACAGGGCCAGCATCTTACATTCTCATACTCATCTCATGATCAGTCACACTAAGTATCTGACTTTGTGAGTGAGTATCTAAAGGCTTATATTCTACATTCTATGTGTTCTGTGTGGTGGACTGCAAAAATCAAGCATAGTGTTGTAGGGTTGAGCATGGCTCTTCTTTCCTGCCTTGTCTCTCTCTCTGTTCATGTGTTTGAAGGCTGTATGTTTTCTGAAATTCTCTGAGACCTACTAAGAATTGATATTTGGAAGCTCTTTAGCCAACTAAACAATGTTTGTGTTTTAATTTCATTTTCATTTAGAAAAAATTGATATAGGGGCTGTCCTTCCTCTACTCAAAAAGATGTATATCTGGGGCATTCTTGGCAAAGACATTGGGACTAGGACACTTCAACAGTTATGCTCTATATCACAGGGCTCTGCCAGGGCTTGTTTGGTGTTTTCTCAGCTGGTTACTGACTCTCTTCTTCTCACTCCTATGTAGATGTAGGCAGGATTATGGTCTTTCCTTTAAAGGATTTGATGCATCCTCCGTGTTTTTACCTTTGATGTATATTTTGTATATTCAACTACTCATGGCAGGGGATTGGAAGGCTGAGAAAAAATTGATTCTCCCAGAAAACACATCTGGAATTCACAATTTTGCCTTTCAAGGAGAATGTCATTCACTTCATGCTCGGTCACCCCACCCCAGTATCATTTAGAATGGATGACTTAAAATCACAGAGGAAGTCATCTTTGAATGGCAGTACCAGTAATGAACAAGTCACTTCAGTGGCAACTTGTATTGTTTAAAATTACAGAGTTCACACAGAATACAATTACTTCCAAAAAGCTTCTTTTGACTGTTGTTAGAGGACGTCATGACCAGACACAAAGCTGTCCCACCCGCACTCCTCATCATTTTCCTCTCATAGGTGATTCTGAGTCATTTAGGAAGATGGTGCCCAAAGCCAGACCTTGAAGAACATGGGCTATTGTAGAAGTCCTGAGTATGTGGGTAGGCAAGTAGCTTGTAGGACAATGATGTGAAAAATTTGACCCAGGTCTGTGTTCCCCTGGAGTAATAGAACTTGGAATTTCAATTTATTCGAATGTTCTGCAGGGCCTTAGAGTCCTCTCAACAGAGATGCCCTCTAAATCAATCAAGGCTAGTCATTTAGTTGATATCTGTTGTTGCTGAGCGCCTTGTAGAAAGAAAAGTTAAATCTAGGAGCCTGAAGAATATTCCACATTTGAAGAGGCAGGAATTTGGAGGAAAGATGAAAATCAGAAGGCCTAGAAGGATGAACTAAGGATGAACTATCAATGTCTGGGCTGCCCAATATATTGAGAGTATGTGGTCCAGGCTTATAATACTAGTGCTAGAGACACTGAGGCAGGAGGATCTTGAATTCAAGACCAGTTTAGGATACATAACAAAATCCTGTCCCCCAAATGTCAAATAAAAAGTGGTAAAGCCTGGACACTCAAGAACAGAATTATTTCTGATTGTCTTATCCACGGTGCTTATAAAATTATGTGTTCTATTCTTACCAGTTTGGAGTCAGGCTCTGAGGGTCTGGTTGTTTCTGACCTGCTTTCATATACCTACTCTGCTGGGTCTGGGTAGTACACTTTTAACAGTAAAAATGGAAACTGTGTCTATGTACCAACACTAAACACAGATGTTCTCAAGCTAGAATCTTGTTTCTACCAGGTCCTTCCAACAGGAACTGAGGTCACTTTGGGGTTGCTTCTGCCAGGTGCTATAGGAAGATTATGGAATTGCGCTTGACTGAAAGGGTTTTGCATTTGAAAATGACATTAAGTTCCTGAGAACTGAAACACCTCATATTCTGTATCCTTTTTCTGGTTGGTCAGAATCACTCCAGGATGCTCTCATTTTTTTTTTCTCTTTACGACCATTTTTAGTTACCTGTCTGCTTTCAAGTATTTTTCATTGCCCTTGAAAACAATTTTTCTGTTTTCAAAGGAGTCAAATATGTAGAAAATGGTATAGAAAACTTATGAGAATCCTAGTGGCAATTCAGGACCCATGTAGAGAAGGGCAATACCTCATACTCCTACTGGCCACTCTGGTTCCTCCATTGAACTTACCAAAGTTGTTGAGATAATACACACACACACACACACACACACACACACACACACACACACACACACACCATTAAGGGGTGAAGAACAGTAATTACAGGGAAGCTTCATGGGAGCTGGAATCCAGATCTGGATTTCCATCCAAAGTGTAGGCAGCTTTCTCTACACTGCTTGAGGACAGTCTTTCTCTTTTCTCTGTTATCTGGTTCCTCTTGTCTGTGTGTGGAGTGGCTGTCCCAGCTCTTTTCTATCCTAGCTAGGAATGCAGACAATGTCCCCCTCCCTCTTTATTCTGCACTGAGCTCCACTCAGTTTGTTCCACCCTTAAATTTTCTGTAGAGGACATGGCTTATTTCAATTTCTGTAGTGCCCAGCCAGAAAGGACATGTGAAATCATGGGACAGAAAGTTCCTGATACCTATTTGGGACATCGTGAGATATTATCTCTGCTTGTCTTCATGACCAGCACCTGTCACCATGCTCCCCTGTCTTCCCAGGGATGTGGTATTTGTTTTCTTGTTTCAGGGTTTTTAAGCTGAATTTGTAGATTTATATTCTATGTTTTAGTTTTCTTATTTAACATTATTTTGTATTTACTTACTTTAGCTTATAATAAATGTGTGGGTTTTTACATAATTGGATTTTATTAGTTTTTTTTGTTTAGCATGTTTTTAAATGCATTAGCATTAAAATTTGTTTTGCTATTTCAAATGGAATGTTTTAAACTTTTAAAATTATTTGAAGTCTTATAGGAAATAGTTATGACATAGGGGTGAGGTATATTTGTTCTGTTGTCTTCAATATGGAAAGTGAAATTAAGTAGCTGAGTATCTTATCCCTGTGAAGTGGGAACAAAAGTTAAGTCAGAGTTTCATGCTATATCTAAGGCTAGCTAAAAGCCTTATTTGGTCCAGGATGGCTTTGAAATTACAGTAATCCTCCTGCCTTATAAAGTCTAACATGAAAATCTTATTTGTATATTATATATTCATTTTCTATATGTTTATTGCTTTTGGAATCATGTATAAATATAATAATGTGTGGATCTTTATGCTTTATAGTGTTTTTTAGATTAGAGCCAGACTGTCCCATATATTCATACTGTATTTATTTTCATATTGAATTTCTGACATCCCTCCTCAGCATGAAAAGAAGTTCCTAGTGATAGATTCTCACCTACCCATCCCTCCCCACATACCAGGCCAAACAACTGCTGCTCATTAGGGATCAGGACACTTAGGACTTTTAAATTTCAGAATCTCTTTTTTGGGGGATTTTTAAATAAAGTTGGCTCTTTAGTCAACTTAGATATAGTGATCCCTTCAGTGCCTGCCTCATTGCTCCTTGGCTGGCTTTTGCTGGTAACTAAGCACTGCAGCTCACACATTTAATTGTCTTCTTGGCTAATCCATCACAGGAAAGAAGTCAGCTGGAAGGAGGTACCATAAAGTCTCATGAGGACCCACTTCCTGGAAGCAAACTAGATCCTGGAGAGGTCATTCTTGACCCACAAGAGTGTCATTTCTCCCCCATGTTTCTTTTAATTTTTTTTCTTTCTGGTGTCATCCTGCTCTTCAGGCCATTAGCTATTTCAGTGAGTCACTTCTCAGCTAACTATCTCACCCAACTCAGAAAAAGCAGCGTCAACTCCTGAAGGCAACAGAAATAGCAGATCAGGAAGAAAATATGGGACATTATTTTTGTCCTATGATGTCATCAGTCAATCAGAATCCACATTCCACATGCCGTTTGCAGGTCCTTTAGGATGGGGGTGTTTTAACTGTCTGGACTCTACAGTATGTTTTAGAATCATTAGTTCTTCCCAGAATAGTTTTTCCCATACGACAGAGTTGCTGACTTAGAAGGAATGTGTTTCCAAGGCAATTAGGGGCAAGACTGGACTATGGAGGGTGAGATGGATTCTGGTCCTCTCTCTTTGGCAGCTTGGTCTGCATTCTGTCCATGCTCACATAGCGTCTACCTCTAACTGACAGATTTGACATCCGTGTTCGGGATGGATTATAGAAGTTTTCACAGACACCTTCCCAGAGTACAGAATGTCTTTGCATTTAACTTTCATCCAAACAACTATTTTAATCCTTAGCAGAGTAGTTATTCTTTTGAAATGGTAAATTGTGGGTAAATGTCAAGAGAGCTGTGAAACTATTTGTGTCGTATTTAAAACATTCACATTCAATTAAACCTGATTTCATTTCAAATCTATTCAACTCTAGTAGGTGGGGTGTCCAGGCTTGCCTTCCTAAGCCTTTGTCTCTCAGTAAACTGTGGAATGTGGAGGTGGTTCTGGGTCATTTCTTTGTAGTTCTTTATAACCTCCTTACAAGTAAGGAAGGCAGGCAGGGAGTCTAGAAGTTCAGCATTCAGCAAAATTGCCTTGAAACATGAAACTACAAGTCTACATGATTGATTGGGGGAAGATTTCAGTAAGTGATACTCAAATTAAGACATTAAGTAAGTGACTTTAAGCAAAAATTATTCCGCTAATACAGGAGTTAAAAAATAAGATGACATAACAATCCACCACATACCTTGAGATACGGGCAGGCAATATGGGGGTTTCTGTTCTCCCCCCCCCCACTACATCCAGCCTCTAAATTGAACAGCTGCCGGTTGTTATTTCTTTTCATTTCTTTGACTTGTCAAGAGGAAAAAGGTCAGAAGTGATCAGCAGCTCTCACTGTTTAACAGACAGAAGCCTGTAATTGAGAGTAATTCCCGTGCAATTTGGTAGGTAGGGGCTGTGGCAGACTGGCTTTCAGAAGCTGCGCTGAGAGAGAAGCACCAGTATTCTGTAAGTGAATCAACTTAATTCACCTGGCCACAGATCGTTTCTGATTTTAACCAAAATGCACCACGCTGTAGTGCTCACATTAATGTCTTTCTCTGAGAAGAATAGAAGTGTAATTTATTTTTAACTCTACTGGAGTGCCCTGCAGCTAAAAAACATACTGTAGCCTGGAAATTCTGGTTATGAAATTCTGCACTTTTAAGAAGAAATCCTGGTTTATTATTATTTCTTTGTCAGAGACATTTACATTCCTATTTACTATTGAAACCCTGTGGTTGTACAGATGTTTCACCTCAAAGGGAATGAGGGAGTTTACTTTTGACTGACCATTGGCCAGGACCTCAGATTTATGCCACTCTGGAAAGCATACTCCACCATAGAAATAGTTCTATGTGATTGTGTTAGGACAAAGCAAAGAAAGTCATAATTCAAGGAATTTAATAAATGAATCATTGGGGACCATAATATGTAGGTTAGAGCAAAGCAATGCCAATTCTGTTACAGAGTTGTGGTTGTTATCTGATGAAATGCCTAGATTTGGGAGGGTAGAAGTCAATGGTTTCCTAAGAAAAGATCTTAGAGGTTTTGATAGTTGTAGGTTGTTAGGTCAGACATGATTATGGGCAATAAATAGCTTTCAAAGGGACTAAAACTAACCCAAGATAATTTGGTTCTGGTCTATGATGTATTCTTTACTCCAAAGTCATCTGGCCTTTTGAGATCTTTAACATAGATGGGTGGAGCTTTCTCCCCTCCTTCTCCACCTGATCCATCTCATTCTTACAGTTCGGTTTATAGCAGACATGAAAATCATGCATGTCTTCCTTAGTAGAGTTAGCTGTAAAGTGTAATGTAATATCTTTTATTACAGTGCAATATAGACTATAATGTAAGTTAAAGGTGTTTTGGACGTGTGTGGATTGATTTCTTTATAAAACAGCACTCTGTTGAAACTGGAAGGATAGAATGAAGTCTACCCTCTGTGCACGTAAACTCTATAAAACCTCGTCTATGGGCAAAGCTTGTGCAGTTCTTAAGGTTGTTTCAAAGCAAGACTGAAACTAAAGTGAACCTTTCAGGAGAAAACATGAGTTCATTTAATTCTAATTTGAATTAATTCTAATTTGACTTTGTATAGCAGAAAGTAAATTGAAATTATGTTTGCAAAATTTATAATGTGTCATAAGCATGAGTGTACAAAATAATGTGTTTATTCTCTCCCCAAAATGAGACCTGAATCGTATTTCTCTTTAATGTAATCATGGTATACAAAGAAATTGCCAAGGCCTCTTAGGTCACCAAAGCCAATTATAGTCCTACATTTGATGGGCCATGTTGGGCTGAAATTAGTAAACACTCTTAACAATAAGTGTAAATGGACCATGTCATGTCAAAAAATGTATATGGATATTACAAAAACTCCACATAATTCAGGGGTATCAATTTAACATTATTCTTAAGATATATGAGATCATTCTACTTGAGCAACATTTCTTTCCATAGTTTGATTTGATAAGCAGTCATCCTACAATGATAACATATATGCACTTTCTTAAGTAGGAGGAACTGTAATTTTTAGAAGCATGACTTGAACCACAAACAGAAGAATGATTACCAGCTATGATAGGTAGCCCTGTATTATTTCACACTTAGAGGAGAGATGCAAATGAATGAATTAAATTAGGAGCCCAATTTTCTTTTTAAATCAGTATTTCTGCCTGTCAGAACCCAGACCATAGTGCATTATTCTTAATAGACTGTGATTTGTATTGAAATAGAACAATAAATCTGTTTATTGAAATTTATTTGCTGCTTGGGGTTTAGTCGCTCTAACTCCGTGCATGAGCAGAGTGGGTGTAATAGGCAGGGCTGGCAATGCAGCAGAATGCCATTTAGTAAGTGATCACACACTATCTAGACTGAAGACTGATCACCAGGGAGATGAGGTCCCATGCATGGCATTCACTATTTTACACTGCACTGTTCCACTGAAAACCCCCGAGTTCTGCCGATGCTGCCAGCAGGGTAATAGTCTGCCTTCATGCCTCATTTTTAAAAAATGCTTACAGACTTTGGTCTTCCAAGGCCAGCTTTTCTCTTGAATTTCTTCTTCCACTTCAGTTGTGTATTATTTGGGGTGATTTCATTTACTTTCTTCTCTGAGTTCATGAAGCCGATTTAATGACGGGCTTATGATGTGTTGACTCTAATTGACACGAAGGTTTCACAATATACAGGCTGACTCCAGGGAGAGGCTTTTGTTTAGTGTTTCCAGGCTATCCTTGCTAAAGATATAGGATGAATAATTACAAAGGGAAAAACAGTCAGTTCCATTTGATTCCCCCATACACCCTTCTGGATAAGAAGGTTGCTTTGTCCTTGTCTTAGTTTATACAGTCTCAGTGGGGCTCTGCTCAAAACATGATCTTTTTCAGCTTTTATGAGATATTACTTGATACTGCAGAGAAAAGACATTATGAAGTGAAATGATGGCTTGCCTTTAATGAGGAACATGCACTACAGGCGGCTAAGAAAAAACCCTGTTTCTCTTTATAACAGGGAGTGTGAAATGTTTGCGAGGAAATGACCAGGTAGCTGTTTTGGTTTTTAAAAATCCTAAAACCTGCCTATAAAGTTGACAGGCAGAGACCTTACACCTTCTTTGTAGGTCTTCTACTCTAAGGCATCATCTCTGGCCTTGGTATTGCATGCCTCTCTTATTGTTGACAGAGTAGGAGACTCACCTCTGCCAGAAGAGGTATAATCATTGGATATGAAACACTTAGGAGATAAATGTGATGGAATAGCCCAGTTGTGTTTTGATCATCCTCAGGCTCTATATCTGACCTGCATACACAGTGTCCACAGAGCAACCTGTCACTACCCTGATCCTTTGGGATTACAGTTGAACCTTCCTTTTTTTTTCTTGCTTTTCAATACTGCAGAACATTTTACATTTTTTTAAAAAAGATTTATTTTCATATAGTAAATGTTTTAATGCACATTCATATAGTCACACTTTGTCAAGGTCCCAAAGACAACAAAATAAAAAAATGACAAGAGTTTTATTTTTTCTACAAATTGTAGTAGAATAATTGAATATACAGTATAAAAATATAAGCCTAGACACAGCCTTGCCATTTATTAAAATGAACAATAGACTAAAATATAAAATTTAGAAGAAAAAAATGGAAGAAAAAATTCATGCAGTCTTGTGTTTGGTATTAAGCTTCTATATCTAACAGCAAAAATGTGACTCAAGGCAGAATGTGACCCACGACATACAGCTTTGCTAGGACAATACCATAGTCTCTGCAGAAGACTCTATTATGAGAACAGAACATTAACCCAGACTAGGGGAATAGAAATGGAGAGACTAACCTCAGAGAATGGTAAAGGATTTGGGTCCTTCATAACAGATTTTATAATGGTAAGAAAACAAGGTCATTTAAAAACAAGCAAATGCTGCATATACCACATTATAAAAGATTCAGAGACAGAAGGTAGATGAAGAAATGTGCAAGAGTATACTCTGAAGAGAAGCATGGGTACCACAAAACACCTACTAGAATAGACAAAACCTGAGAAAACGGATTAAGCCATCACTAGGAAGTCACTAGATTGAGACGAATTCTCAGGTTGTTTTAGAGAATGTCAAATTCTGTGATCACTTTATGAAACAGTTTTTCTATTTCTTACAAAGTTAAGCACAGTTTTGTCATAAACTCTGTCATCATGTTCCTATCTAAGGGACGTGAAAGCATCGGCTCTTACCAGAGTCTACTACATAAGAATGCCAAAGGCAGAAGGGACCTAAGCAAATTGTGATGCAGCTGCATGGTAGGGCATTATTAAACAATTACAAAGATGAGCTCTTACTACACTAAAGATAATGCGGAAGTTATACAGCTATAGCCAGCCTGGAAAAGCATCATATTATATGACAGCAATTATATGGATTGCTGATACAACTGAAGTGTTAGAGGCAAATCTTATCAGTGGTTCTCAGAGCTCTGGGGCTAAGGCCAAACAGGTGAAGGACAGGGACAAACTGTTCTGTCATCCTGTCATGATGGACATGCAACACTCTTTTATCAAAGACTTTGAGGGTGTACAACTTAGACTATGCATCATAATGGATGGAAACTAGAAATCATGCAGGAGTTTAATAGATATGTGCTGGAAAGATGTGTCACAGAACATGGAAACTCCAGATCTCTGACTAATTTGTTCTAAGATCTCCAGGCCAGAAGCTATAGAGGTACGAATCTCTAGACACACAGCTTTTCCTCATTCCTGCCTATGAATGTTAATTCCTAAATTCAGCATGTGAGAGGTTAACACCAACAATTAGTGGTAGATTAAGATATTTGTAAACAACACCTTGCAATATAAGTAATTTCAGTCTGATCATTTCCCAAAATATTTTAAGTTCTCAGTGCACTATAGAGACATTTTGAATCATACCCTACAAAGAGAAACTACTGTCATGGGAATCTGTTGTGGCCTCAGTATATAAAATACCTAACTAAAGGGAGTGTGAGAGAGTCCTTTGATAAACCACTGGGAATAAATGTCTTTTGTAAAGTTAAACACAAGGCAGACTTGGATCATGTTATAACTAAGGAGATGGTTTTCCTTAGTGTTATAGATTAAAATTTTGAAACATTTTGGGGTGTGTGTGTCTCCATGTTTGTTTAACTGTCGGACTGTCCATCTATCTGTCTAGACTTGGGTGATTAAGTAAATAGGTGGCATATAGTTTCTGAAAGCCAGCCTCAACAGTTTTGTTGGGATCGGTAGGATGTTACAGAGAAGTAGAAAAAAAACACTTGGATAACCATGCAGTGATAAATTAGGCCGATACTCTCTAACTCTGTTCACCCTAATATAGACACTAATGACTGATTTAGAGGTAATCTATAGACACACTCATGCACAGAAATAATCACTGACCTAGAAGTATCTATAGATGCACTTCTACATTTTCTTGTCCTATTAGCTAAGTCACTTGGGAACAATGAATACACTAATACCAAGATCTCAGTTTCCAATGCCATTTTTCCACTAACATGACCAAAGCTCTTTGTAGATTACACTTCATTCTAAGACTGGGGTAGAAAACCTAGTAGTTGTGCCTTGTAGAGGGAGGGGCTGATTCTTTAACTGATTCTTGATTGTGTCAATAAAGAAGGCTGAAGCCAATTAATGGGCAAAAGGAAAAATGTGGAACTTCAGGGTCCCAGGAGGAGAAAGAAGAGTAGACACAAGGAGAGAGGAGGGAGTTCTTCAGGCCTGGCTTTGGAATGGGTAGGATGACAGCCATATAATGTTTTGGGACTGCCAGAACTGGTGGCCTGTACCATCAGCGGATGGCTAATATATGCTAGCTGATAAGGTTATGACAGGAGATTGGTGGCTCACAATAACCAATTGTGTTATCTGGCAAGTTTTAAAATAATAAAGCTGTATAAGTGTTTTTCTCCACAGAGCTAAGGTGGGCAGAGAAAGAGAACAGCCAGGTGGTAGCTTGGGAAAGCTAGATGAGAGGGATGGGCAAATTGGGAGTGAGGCCTGTGGCAGCTGATCTCAAAGCTCAACCAAGAGAAGTCAGAGCAGGGGCCATGGCCCAGGCAAGGAGGTAGCATGATTGTTTAAAACTAGACGCAACAGAGCCTTGAGTATTTTCTGGTGTCAAGCAAGAACATATACAAAATCCAAAATGATGAAAGTATATGATAGGGCCATGTTTACTAATTCATAGACTAAGTATAGATGCTTTACTTTGAGTCACAAGTAGCTTTGGACTGTAAATCAAAGACTTTGGCTTCCATATGGAAATGAATAAATTTTTATGTAAATTAATAAAAAGAGAAGAGATCTGTGAAAGAGAATTCCAGATAGACAAACTGTTATGAAATAGATGTTTACTTTCCACCTGGGAGTATTGGCGATCATACTTCTTCATATGAACAGCCATGAGGCTAAGAGAGCCATTCTTTTTGTTTTCTGTATGTGAGGAGAAGTATCTTCACTAATAATATGTCCTTCGAAGGAGAGGAAGTCTGCTTTATTTCCTTGACTGAAATATTCTGCTGCTTTCCCCCCTCCCCGCCCCCGTCCGCCCCCGTCCACATGCACAAAGAATAAAGGAAAAACTGAGTGCCTCACTTGAACAAACTTTTCATAAGAAGCCCACTAGGATTTTGCCTAGCAACTACATGCAGCTAAATATGAAGAGAGAAATCTGCTGACATGTCTTGCACTATTTAAAGGTGTTAATGGGCCTGGTCTTGACAGAGCTCCTGGCTGGTAGAATCGCCAGCTTCAGACCTGCAGTGAAAACAGTTCTTGCTGCTTAGCCTAGATAAATCTAGCTCTGGGGTGTCTGTCTTTCCGTGGGCATTCTGAGTGTCCATCTGTCCATATCCTGTATACTCCTAGAATTCACATTTCACTTCTCACAGGAGCAGCTATAAGACGATTGTTCCATGGGAGTTAGGGATTCTGGATGACTCTGGATGACACTAGCCATGTAAGGGGCCATGCTTACACCAAGGGGGAAAGTAGAAGCTATATAACAAGGGTAGAGAATGTTGCATTCCTTTGGAGTGAAGTATAGGCTAAATTAATAAATAGGAGTTACAATATAAGAGATATGAGAGCCTAGAGGGGAAGTCATGGGATGACTTTGTAGTACTGAAGAACTGGGCAGGTGAAAATTAGCATCACTGGCAGCTAGAGAAACCCATCAGGTGTATTTTACCTTATTTGCAGGAGGCCAAAGCAGGGTCTCATGCTTTAATTTCCCAAATGCTTCATACCTTTTCTTTTCTTCTTCTCTTGATTTTCTTTCCCATTCCTTTCCTCTCCATTTCTCTTTCTCCCCTTCCCCCTTCCCTTTCGTCTTCCCTTACCCCTTCCTTCTCTCTCATCCCTCTCATCCCTCCTCTGCCTCCCTTCCCTTCCTTCCTCCCTCCCTTCCTTCCTCCCTTCCCTTACTCTCTTCCTCCCTCCTTTCCTCCATCTCTCCCTCCCTTCTTTTCTTCCTTCTGCACACTAGATCAGATACAGTCCAGGCTGGCCTTGAGTTTTCTATTACATGATCAAGGATGACTTTGGCCAACTGATTCTTTGGTTTCCACCTCCTAAATGCTGGGGATACAGGACAAAGTCACCTTGCGGTATTTCATAAGATGTGATGAATTCAACACAGGGTTTTGAGCATGTCAAGTAAGCAAATTTAGAAACAACATCTCTGATATCACATAGTGTTAGGACCCCTAGCCTATTAAGTGTATGTACTTGGGAAATTCCCCTACCAAAGTGGCCACATCTTCCGCTGAAGATCATACCCTGTCACTGTAGGGAACTGAAGACTAACACGATGTTCACACAGGGTTTTATTTCTCATCTTTTAGCTGCTTAGTAAATAGCATCCAGGTGGTACTTTTTACCCACTGTAGTTGAAGGAACTGTAATTTTTTTTCTCTAAACTCCATTTGAAAGTAGGAACTAACATTTCACATTATCTAATAAAAATAGATGCTTTATTTAAAATATGTTGAGTCCTTTACATTTTGTGAATGATGTATATATTAAATAATAATCAGCTTAATTCTCTTTGTCTAATTTTCAGTATACTGATTCAGAAAGAATGTGACCTTCCCATCTGGTTCTTTGAAGTGCAGATTTGACTCAAATTTGAGATACAGTGTTTTATTGAGGTTCTAAAAAATAAATGTGTTGCTTTTTTTTTTTCAAAGCATTAGCATCAAATCAGAAATGAAGGCTTCTCTACATTTTTTACAACATACATTCTGCTTTTCCTAACAGAGAATTAAAAAATAAAATACATATCATCCTGCATGTCTAAGACAAAAAATGGTGTGAAAATGACAAGAAATGGAGCTGTTGAGAGGCAGCTCTGCAGACTCTTTCTTGCAAGCTAGAAAAAGCAAGCTTTGGCCAACTCAGGCTCTGCTTCCTCTTGTCTCAGGGAGAACTCAGCTCTCTCAGATTAGGGTGAGGGGGAAATGCAGAGCAGCAGGTGGCCTGTAACTCTGACAATCCCCAACCATCCTGTCATGTTTTAATGATTCTCTTGCAGGTGTGAAGAGTTTTTTCCCTCCTCTTTTTATAACTTCAGCATACAGCACCAGTCGGGTTATTTTGGTTGCAAGAGCATGGTATACTTTTCTCCTTTTCAAGTAAAATTTGACTCCCCCTCCACACACACAACCTTGGTTTTCTTAGCTATAAGATCACTTCAGGGTGACCTTGCACATCTTCTGAGGAAGGGCCTTAGTTTTTGTTGAACTTGCCTGTCACTTCTATAAGCTGTCTAAGCCCACCCATTTCTTCTCTGAAAGACAGATTTTCTCAGGCCACATGATAATGATTGTGTGAGTTTCCATTGACCACACTTACATTACATAACATCATCTCTGTGAAGATCATACACGAGTTCAGTAACCCCCTCAAAGAAGTTAGAATTGTGGCTCAGAGTCTACTAGGAATTCACTGACTTGACTTCATGTCTTGTGTGTTTCTCTCTCTCTCCTCTCTCTCTCTCTCTCTCTCTCTCTCTCTCTGTGTATGTATGTGTGTGTGTGTGTGAGAGAGAGAGAGACAGAGAGACAGAGAGACAGAGAGACAGACAGAGAGACAGAGACAGAGAGACAGACAGAGAGACAGAGACAGAGAGACAGAGAGAGACAGAGAAACAGAGAGAGAGACAGAGAGAGACAGAGAGAGAGACAGAAAGAGACAGAGAGACAGACAGAGAGAGAGAGACAGAGAGAGAGAGAGACACAGAGAGAGAAGCTACAAAGTTACTGGCTTCTAGTTCCTGTCTTCCAACATGAACAAAGAAACCAATGTAGGAAGAGCAAGATGTCAGCAGTGTGAGTAGGAGGGCCATGTTTCCCACCGTGTTCTGATCCATGGTCTGAATGTGGCCAACACCTTGAATATTTGCCACCTTTAGTTATCTGACAACTCAGGAAGCCTGTTTTCTGTGGTATGTCACCTATGCATACCTGTATTGTCACTCAATGCCTGAGGGCTTAAGATTTCTTACCATGCATCCCTCTATCTCCACAAGCACACAGAAGTCTTGTCCTGAGCTATCCCACACTGAGATGATTTGCTCTGCCATTGTCTCCCAAATGATCGGTCACAGCACAAGTTGACTCTTTTACTAGCATAATCTAATTACATTCAGCGGACAATTGGAGACAGAGGACAGCATTAAGGACAAATATTTCAAAATGGCTCAGATTTGCATTCTGCATAGTGAATTGATCTCCCTGTGTGGCCCAGGGCAAAGAGCACAGACCTTTCAAAAGTCCCTGCCCTGTCCCCTCTTGACCTCATGACCCTCTGTGGGTTGTGTGAAGAAGCTGAACTTTGGTTTCTACTATGTGAAAGAGAATAAGGACACATACCAGAAAACTGATGTGAGGATTGGCTGAGACGGACCAGTTCCTAATGGCCTGTACTCAGCCTGCTGGTGGCAGTGAATAGTGCTGCTTTTCTTGCTTCATTTTAAGCCTCTGGAAAGATAATTTCGAGAACTATTTTTTTGAAAATCTACTTGAGTGCTGTCTTAGAGTACAATTAGCTGTAGGGATGCCTTCATATTTCCTGAAAAAAAGTATGTAGTTCACTGGGATTGTAGACACAAGATGATTGTGGACATTCTGTAGAAAGAAAAAGAAAGAAAATGATCCTAAACCCATCCACATTGGGAGACAAAGTAAACTTTTGTTGATGAGGAACTCCTCAGAGAGTGTAATGTTTTCAGTGTGGCACATTTGTAGGCAAGGAGTTTAGTTTCCGAGACTTGCTTGTATGTAGCCCTGACGCGTCTAACACTCTTTATGTAGACTAAGCTTCGAACTTTCAAAGATCTATCTGCCTCTTCCTCAATGTTTGGACAGAACATCATTGTTTTGGTTTTTTTGTTTTGTTTTCAATGTTCAGTTTCCTGTAATGACACCCCCCTCTCCCTTGAAAGGTAGGTGCAGGCAGCTAGGTGACTGATAAGACATGTTCACTTGAAAATCTTGCCCACGTGCTAGAAGGCCCCCTCTCAGGAAAAATACTCTTAAACCAGGGCCTGTCTCTTCACTACCAGGATCCAGTTTCCGCCATGTATACGACTCATAGTCCACCTACCAATTTGGACTCAGAGGAAAACAAGCTCTTGGTCTCAGAAGACCCAAGCACCAGAAATGGAGCTGTTGTTGGTTCTAAAGAGGATAACACCAGCAAAGGCATTCTTCCTCAGTTTGTCCAATCTCTGGAACATTCCAGTGATGAGGTTGCAACTCATGAAGGTCTGGGTGAGCTCTTCAGGGAAGCGGTACTCAGCATACCACAGGGACCAGCCATCTTTATCAAAGTGCTCCCAAAAATATGGGAGTGCCACAGCAAGAGTGTCTTCATTGGAGTACTTACGCTAAAACTCATCCAACACAAAGGTACTCTTGGGCAGGCGAGCGAAAGTGTCCTTGGCTTTGGCCTCAGCAGCCAATGCCTGCCCACACTCATCCATCTTTTCCTCAGGAGCTGGGGCAGCTGCCTTTTTTTCCTCTTTCCACTCAGCCTGGGGCTTCTGTTTCTCTTCCCGTGAACCCTTTTCTTTTCTTGGGGTCTCTTTTTTAGACTGGCTCTCTGCAAACTTCTTAGCATCAAACTGGGCTTCTTCTCACACAGCTTCACCTCCCCCAAGATAGCCCTGAACTGGGGCTGGTTAATGCAACTAAGGACTCATCAGTTGGTATTGGGGAAGGCCTGACGAAAAGAAGTCTCTAAGACCTGTTCATAGAGCCACACCAGGGTGCAGACAACTGTGATATCAGCTAGTGTCACTTGCTCACCCACCAGAGAAGCCCATGTGAGTGATGTGAGTGTTCATCGGCCCCAGGATTCACTTCACCTCCTCTTTACCATTTTCAGTGCTAACTGGAGGAGCGATATCACCGTCAGCAAAGCTCACCCACCGCACCACCTGAGCTTCTTTCTGCCTCTGACGCACTTCCCCGCAGCTCCTCATTGCTTACATAATAGGCAATGACATTGCGCTCAAACACACAGAATCAATCCATCAACACCCTCAAATGCTGGAAACTTGTGGGCAGGAAATTTTCGGAGAAATTCAGGGGTGCGGTTGGTTTGGCCAAAGTGGGAGTGGGGTGGTGTGGAGAGCTTGTGGACCTGAGCCCCACTGTACTGAGCAGCGATAAGGGCCTTAAAAGCCCTCCAGTTTTCAGGGTATGTGTACAGGGTCCTAGCTGCCATGGTGATCTCATCTCTTTCCACATGTTGGTTATTTCCTTTCTTCCCATTTCTTCCTTTCTTCCTTCCTTCCTTCCTTCCTTTCCTTCCTTCCTTCCTTCCTTTCTTTCTTTCTTTCTTTCTTTCTTTCTTTCTTTCTTTCTTTCTTTCTTTTTTGAAAATGGAAATTTTCAAATATGGTACTTAGTATGGTATTTTATTTGAATTTCTATCCTTTCTCATCCCTTTTCTCTCTCTGGTTATTATTTTTTACCCCATGACTTCTTTCTCCAGGTACAGGGATTCCATTTCCAGTGGAGGAGTATGAGAAGACCAAAGCAGGACTTAATTACTCAGGACCAGCCCCACAGTTCTTTCTACCAATCCAGCTTTCTGTCCATCATTCTCAACACACATCTTTATGCAATGGGGACCTACTGGGAAAACTGATGCTCCCAGCTTCCAGACACTTGTCCGTCTGTGCTCTCTTTCTGCAGGAAGACGCAGGGGTATGTCTTTCTGTATGAAGGCTGGTGTCAGGTGCTTGTTTATACATCACATGGCCATCTAGCTTTGGGCATTATAACTCAACCATCCTTGTTTGAGGCTGTGTTGTTTGCTTTTATGAAAAGTACATAATTTGACTGCTTTCTCTTGGGCTCTGTCTGAATCATTGTCTCTTTAGAATGGTTCTACCTAATACACAGTTTACTGTCACCTGTAGCTATATAAGTGTAGATCAATTTCAATAAAATAAACTTCAAGTACATTATTTTTGTCAATAACGTGAATCCCATTTTAAATGTTCACTTGGTCTGTGTGACATTTGGAAAGGACCACGTGGGATATTTATGTTTGGCCATAAAGTTTTTTTTTAGAACATGCACATAAGAATGAGCAGTTGTTAGGGCTTTGTGGATAACGGTGTGAGTCCTAACATGGTCTGACTGGTAGGTTGGTGGAAGAGGAGGTACTGGTAATGTTCTTCATGTTGAAAAGTATATAGGGATAGTGTACACTCCATGATCCACATGTTGGAAAGTATATAGGAATAGTGAACACTCCTTGACTTTATTATGTTTTGTAAAATGTATTTTAAGAATGAGCTCAGTATCTGTCCTAAGAATCTGTCCTCTCTTTTCTAAGATTTCTACATTATCTCCTTACTGATGTTACTATATAGACCTACAAAAAAGTCAGTGTATTTAACAAAAATCAGTTATTTTAAACGTTTCACTTTTTTGTGTACCTCAGATTCTTCCTTCTTGTAAACCATTTCTACTCAGAGCTGCCCTGTAGCTCAGGTTGAGAATCTATTGATAGTTTTCAGACTCGGCTCAGAGGTTCTTCTTCCGCAGAGTCCCAGCTTCCCTTTCTTCAAGCACTCATGTAACATTAGCTTTAGATTTAATGTAGCAACAGGCATAGCTTTGATTTCTTCAGATTTAGGAATAAATATCCAGTATGTTAGACCCCGACTTTCTAGATTCTAAAGCTCCATTTTAATAAATAGCCAGCTCTGTGGGGGAAAGATGGTTTTATTAGCAGGCAGCATTAACACTGTTGGGCTCCGTGGTTAGGTTGACATAGTGTCATTGTTACAGAAGATAAAATTTGAAGGAGCATTTGCGGAGCAGTGAGCAATGGATGTTAGAACAATAGCTCAGGATTTTATGGGGGTTTAATCATTTTCCACCCCCATCCTTTCATTCAGACAGTCAGACCATATTTCTTGACATTTACTACACTGCGCACTGTATTAACTGCTGGCTGATTCAAAGACAAGAAGAGATGGCAATAAAGGATGCCAAGCTCTATGGCAGAGGAGAAAAGTATTTGACTGGTCTGAAGACTTGTCATCTGTGAACATGCCCAGGGTCCCAACTTAGACTGACCTTTCACATGGCTTAAAGTTCTGCTCTCACAATCTAGTGACTCTTAATGCATTTTGAACAATGATTTTTGCATTCATATGGTATAATGGCTTTACAGATTGTGTAGCCAAGGTTATAAGAAAGCTTAAAGGGTATATCAAAGGATTCCTTAATTTTAATGTGGTATATCTCAAAAAGATATCATGAAGGAACCAATATCTAAATCAAGATGTGAAACTGGCCACTCAGGACAGAATTGCACAAAAATTCCTGACAAATTCTCAGTGAGCAGGGCAGAGAAATTACACTAATAATGAATACCCCAAACCTTAATTCCCCTAAACTTTGACATCCCCACCTTCTAAAGGTACCTGTTTTGTGGATACCATCATGGTAGCCTCCATTTCATAATCCTTACTGAGCCTCTTATGTACAAAGTATGCATGCATGCATGGATCACCGTGCCTCACCATTAGAAGCCACCAGCCATTCATCTTTGATTTCTGTCTGTATCGGTGTTTACAGTGGACTAACACTGACTAGCCTGTAGCATCTTAATTCTTTCTGTCGCAAAGGTTACAACGTAAGAGTGTACAAAGGCTCGGTGGGGACAGAGTGAATTCAATGGGCCTGCTGAGGTCTGTGACCCAAGAGAAAGATTTCCTTTGAGGATTCAGAGAAACCTTGTTTCCTTTGAGGTCCAGCCAATTGGCTGTAGCTTCCTATACTTACAAATGGATTAGGAAGTTTGAATATTTTCTAAAAATGTTCATTTTGGATTATAAGTAATCTAATACCATATGATATATGATATATTAAACAACATAATTATATCACTTTGTACATGCTATTGGACAGACACTGTCTGTTGTACATACATGGTGCTGCCTGCTAATATGTGAACCTTCCCCTCCTTCTAATTTTTGGAAGACCCTAGAATGTTCTTCAGAGTTTTGTACGTATAGAGAGAGGTCTTTTCCATGAAAAACACCTGTCATTTAACTGTTACTTCCACTTTGATAACACCTCCTTAGACATGTTAATATTCTGTGTCCTGTATAGCAAACCAAGTATGAGTTCTAAAGTCATAGCATACTTCAGAGAATCACTGGAGTATATCTCTATTATTTTGTATTTGGGAGAGGGTAGACAAAGAAACACACACAAGTCAAATAAATAATAGATCAGAATTGATGGAAACTATGAACTTTTGACCTCAAGGGCAACAATATCAAGAGACTGAGAAGACATGCTATTGGAGGCAAGCATCTGAAAATAACCCATCAATAGGGGTGCTGTTGCCACATATATACAACCCAACAATAACCAAGTACAAATAGCAACGGACTTGGGTAGACCTTGCTCCAGAGAAAACTTAATTTGACAGTAAGCATATGTACAATATCATAAATCTAAATCAAAGCTAAAAGACATCACCTCAGACCCACTAGGATGCTCATCATCAAGGAATAGACAGTAACTTCTGCTGGGTAAGAATGGGGAAAGTAGAACCCTTCCTGATGCTGGCAGAATGTATGGTATGGCTGTGAGGGGAAACAGGTTGGTATCTCCTCAAAAAGGGAAACCATATTTCCTTGATTTGTATCCAAGATCATATACACACACACAGACACACAGACCCCCCCACACACACACAACTTATATCAGCATTATTAGTAATTAAAAAATTAAAAGGTGAAACTATATACATATCTATTGGTGGAAACTAAACAATTTCTAGTATATAGAGACAGAACAGAAAAGGAAATACTGATTTTATTTTTTAACAATTATTTAGCATTTAAGCATTTTGTATACATTATAAGCATTTATTGATTTTTCTTTTGAAAAGTAAGTACTTGCTTTGCTTGGGGGGTAAAGAAAGGGCTTTGCACTTAAATAGAGAAAATTACTATCATATTATGAATGTGTAGCTGTTTTTGAATTGTTTTAGTGGTTAATGACAACAGTTGTACCCTAATGAAAACAAGTCATGCTCTTTGAAGCCGTTGCTCTTGTAGTGGTACTGAGTTGTCACTGCTCCTCAGCCTGGGCTTGCAACCATTTCTGTGAGCCTCAGTTTTGTGTCAGGAAGATAAAATAACCCAAACTTCAAAAGGTTGTAGCTTCTTTCAGTGTGGGAATGCATAGCAATTAGTTGGTTCAGCGTCTTGCTTATATTAAGTCTTAACAAAAACTAGCTGCTGTTGTCATAAATTATTATAATTGCTGTTTTAAATTACAAATGTCATGATCATGAGATGAGCAAAAGAAATAATGCCACATCCATGAAAAATGGAGGTAAAAGAAAAATGCTTTATTGGCTAGGTGATGCATGTAAGCTATGTGCTCTCTCTCTCTTTCTCTCTCTCTCCCTCTCTCTCTCCCTCCTTCCCTCTCTCCATCCCCTCTTCGCTCCCTCCCTTCTGCCCTACCAATTCAATTAAAATTCTAGTGATATACAAAAGTATACTGAATGGAGCATTTTTAAAAATTAAGTTGAATGTTTTTTATCACGAGTCAGCTCTATTCTATACCTGTCTAGAATGTTCCTACCAAGTTAGTTATTCTTGGTCTTAGATCTTGTGGTTTAGCCCCTCTGGCTTTTTTTATTTCTCTCCACACTAGGCTGTTTTCCGTGACAGGCATTCTCTTTGTTTTGAAGACCTTTTCTGCTCCCACCCACTTCCCTTATTTCATAGCCCAACAAAATGTACTTTCCTGATACCTGATCTGCAAACTACATCCATCCATCCTTTAACCAACTTCTTGTGGAGTGTGATGTTCATTTTCATTCTGTTTTTGTGATGACCTACAACTCACAGAACATCTTGTTGCATTAATAAAGGAGATTTTTTCAGTTGAAGCATTTTTCTATTTCAATAGTCTAGGATTTCCTTTAAAGCTGGGACACTGGGGAGGGAGGGAGTTGGTCATGGTTGTGTTCTAACAATGGGTCACTTGCTGGTACATCAAAGGCTTTTAAAGAAAAGGAAGTAATTAAAATGACCCATAGGTTGGTAGTATTGATAGTGTGAAAATAGCTTATTCTCAGAAGCTGTCAACAGATTCTTTATAATCTCCCTCAAAATTCCAGTGCTACTCATTAATACCTAGAAAAAAAAATCCTGAATCTATATGGATGCAACAAATTACCCTGACTAGTCGTGCAATCTTAAGGAAAAAGAGGAACAAGTAATGCTAGAGGAATGACAACAATATATGGTCTCAAACTAGACTGCAGAGCCATAGTGACATGAACAGTGTGGTACTGGCACAAAAGCAGACACAGAAACCATTAGGAATGCAGCATCCAGAAAGAAATCCTTACAACTATGCTGGTTAAACTTTACAAAGCTGTCCAACAATGTATATTGAAGAAGAGACAGACTTTTCAACAAGCAGTGCTTGGAAAACTAGATATAAACCTGGATCTACACACTTCTTCCTACATAAAAATGAATTCAAAATGGACCAGAGACTTTAATATAAAATCTGTAAGCTAGACTGCATAGAAAAAAAATAGAAGAAATACTTCGAGATACAATTATGGACTTCCTTTTAAAAATGTCCTTTTAAGGTCCCATAATTCAGGAAATAAATCCAAGGATTAACTATTGAGACTGTATAAAATTAAAATGTTTCTTCACAAAAAGGAAATAACAGAATAAAGCTGTAGGATGTGAGAAAAATATCTGCCCTGTATATCCTATGGGATTAACTTATTGAATCTTTAAAAGAACTGAGAAAGAAAATCAACCCTAAAACTGAATCACCTAGTGAATAAATGGGCTAATGAGTGGACCATGAGATGCTTGGAAATGTCTCAACTGCCTGCCAGGAAAATGCAGATCAAAACTACACAGGGTAGTCATGGTGGCTGACATGACAATGAGCGCTGGCAGAGAGGTGACAAGAACAGTGTTGGTTGCTCTGTAAACTGATACAGCCAGGGTGGAAGTCAGTGTGGACATTCCTCACAAAACCAAAACTACAACTACAGTGTGCTCCAACTCTACAGCTGTGGGGTAGCGACCTGAAATATGTGTAACAAACATACCGATGAGACTCCTGCTCATTCATGTTAGTGGTGGATATTAACACCATGTCACAGTCTAGAACCAGCATAGAAGCTCATCAACAGGTGAAATTGTAAAGAAATGTACATACATGCAACTGAACTTTATTTAGTCATGAAAATTGGTGGAACAGAAAATTATTATATTAAGCAAAGCAAGCCAGACTCGGATGTGCCAATATCACCTTTTCTTTTATATGAAAAATGTAGATAGAAGCTTTTGTGTATGTGTGTGCATGTGCATATGCATGTGTGTGTGCATGGATGTATATGTGTGTGTATGAGTGTATGAATATGCACATGTATACATGTAAGGTAACTATGAGAGAGGAGATAGATAAAGGGTAGGACGAAGAAGAGAATGTAATGAGATATCTGATAAGAAAACAGAAGCATGTCAATGTGATATTTATATGAAAATATCACAATCAAACCATTATTTTATATGTTAACTAAAAATACAATAAAAATAGGATTCTAAGAATGAGAAGTTGAAGCTTAAAATCAATTAGAATCTACAGGAGTTTAGAATCAACAGTTTAACTTAGCAATTTCACTGTAGAATTTTATATTTTAATTTTTATTGTATATTTTAATTGAATGTTTATATGGATGTGGCATACGCTATGCATACCAGAAATTCAAAGGTTCATTGTACCTTGTTTATTATAGAATTGCTTTATTGGTTTTATTGTAGAGTTTTCTTTATTGGCATGTGACAGCCTAGGCTGTCCCAAAACCAGTGCACAACCTTCTCTGTTTCTGTGGTCGCCTCTCCTCATCTTCCTATATTTACACTAGCATTACAAGTATTCAGGCTACTTATTTGACTTTTATGTGTCAATAGAAATTTCCCAGAATTTGAACTCTGATCCTCAAGCTCGTGCAGTAAGCTCTTTACTGATTCTGTACTCTGAGAAGAATTGATCTTTATTTCAGTAGAAACCATTCAGCTGTCCAGTTGTCATGCCCACCCCTCATGTCATATGCACATGTTATTGCCCCAAGGGTTCCATTGACAGAAACCCTTTGCTCTTTGTCTACTGATGGTCAGAGTCATTGGAAACCTAGGAAACAGCACTGAGCTTGTAGTGAAAATATTTGCTTATTATCAGCCGAAAGAAGATTTAAAAAAACATTCATCCTTCAGAAACAGTGATTTGTATTTCAAATTAGGGAGGAAAACCACAACAGTAACATTAAATTAAACTATACAGATGTTTTAATTTTCTTGTTATAGTAGAAAATGAAGAGTGTCTGAGAAGTGTTTAACTCCTTCAGTCCTCCCACTGTCCCCTGTGGCTGAAGAGTTGTGTATTTTCTTTTTAAGTAGATATTACTGCTTTCTCAGAAGTTGCCCCTTTATGCTGTCTAATTAACCTCCTCTGGACCCCAGAGATTTGAAAGAACTGAGGCCTTCGGAGACTTGCTTATTAAGTTGGCTCTAAGAATTCTTATTAGTGGAAACCAAATGGATGATTAACAATGCATTAGCATCTGCCAAATGAAAGTCCTATGTGAAGAAATGTGGATCAGGTAAATGGAAGGATGCTAACTTTATCCATTGTTTGATCTTGATGTGACCTTAATGGAATGGCCAAGTCTGTTTTGATTAGCCTTCATTTTAAAAGCTATAAATTTGAAACATAATTATTGAGTCAAGAGAAACGTGTTTTCAACAATTTATTTATGAAGTAGTTACTTAGTCTATTCCTATCAGCTTGCGTCTGTGAGGAAAATAGGGTCTGTTTGGTTAGAGACTATAAGGGGCTGTACTTAGTGTGGTCATGTGGATGAATTTTCTTTCAAATAACAAAAGTACCCATTAAGGTAGCTTCAGTTAGTACAAAAGCTTTGGGCTCACATAGTGAGAATTCCTAGCTTTGCAAATAACTAAGTTTAAAGACTCATGCTGTTACAAATCTCTACCCATTACCTCCCTCTTGTTTTTAAGGTGATTCCTTTAGTCTCTGGAAAGGTCTTCTAGATGACAACAAAGATGGGCATGAGTCCAACTGCTAAGCCAACTTCCTGTGTATCTCTTCCCATCTTCCTGATACACTGTTATAAACAATACTCATTTTGGAATATTTCAACAGAAGTTCTTAGACCAACTTTCCCAGGAGATAACTGAGAGTAGCTGAGAAAGAAATCTCCCAGAGGACAGCCAGATGGGGGAGTGAACCCTGGGCACCTAAACAACTGCTGTCCATGTTCTGATGAGCGTAGAACTACATCTTTATGTTTGTCACTTGAAGCACATCTATGAATTTAAGCTATACGTTATTCTTGTACCTGAGTTTAATCTTTCTCCTGGACATTAGGCATTGTTCTCTGCCTTGTTAAGTGTGTGTGTGTGTGTGTGTGTGTGTGTGTGTGTGTGTGTGTGTGTGTGTCACATGCAAATGAATGAGTGAATGTCAGGTGTTCACATGTGTATGCATAGAGTCCATAGTAGAACATTGGATGCCTTCTTTGATCACTCCCTATTTTATTGCCTAAAGATAGGGTCACCAGTCCAGGAGTTCATTTCATTTTTGGCTAGACTAACTGTTCAGCAGCCATTTGGAATTCACTTGTCATGGCTGCTCAGTGAAGAAGATTTAGACATAGGTAGCCATGCTAGAGAATTGAACTCACATTTTTATGTATGCAGGGCTCCCAGTTTCCATTCCCCAGGGGACCTTTGTATCTTAGTGGTCTAAGAATCCCACTGACACTGAGATTTTAGTGATTTGAAATATTACTTTTCTGAAATATGCAGAGATTATTTTTCTTAAATATTACTGGGAGAGAATTGGTAAAAAAAAAAAAAGAAAGGCAGTTTTGAAGGGACTTAATATATTTTTGGATTTTCTGTGGAGCTACAGTGATTGCTTCACTTTAAAGTAGCATTTATCAAAAAAAATACAGTTTTTTTTTAAAGTTATCATTATTTTATGTTGGCCTAATGAAATAAAGAACACCATATGTGAAGTTTATAAGTCAGGAACATGTCTGCTACTTCTCTGGCATACAGTATGGCACAGCTATTTCTACCTTATTTAACCTTGAATGATCACGTGATTTCCAAGGGCATCTAATATTCCTAAAACTATTGAGATTCTTCACATATTCACTTATGGGTGTTTGTTTGTTTGTTTTGTTTTGTTTTGTCACAGAATTTCTTCTTGCTGTTTCTGTTTGGGTTAGTGATGTAGGGAGTGTGGGGTCAGAAACAGAGGTGGATGGACTTACCTGTGAACTTTTCCATAATTCTGGTGCGCAAGATTTTGCCAAGCCATTCTATCAGCTGAAAATGTGAGCTTCCCTGAGGTATCTTTTTATAAGGCTGAGAAGACGGTATTGACAATGTAGGTCATCCACACACTTTCACCCCAATGTTCAAACAGTCTGCCATCAACAGTATTCTAGATGTGCCTGATGGGGCTTGAAGCAGGGCAGACAGTAGCATCACACAGCCCCATATGTCAAGTTCGTGTTTGAGGTCTGATGTCTGCTGAGGTTGTCACCTAAAAAGCCTTCAGCGGGACTCATAAAAGCAGAAAAAAAAAAAAAAAAAAGGAAGAATCTGTAGATGCTGACTGCTGTGGTGAAGAGAGTATCAGTCATTACAGGAGTAACCTTCAACCTTTAGCTTCACTGTGTGGTACCATTGACACATCACAGGCCGTAGACTGTCAAGCAACCCTCAAATGCTGACATTGATGGGATGTGGGATAATGGGGTGGATCTAGCCTTGGAAGGACAAGGCCCTTTCTCATTATTTCATCTTTTCTTTGAGAATCAAGTCAGTAATCACAACCGATATGAATTAGTGCCTTTTGTCTCTCTACACCTTGGTGCCCTCATTCTGAGCCAGACTAGACTCTGGCAGGAAGCAAACAGACACCTGCTTCTTCATGGTCATTTGTAGGAATTCTGAGTCCTAGGGAGATGGACCCAAGAGAGGTCTTTTACCTTGGAGCTGGCAAGCACAAATCATTAGCCTGATGGTTGGATTGGCAGGGATCCATTAACAAGAATTTTGCATAATCAGTATGCTCGTGGCAACTGGTAATAGACAGTGTACTTGAAAATGAAGGGTAAAATCTG
The DNA here is from genome assembly GCA_030674055.1 of Rhabdomys pumilio. Lineage (NCBI taxonomy): Eukaryota > Metazoa > Chordata > Mammalia > Rodentia > Muridae > Rhabdomys > Rhabdomys pumilio. The sequence goes on from JANHMN010000001.1 coordinate 168,978,261, forward strand.
CTGCATGTGTTAGATTAATGGCATCAGCTTAACAGCCACAGAGGGCCACAGAAAATTCCTCTCTGGAGGAAGGAAGCCTTGTTGGTCTCCTTCATTCTTCGAGCCAGGGGTCCTCTCAAGTGTTTTGTCCCCACCAAAGCAGTAACATAGAATTCTGTGGGACCATTTTTTTCCCATCAAAATGTAAAATAAATTCCTATTTCAGTGCAAGAATGAGATCCACTCAGGAAAAGTGGAGGGTAGATTTTCAGTTTGTTAACAGTAATTAACTCTTCATTTTTCACTTCAGGATATGCAGTGCAAGAAAGTTTATAAACAACACATGGTTCATTTACAAAGATCAGTGCATTGTCCCCCACTCCAATGCCCTGGTATCCTCCTGTCAGATTACCTGCTTCCCCTTTGCAGCCTCATTTTTGAAGAAGGGTCCTCACCATCTGTGGCTGGTGTTGCTGGTGTTTCCCACATGTCCTACCAAGCCTTCTTTTTTTGTTTGTTACTGACTTTTTAAATGGTAGGTGTTCAGATGCTCCAGAGACGTAAGCCTAAAAACTCACCCTAGTGCTGGGACCATGGGCCTGGGTCAGGGTGGATACTTGTTAGGAATTCAGTTATTCAGCCAACACTAAGCCCTTACTCTGTAGATTGTAGGACTTGGCTCTGTTATAGAGCATCTCCTGCTCCCATGGCATGTTAGAATTTCTCTGGTGACAATGAACACAGCTCGATGTTCCTGCTTTCATCATCCTTGGCACTCCCTTTATGTTGCCATCTGGCTGACTTGAATCATATATGCTATCCACCTGGCATGGAAAAAGTAGCTGGGCTTTGGATCTCTGATCCTAAGATCTTACTTTCCTAAGGACCTCAATGCAATCTAAATAATACTTGCACGTGGGTGTGACCCGTTACATCACCTCACACTGGGGGATTTATCTGCCTGAGTTATCATCTCTGGAAAAATCCTGAAGTTTGATATGCCAACAGAACAGATCACAAGTGGGCAATCAATGGTTGATATGTGAATATTACAAGGAGATAGTCAGTTTGTGAATATTACAAGACGAGGAGAAAGTGTGGGTATGCTAGAATTCCTCATTAAGCACTGCTTTATTGATATCACAGTGTGCCAAGGCAGAGGTGGGATGGAGGTAGCATAGTTGGGAGGACAGAACAAAGCTCCAGCAAGCTCTGAGACAGACTGTGAATGAAGAACACACCTGTAGCCGAATAATTAATTTGACAGCTTTATAGGGTTGTTCTCTCTCTCTCTCCCTCTGCCTTTTTTTTTTTTGACCAATTACTTTCAATAATGATGGCAAGCCGGCTTCTACCCCTGACTGTGTTAGAGACTATAATGTCAAAGGGGCCTTTGTAATGTCTTCTGTGTCTTAATAAACCTGTCAGCTGAGGTTACATTATTTTCTAATTTCCATCAGGGAAACATGGGGTGGTACAGCTGGGCAAAGAGTCCAGGTCATGGTGTGTGATTTCAGATTGGCGGGATGTGCCATGTCCCATCACCGCCATGGCTGTGTAGCAGTACATGTCAGAGACCACGCTCTTTTTAATGAGGGCCTCACTGACATTTTGATGAGATGTTATCTTGTGCACTTTGAGGAAATGGCTTGATAAGCTCATACTTCTTTCCTTCATCATAAGTTGTGCTTTTGTAATATGTCCAACCTGTCAGATGACCCATCTTGCTCAAGTATAATTTTGGGATTATTATTTGAAAAAGCTTTAGCAATCTCCCTTTAGCCTATAGCCTTGTGTTTATGATATTGTCTGCAGTGGATTGGAGGTAGAGATTATTACAGATGTCTTCCTTGTAATGCTGCTTTGAGTAAATATCTAACCTTAACACTGGCCATTTAAAGACAAGCAGAATTCACCACTGCCCCTGTCTCTTAGAGATTCTTTGTTAACATAATGTCTGTCTTAGTTTATTCTTTCTCTGATGAACCATTCCCATAAGGAAAGCTGGGCATATCAAGTTGGTCATAGCCTTCTTGGAATAGAAGAACCCCTTATGACAGCAACCCAAAGTTAAAAACATTCAAACAACAGCTCTATTTTTTTCAGGAAGTTATCTTGGTTTAGGATCATTTATCAGGACTAGACTGAAAGCAGGAGGGTGAAGGCATAACTCCCACAGGATAAGTATTACTGTACCTGTATCATAGCAAAGTACTGGACAGGTACTTTGTACTGGACAGATACATGATGTGTCCAACATCACTTGGGTCATAAGGAATAGAGCAGGGATCTAAGCCCAGTTGTGTCAACGGACAGTTAAGTCATCACTGAAATAAGTGTGCATTGTTACACTGGAGACATTGGCCTGGTTGACTGATTCTTAAGGTTTTAGATCAGTATTTCTCAACCAGTAGTTACCCAGACCTCTAGGGATTTGGGGCAATGTCTCAAAACATCTTAAATTGTCACAGAAGAGATAAGAGTTGTACTGACTTCTAGTGAATGCTAAAATTTGTGTGTGAAATATGGTATAGATCTCACAGGAAAGGATCCAACCCCAAGACTGAGTACAAAAGTTGTACCTGTTATATATTGTGGGAAGCTAGACATCTAGGACCATCAGAGAACATCCTGACAAACACTCTCAAGAATCACTAGAAGGTGGAAGTCATTAGAGAAGAGTGTGGAAGAAGCTTCTAAACAGACAACAAACATGCCATTGAAGGTACACGGGTGTGAAGGAACTGAAGAGCTTCCTATAGGAGCTAATCAGAAGGGAGAAAACCTCATTGATGATGACATAGGGTGAGGTAGAGGTTGTATATGGCCCAGTGACCTGTAGGACCTTCAGGGTCATAAAAGATCCTCATGTTAGGTGAGAGTTAAGGTGAGTTTATTATCTCAGGTGTGGTAAAGTCCTCATCTACCTGCTTTGGTATGACATTGTAGCATGTATCATTTGATAGTTAATATTATCAACTCGAGATGGTCTGTATCACCCAGGAAACAAACCTCTGAACATGTATATGAGGAACTTTTTAAGGTTAATAATTTGGTTATTTGATCCACTGTAAATGTGGACGGCAACATTAACATGGGCTGAGATCTGATTATGAAAAAATGTGTGGATTACTTTTAAAAGTAAATGGGTGTGCTATGGGAGACTAGAGAAAAGATACCCTAAAAAGAAGTCAATCAAGTGGAAACTTAGAATTGAAGGTCCTCAGGGAAGCTTTTGTTTCCCACAGTGCTGGATCTCCAGTGGCCGATAATGTCATTTGGCTATTCAGCTCCCTTTTGCCATGGTGTGGACTGTCAACATCCAATAGGGCTTTTTCATCCTTCCCTCACTTTGCTCCAGGTCATCCCTTGGTGATCTGTCCCATGGCCTGGTCTTACAATATCAGGCTTATATACTTCTTGTGGTTATCAGTGTCTCCTTTACTTTGTTTCCCAGTACATGATCTTCATATATCTCTGCCAGCTTAAGAGGTAAATTCATCCACATGCATTTCTGAAGTGAGGTTACTATAGGTACCCAGGCATCATCAAGCCCGCGGTGCTCTGAGTTTTCCCAGATGCATTCATTTGGTGTGCCTCCATATACTGAGTGTGACTTTGGGTCCTGTCTTCCTCTCAGTTTGTAGAAATGAGGCCCACAGCTGTTTGCTTCTGTCTGCCTCTTTTGTCAGCTCTGGCATGCTTATCCCAATATGTGTCTCTCTTGACTTACTTACTGTGCAACATTCTCCATGTGCAGAGTCCCTACTGTACCTGGCCAACATCTTCCCCCACGGCATGTGCCTTTGTTTCTCATCCATGAGGGAGGAAGATACCTTTGGATGTAGCTCTTTTCCTGAGGGCTTGGTCAAGTCAACTCTCCTGGAAGTAGAACTTAACCTAGGCCCTATGCACTAAGCATTTGTGACTTTCATTATTAATAGACCTGCAGATTCCTAGGCAATGGTTATGAGTCAGACACTCTTCTCATCACAGTTGTGAAAACTGAGCCTTTGTCCCAAATTGGCCATGCCTATACAGCTAGGCTGATGTGGTGCCATTTTGTTTTTACAGGCTCCATGATAAACACAAGGTGGGGGTCCATTGCATCAACTGCTGCAGACTTCTCAGCCAGAAGGACAACACAGTTGGCTATGCTACTGATCTGCCATCTTTTAATGACCTGATAATTAAAAATGATGGGCAGATAAAAATAGAGCAGCTGAGCATAGCTACACAACGCAGGTCTTTTCTCCTGACTGTCACTCTCCTCAGGCAGGAGGCATGAACGCTCAAGGACAGAAGCCAAATTAGACTTTAACTGGCCAGGAACCCAGTCATTCTTTTTTTGTGACTACAAGCATATTACAGAATTAATTTGTTGTTTTTTTCTCACACTGTCAGAGTATTGAGTGAATAATTATATTTGCTTTATGTTTGAAGCAGAGGTAGGATTTTGTGTGTGTGTGTGAAAATTATTGTATTGTATTATCTACTGTTCTGACTAGAAAAAAATACAAGTTAGCATCTCTCTCTCTCTTCTCTCTCTCTCTCTCTCTCTCTCTCTCTCTCTCTCTCTCTCTCTCTCTCCCATGCCTCCCCCACCCCTAACTCAACCTGATTTTTAGTTGTACAGACTCATGGCTGCTCATTCTCAGCTGCATTCAGCTCTGTTTCATAAGTCGCATTGCATTATTGGTTGAGAATTGATTTGAGTATCATGTGTTGTCATTTGACACAAAACAGTTTAGCTAAACTGCCTAACATTACAACAGCTGGTAATGTCACTTTTGTTAATGTCTTTAACCACATTTTTAACAGAACAGCAGATGCTCATCACAAAAGCCATCTTCTTCCAGCAGTTGTGTAAAATCAGCTCCTGGCTCTGGCTTGAGCAAAATCTGACTAAGTGGATCACTTGACCTCAGAAAACCCATTTTTTTTTTTTATTTGAGAATCCTGAATTATCTGGCAGTAGGGACAAAAAGACAGATGTAAAGACAAACAATGCAAAATGTGAGGCAAGTGCTCCGAAAATGCAGGAAATGCAGCTCTTGGGGAAGATAGTGTGTCTCAGCCTGTGGCCACCGGCAGCAAACCTGAGCTCCAGTGAGCAGTGGTGTCTATTAGCTAAATAGAACTCCCTTGCCTCTGGCAGATAAATGAAGCTATCCATCACTGCTTTCTAATTCCTAGTTTTGAGGAGGGAAATCTATTCCCCACTTCTTGTGTTAACAAAGCATTTTCTACTTACACACAGAGAATGGGACTTGTGTTATGACACAAGTCGTACTACGAACATTCTAGAAACTTTTCCTCAGGATGACTTTCCATGTCACCAACATCTTACATTTAGATCTTTTTCCCAGGCTCATAATGTCCTCTGCCTAACTCCTGAGGGTCAGAAGGAATAGCATGAGAATCCCTCTTGATTTTCCCTCTTGTGGGAATGAGTGATAAACTCTAAGACATTGTCTTTCTGCTACTCTTTAGCTGGAGACAGTTAATAGAAATTGTAGAACGATATGTTTTCAAGTCTCTTTTCTTAAGTGTACTTGCAAGTCTCTTTCTATCATAGATTATGTATTCTCTTCTCAATCTCCCCTGCCATTGAAATCTTTTATTTTTTTTTCTTTAAGGAGTTTTGCTTTTGACACATTTGTTTGTGCATTTAGCATGAGCCAAAGGAAACATAACTCAGTCAGCACATGTTCTTGAGAGAATGTCTTCTCTGTAGTCAGAGGCCCAGACACATGGCATCTACTCTGTGGGTCAGTCTGAGATGTGAGGCATAGATTACTTGATTTTTCTTATTGCCACCATAAAAGGCCTGTCAGGAAGCAGTTTGAAGACAGACTGGAGTTATTCTGACTTACAGTTTATGACAATGCATTCTATTATGGCAAGGAAGGATGGAGACAGCAACTGAAGGCTGGGTGATCACAGTACATTTGAAGCCAGTAAGCTGGCCGAGAATGTGAACAGGAAGTGGGGCTGAGCTATATAACCTCCAGACCCACTCACTCCCAGGGACCTACTCTCTCCAGCAAGGCTCTATCTCCAGACTGTTCCACAACCCTCCCAAACTGTGCTGCTGTCTGGGAACCAAGTCTTCAAATACACATGTCTACAGGAGCACTGCCTAGTCAAACCACAGCGGTGTGCACATGACTCTTCTAATACCTTCAGTCTTACACAAGAGCTAATTCCCATACCTACCATGTCGGTGTTTGAATAAAAGTGGGCTAAACATTGAAGATAATAATAAATGTCCAAGAAAAAGTCCTGCAGTATGAAAGGTCCTATAATAATGACCTTTCTTTGTCTTTTATGTGATGGTGGTAGACCGCTAGAAGTATGTGCTTTTTTATGGTTTTCAGTGGACTCTTCAACATCCTTCCTGTGCTGATAAGTTTTTATTGCCAGCTTGACTGGATCGTGAAACAGCCCTTGGTGTATTTGTGGAAGTATTTCCATAGGAATGGTCCTGAAGGCCCTCACCTAGTGAGGGAATGAATTTCTTCCTTTATGAATTCATATTATGATGCATTATTGGAAGATGGTGAAAGGAAGGAAATGAAAGTTGATTATAGGAGGTCAGTAGGGACATGCCCTGGGCAGGACTCAGTCTTGACCTCTTTGCGTTTCTCTGCTTTATGTTTGCCATGCAGTGAAGAGCCTGTCCACACACATTCACTATCAAAATACTCAGAAGCCTACAGTCATGTTTTGAACTAAACACTCTGAAACAATGCACAAAAAATAAATCTTTCCTCTTTGATTCTGTCAGTGTTTATTCACTGTTATGAGAAAGGTAACTAATATATATTTGATACAGTCAAAGTCTAGTTTCACATTGGCAGTTAGTTTATGACTATAGGTAGATTGGGAAAAATCACACTTTTATGCATAAAACACAATAGACACGCAGCATATCAGCAGATACGGATGCAAATTTTCAAAGGTAGACCTCAGAAATTATGATGCATTCATCTAATCATAGCACTCAGAATGCTGAGGCATGAAGATCAAAAGTTTGAGGCCATCATTGTCAATATGAGCTCTAGCCCAGCCTCTACCACAGAGCAAGAGCCAGAATTTAAATGCCCCTAAAAACAATATTTTAAAAGTAGGGAGTGGTTTCAAAAGGAGGTCCATTTATGACATTAATGATGACAAGAGTTGTGGGGAGCTGACAGAAGATGGCTATCATCCGTGCAGCCATCTTGAGCCATATACCCTGACAAGAGACTTGATTACAACAGCCTACAACAGCTGAGCACACTCTGATAACATCTTGTTTTAGATACCCAGGATCTTCTCTTGGGTGTGTGAGACTTAAAGGTGTGATTTAGAGCTCAGACTTAAGGGCGTGACTTGAGGTGTGGTTTAGAAATAAGACCTAAGGGCATGACTTAAGGGCGTGACTTAGAGGCATGGCTTAGAAGTGAGACATATAAAAGGCGAGAGGCAGACAGAAGAAAGAGTATTAAGTATTAGGCACTTGGAGTAGGCACTTGAGACTCGACACAGGCAACTATTATTAGACACTTACACTTGGACTAGACACTTGGAAGAAGGAAATTGGAACTTGGAAAGTACTTGAGACTTAGACTTAAAACTAGGAACTAGGGACTAGGAACACAAGATTTGGGACTTGGACTAGGAAGAGAGATTGAGGAATAAACAGGATTGAATTACAGTCTGTCTGGTCTCCATTCTCTGAATCTGTCCTCACTCTCTCTCTTGCTGAACCCCGACCAGCGAACTGGAGCAGCTTGGGGCAGTACAAGCCGGAACAATTTAGCCCCCAAGGCTTTTGGCAGTGCGGGTTACAACATTGATAGAGCCGTCCCGACATTTTGGCCCTCAAGCTTGGGGCAAAGTGGTTCCCTACATTTTTGGTGCCCAAGCATGAGGCAGCTCAGGCTACAACAAAGAGTCTTGAGAATATTTATCTAAAATGAGCACAATGTCCCCAGCTGGAAACTGTCAACATACACTTGACCACACAGATTCATTATTTATTCAGTAAGAGAGCCAACACCATGGAGGATGGTAGAGTATCTTAGGAAGAGGGTATTTAAGACAATCTTGGACATTGGTTGGATGGTGTGAGGAGTGTCCAGAGAAACAAGGTTCATTCTGCTCTCATAGTCCAGCATGTCTGTAGAAGAAGCCATGAACAAGATATCTATGACTAGGTGTCTCAATAAATCTCTTCCGGGAGGACAGCCTAGAACTAAGCTTAAGACATTGTTACTGTTGAAGGAGCAGTCTCTGTCATTACTCAAAGGACAGAGATGGATGGCATCTTATGGGTTGGACAATGGCCTTTTTATCTGTGTTTAGATAGAGCTATGGAACATCTTGCTTATCTTCATTTATAGTGGTCTCAAATGACCTTTACTGAGTTGTTGGTGTTTTGGGAGTTTATTTATATGCAACAAGAAAACACTGTGTACTGGGAGGGGAATGGCTTCTGACTCTGAGCCTAGTGAATGTCATGCTAGCTTTCAGAAGTTTGAAAGCTTAGACTGTCCTGATTCTCTCCCCTCTGCTCCCCTCCTTTTCCTTTCTTTTTCACTTTTCTTCCCTCTCTCCCTTTTTTCTACTCTCCCCCTGTTCTCTCTTCTTTTCTCCCTTCTTCTTTTTCTTTTTTCCCAGTCACAATAATTTCATCCCCTTTGACAGGTATTGATTCAGAGATGAGGTCATCTAAACCAATTTGGCCCCATAGAGGTAAAAGGAGGCTTACTTGTACTTCTGTAAAAGAAAAACCAGTCTTTTTCAGCAATCGAGCAGGGCAATAGCAATAGCTACTAGAACCTATATAATCACCATTTGGGCAAATAGCCTAAAGGCAGAGCTTTCATTTTTTGCCTATGGAGCAAAGAGTTCAAAAGCTCTGAGGCCACCCATGATGCTTTGAGTCATGATGCCTCCCTGAGCTTGCTGCATTATGAAATTGTGACCTTCTGGTTTCTATAGCTGAGAACAGGCTGGCTGCAACTCAAGTACATTTCTTACTGTGAAGTGCAAACATGGCGTAAAGGTTATCTAGAATGCAAACTACATACTTTTTGGAAATCATCAGCATTTAAATCTTCTGCCCTCTTCCCTCTATCTTTTGTTCCAAGCTTTTCCGTGTGAGCTCTTAATGCCTGCATCTGTCTGCCCCATACAGAAACACTCTAGCTGCTGATCCTCAGAACTTCTTATTCTTTCTCAGGAATATGATACGGTGTTCAAACTCGAAGGAATATTAGAGGTTATCTCATCAAAGCCCTCTAAGGGCCAGGGAATCAGAGCTTCATAATGGTCAAGCCCCTTCTTGCAGAGCAACTAGGCTTTCCATGCAACAGTAGAAGAATGTCTCTCCTTATGAATCTATGGCTACTTCTGAGCTCTGTTCTTCTGCTGTTGCAACTGGTACCTAACTTCCTATTAGACTCTCAGTTCTGGCATGTGTACACTGCTGTCATATATACACTGAAGCCATTACTGCATAGCACACATTCTATAATCCATGTTTGTTACTGATTAAAGGACAGCTGTTTAAATACAGGTATCATTTTAATCTTAAGTGTTATATGTAATATGTCTTATGTCTTTAATGTTGTGTAGAGATGCTCCTCCAGTTACTATGGAGCTACAGCCCAATAAATCCCTTGCAAGGTCAGAATAAAAGCTAATGGGTAAGTTAAAAATGAGTTAACTCTAGCTGCCTTACTGAATATGAGAGCTTAGGAGTATAGAACTCTCTAGAAAATCCATGGCTTCCTCTTACAGTAGTGTGACTAGTGGCAGCTCTAGTTCAATGGTGTATCTATGCATTGAAAAGGAATATTGGACCACATATCACCACTCCAAAAAAAAAAAAAAAGATCAAAATCTCCAACTCCATCTCCAATCTTTAGAGTATGATTTCTACTAAATATGCATTATCATCACTTCCAAAATTATCAAGCCATACAGTCTGAGTAGGGACTATCCATATTGAAGGAAATGCAGTTCTGTGAGCATATTAACACGTTAACTAAGACTCAGTATTTCTTCTGTTTCCAAGGGGACACAGTTATGCATGGTACATTAGGGAAACAGTAGAATATTTGAACTATTAAAATAGAATTTCTAAATGTTGTGTTATATATTTTTAGGTTGTATTTACAATATAAGGCTACTGTACTAGCTTAATCTTTAAATAACTTTAAAACAGTTTCTTAATTTTTAGACACCAAAATGATAGATCATTTCTTTTACAGTACTCTTTTTTAAGCTAGAAAACAGTTGACATCATTTGATGGTTATTATGCAACAATTAAGATGAAATTTCAATAGAGTTTTAAAAGATACTGTTTTAAATAAGTGGGAGGATTATGTGGGTTTTGGGCACTCTGTCTTCAATGAATATTAATAGAAATGTTAAAAATGCCATTAAGAGTGATAGACTTTACATGGATGGTGGTTGGTATATAAGTTAATGTATATGGTGACCTTATGTGTTGCTGTCATTTTAAGGGTTTCCCAAACATTACAAGCAACAAGCTAAATAGAGTCAAAGTGAATCTTTATCCACATGTGATAGAGTGTAGCTTCAATCCCAGCTCTTGGGAGTCTGGCACAGAAAAACTGCTGTGAGTTTGAGGCCAGCCTAGGCTACAAAGCAAAATCCAAACCAGCCATGGCTAAGTAGCCAGACACTGTCTAAGAACCACACAGACCATTTTGGGTGGGAGTGAGTTCTGTTGCATTTTCTGTATTTGACTCAGTATCTGTGACTGGATTCAACCTACAAGGGATACAGGAATAGGAAATCAATATCAGCTGTACAGTTGGCTTCTAGTGCTGTACAGTTTATGCTTTTGCAATATGTCACATAGGCTACACAAACCCACCAACTCCATAGCCTTCCCTGTTTTTAGCACCTTACTTACTCCTTAATTTTTTTTGCAGCTAATAGAGATATTAGTGTGATATCTCTGCTTTTCTATGCCATTGAATAATTCAAATTATAAATTGGCTTTTTAGATGAAACAAATGTTTCATATAGGCATAAGTAAACTGTCATAGAGATTATTTAGTAGAAGAAAGTGATTAATTGTGCCTTTTAATCATTGTCCCATTATCATATGAAATCGTCATGCCATAGGACCCGTTTCACTAATGAAGGTTTAGCACCACTGAAAGCATATTTGCATTAATGAAGCATCACAAGTTATTAATTGGAATCTAATAACAGCTTGGAATCTTGTAAGTTTGCATTAATTTGAAACAGACCTGTAGATTTATTGGCAATATACCTCTTGTCAAATTGAGTCACTATACCTTGATAAGATACAAAGAGGCCATTTTTGCAATGGTGAGATTTCAGCTGTACTATGTTGATTTTAATTGTGAATCACTAACTTTTCATGACTCATTTCTTATACTAAACTGTCTTATATTCACGGTATCAACACTACTATAGCCTACTGAGTTTCTGACCTGTTCATTAGCCACCTACTAAGGGAAATATTATGGACGTAAGCAGGTGTAGTTTAGGAAGCAATGCTCATGAACGTTAGCAGCAACTATTGACTCACCTCTCTAGGGAGTTGGGATGGTTAACCTAACTTTCCAAGAGATTTGTGTATGTGTGTCTGTGTTTGTGGTATGTGTGTATGTGCGTGTTTGTATCACATTTGTGTGTGTGCGTGCATATGCGCAAATGTGTGTGTGTGTGTGTGTGTGTGTGTGTGTGTGTGTGTGTGTAGGTTCATTCAAATCGAGAGAGGCATCTATAGGTTAGGAGAGGGTGTCTTATTTCCTGAAGTTGGAGGTTGTGAATCACCCAACCGAGGTGCTGGGAACTGAATACAGGCCTGCTCCGTGTAAGAGAAATATACACTTTCATTTTCTGAGCCATTGTCCATGCCCAAAGATGATTACTTGGATGTGAAGCATCGGAAAGATTTGTTGAAGAAATAATCCTGCAACATGAACCAGAATGAAGCAGAGTCCTAACACTTTTACAGAGCCTGAGGCCTGCTGGCTTCTCTTCTATACTTTTGATATTTTAAGAGTCTTCTTAAACCACTCCATCTCCAGCCTTCTGAGGGGATTCTAGGAATCTGGGTTACATGACTAGACGTGCGTCTCAAGTGGATAAGGCCTTTAGACTTGGGCCAGGAGTTTGCACGGGGAGGTCAAGAGAAAATGCTACAATACACTACCATTTGATTTCTCTTTAAGGATTTACTGGTTGTTCTGTGAATAAAATATTTGAAATGAAAGACAGAAAAGGTGAGTTTAGAGGCTTTGAGAGTGATTCAGAGGAGTTGTCGGCTTAGATTTGGTGCTGATGTTGGAATTGGGAGATATGATCAGAATTTCCTGTCCTTTGGATATCCTGATCTATATTATATTCAGGCATATGAACTAATCTGTTAGAATTAACATCACATACTGATTTGAGAATTCTACTTTTAGTTAAGGCATGACTTAACTCTTAAAAATGAATAAATAAGTGGGCAGAGGCACCACATAAATGCAGAATTATAACAGCCCCATGCTCAGTCTTCATCTAGGATCTTTTAGACACTTTATGCTACCCCTTCAAGCTTGTGATGACTTACTGAAAGCTTTTAGGTGTGTTATGTAGTGTTATAATGTGTTATAATCCTGCTTACTTTTTTTTGTAAGAAATAAAATAAATATTGAGTTGTAAGTTGATGAACAAAACCAAAGAAAATTCTGAGGAAGAGATCTCTGAGACTTAAGCTAAGGACTAGATTCCTTGATATATTTAAGTACATTTAAACCCTAGTGAGAAATTACAGTGCAGTGGTCCCCATTTCCTCATATCAAAGAATTGCAAATGTGTCCCAACCAGTGTTGACAATGTGGCTGCAGAAGTTTCATCAGGAGGAAAAAAAAAAAAACAGGTTTATTTTGTTATATCTCTGTGACATCCTGAGAGTCCCTGTGGTTAGGACAGTGCAGGTCATGTCTCCATCCTGTGGCCAGAGAAGTATGATGCTTTTGTTGACTCCTCTGGGCATGATTTTTTAATGGAGGTAGGCCTCTATTTAAAGCTTACAGACCAGGAGTAGGGATGACTGAGTCCCTGAATGATGTTAAGTTTGTTCCGATAAAGCACGAAAGATACTATGCGGGTCACAGATGCTTGCTGCTCTGTAGACTCCCAGGGCTTCCTGTCCTCTGGCAGCATCTTCCAGATTGGGGAGATGGCTACATTTTTAAAGAGTTTGCCATTACAATCTTAAGTACCTGAGTTCGATCCCCAGCACTCATGTAAAAAGGCCAGGATAAAAAGAAAATGCCTGCTATCCCATCACTGGGGAGTCAAAGATGTTAGGATCCCTCGGGAGTATGCTTGTCAGCCAGTCTAGCCAAATCATTGAGCTGATGGTTAGGGAAAAGACCCTGTCTCAAAAAATAAACACCAGGGTCACCTCTGGCTTCATGTTCATGCAGATCCTTCACACATATGTACATACACATATACGGACACAATCTGTACCACATACTAGATCTTTTTCCAACTAATTTTTATGGGTTTAGGTCAGAGGTGCTGTATATATTAATGGAATGAATACACGGAAGTCCTTTAATATACAGACATGTTTGCTCTCCATGTGCCTACAATTATTTTCCACTATTGTAGAGTGTGTCTCATGTGCCTACAATTATTTTCCACTGTAATACAATAAAAGGTTAAGGGTTCCCCCATCTTCAAGCACTTGCCTCACCTTTGACCTGTTCATAGTCATGTCATCCTATTTCAAACATGTTAATGTGTTCACTTATGGTGAGCAGAGCGATGTGATATCCAACTCCAGGGCTTGTCAGTAGGAATGCTGTATGATAATGACCCACTGAAAGGGCTGGCATTCAGTATTTTTTTTCTTTTTTTTTTTTACTGCAATTGTAGATATGAACTTATTCCTTGCAAACATGATCGTCAAATGTGATAACATTTTGGACATTTCCGTTGGGCACAACAGACAATATTTGATCGCCTCATTCTGCCAGTAATCTGGTATAGGACATGAAAGGGAAAGTCTTTATATTAACCCCCATGCAGAGCCGTTTTACCACTGAAGGTGCTTAGTGACAACTGAGTCAATCAGAGCCCCTGGCTGCAATTTTCCACTGTCCTAATTGTGGCCTGGCTAGGCACGCAAGTACCATGGCAGTGGGCCTAAAACCATGCACAAATGGTCCTGGATTTGTCTAACTGATGCTATTCACCAACTGCTCCATCTTCCCCGCAGCAGGCTTTAGCAGCCAGAGTTTTGCAGCTGGCTTCACTGGGTGGGAAAGCAAAAGTTTGAAAGGGATTCATTTTCTTAGGGAAGAAATATGTAAGTGTTTTTTTGTTTTTTTCTATTTCAATGTTATTTCTTTCTCCTGAATAGCTAAACAAATAAGATTTTTAAAAGTCTGCAGTCAGGCTGGGAATGGTCTGCCCAGCATAAAGCCAGAGCAGGTTTGGATTTTCTTTGTGTTCTATCGAACAGACTTTCACCTGTGTGCTATGACACCAGCTGTATTGGAGGAGAAGGCACAGGTCCTATGTAGTTTACATCTTGTCCCTGCTGTGCCTCACAGTTTGATGGCAGGATGTATAGGTTTCCTTCTAAACCCACAGCTGCTGGGGTCTCTTTTCTTAAATCAGAAAAACCCACAGTTGAAGTTAAGTGCTCCTATTCTAAATCTTGATTAGGTCTTATGTTCAGTTCACAAATAAGATTATTTCTTCAACAAAAACAAAAACAAAAACAAAAACAAAAGCAGGGAGTTCAAAGCATCCACCGGGACTGCTGTCCTGAAAGTGGCTTTCAAACACTCTGTTTGTGTAGCAGGAGGCTTTTCCCCCTGGCTGGACTCATTAATACTCTTTGTGAGCACTATTTTGCTTTTTCCAAATAGCTTCTGCTGAACAGCTTCCTCTGGTGGAAAATCCAATTTAGTTGCAAGCAGCATTAACAGTTCCGCTCCTTCATTTTTCTTCCTCGGTAACAGAAAAATAAAGGATTGTGTGTCAAAATGGAGATGTGAGATGTATGACATTAGCGGTTCTATTAATAAATTTATGCAGCAATTATTTAGCTTCGCTATTTGTATTTAGCCATGACTGAAGACGGCTTCTCTATATTGCGGGAGCCTATTTGTCTTCCAAATACATTTCGTTTTCATGGATCTTATATCTTCAGCCCAAATTCTCACTGCATGTGGACACACAGTCAGAAGTCTTAGTTGTATTATACACTGAAAAAGAGTAAACTTCTGGTGTGCATTTAATTAGACTTAATTGAAAGATGGAGTTTATGATATTTACCTACAAGATTTTTTTCCCTTTTAGGAGACTAGACTTTCTCCGAGTTCAGATAAGCCTGCCATCACCCATATGCCCTGAAGGCACTGCCCAAAGCTGCCCAAACCACCACGTAGGGTGGTCAGATTATTTCCTTCCTCTGCTGCTCTATTGACTTTTGAAAAGACACATTCAAAGCCAAACTATGCAGAGCTCTTCTGGCACAGACCCTGCAGTGAAATTCAGTACCATGCAGAATAAACCTGTTTGAGATACAAATCTGATGAAATGCAGCTGAAAGGAGAGAGGGAAGAAGGAAATTGATGGTCTTTTTGTTGGAATACCTGGGTGTAGTAATGCTGGAACTGCCACGTACTACCCCACCATAGCCTATTGTTACAGTTTCATGACTCTGTGTACTGGTCAACATTATCATGTTAGTAGTTTTAAATTAACCACAGGCCAAGCCAGTTTGTGACTTTTGTTCTTAAGGGAGTTATATTAAACATTTACCAGACACAGATGCCTACAGCTATTCAAAATGAAAGTGGTATTATTCATGTTATATGAGCTAAGTAATGGATGCCCATGTCTATGGCTTACCACCCTCCCCTTTATCTGTTTACTTGTTACTTTGAGTTAGTTTGCAATCATAGGCAGCTGTAGGAACTCTGGATAAATGGTTTCTTATTGTTTATGATCGGGTTACGATAAACACTTTTCGTCTGTGTCATACACAAGAAAATAACGAGGGGACTAATGAAAGCTTTGAATACAAAGCTGTCAGGTACTTACTGAATATTAAAAATATTTAATGAAGGATCTGAAACTCCTGTAACATTTTGCATCTGGTAGGGAGAAGTCATTCACCACCATCTCCTGTTGTCTTCAAAAGACACATAAGAGAGCAACAGGGGTGGCTTGGCAGCCTGTGGCTCAGATCTAAGGTTCACACCCTTTGGGGGAAAAAATCAAGTAACATAGTGTTTGAAGATGGTTATTTCCAAAACACAGTTATCCAGATTGAAGCATCCGTTGGTTTGTCTTTATCAGTCAGATGCATCAGGATGGCATGTCAAGTAGGACCACCTTTTTATTTCTTTGTCTTGTGAACTCAAAGACCACATCGTTTGCTGGCAAATTTTGAATAGTCTGGATCAGAGGCCATCTTTCTAGAACTACATGAGTGTGGAGAAGTCTTGCATCTTTATATTGTATTCAAGTCTGTTTTGATTTGAGCTAAATTGGAGACCAAATGTACTGGCGATGCCTATACCCTGTCTGCCATGGACTGGGACTTAGTTCCTGATGCTCTGTTGCTGGCTATTATCATGTGCCCCACATGCCTTCATGCAAAATCATTAGGCTAATTTGAAAGCTCATGATGAAGCGTGTGCATAATTTGCATAGTATAGATGCAAATGTGGAGATTGCCATCATTTGACGAATCAAGAGAAACAAAACTGAAGGGAAATTATTTGAAGAGCCACTTGTGTGCACACACAGGGAAATATCCAATGGCTACAAAGTCTGTGTATTATTTTCAGTAGAACAGAATTCAAAGGGAAAATGCACTGTAGGTTGTTCATCTGACAAGAACATATGAACAGGATTTCCGACGGGTCAGAGTTAGTTAAAGGGCAATGCTACGGGATTTAGCCAAAGACTTCTGAATAAACCCAAAGATAATGTCACCGGAATTCGTATTTCCTCTGTAAAGCAGGTTGGATGTGTCTGAGTGCAGCTGTACCTCTTTCATTTATTTACACAGGCCTTGCTCTTTGCCACACTATTTTCCAAGACCAATTCAGTTATTTAAAAATTAAAACTTAAAATAGTCAAGAAAATATTCAAGACTTATCTAAAGCTTACAGTAATCAAGTGGACCTACCTCTTTTTTGCACCTTTTTTAAAGGAGTGTTTTAGTTTTGTTTTATATTTATTATTATTATTATTATTATTATTATTATTATTATTATTATTATTATTGTTATTTACCACAACACATCTCCTACCTCTCCAAGATTCAGAATTACAGACCTGTAGCAGCCAAAGGCAAAGTGGGTTAGAGAATAAAATCAAAATACCTGTATCCTTTGAGTTATGCTAAAGGTTTAATAAATTAAAGGAAATTATCTATGCCTACTCTTGTGCATTAGTGACTAAGACATCTATCTGGTACTATTGTTATTATTGTTATCATTATTAATTATTTTTTAATTTACACTTACTGGTTAACCCTCAAATCTTGCTTATTAGTATCATTAACCGAGGAGCTATCATTACTTGATGGTTTGAGTCATACATTATTGCTTCATGTCAAAGCATCACCAAATCCTGAAGTTTAAAACCATAGTGATGTAGTATCGATTGTTTTGACGAGTGAATCATTTAGGGTTTTGCACAGTGCTGCGGTGTTCGACTCTGCCTTGCTTTCTATCTTCCTTTTATAGGCAAAAATTCTATTGACTTGTATTGGCGTGGCCATGCTAGGGATGCAACAGGGCCAGAAGATGTACTTGAGATCTTTTTAGATAAAGTAGAAGTAGCATGCATCGTCATTTCTACCTACATGCCTGTGGAAGGTCTTATAGCCAAGTTGAAAGCAAAGTATTATGTTATCTACCTGGTCACTGAGTTCCTAGCATGGCACACAGGTATGGATCCAAAGCAGGGAAGACAATGGAGGCAAGAATGCTGCCTTCTATGCTTACTAATTATGTGGTACATGTGTTCTCATTAGTGCTTTGTGCTCTATCTCCAGCAAAATAATTGAGTGCTTCCCATAGGCACTAAAAGCTGCTGCAAATTCAGTTTTCTTTCTTGAGCTGGATGCCCAAAAACCTAACACACATCATTATCCCATTACGGCAGCCATATCCTTGTGATTCTTGGTCTTTTCTTATCCTCTTAGCCTTTATCTATATCCATTATTTACTCGTTCATTTAACCTATTTTATTAAAATTGTGCTATTTTACCCTTTGTAGGTCTTTTTTAAAAATTCTTTTGAATCATTTCTAGTATAAGGAAGAAGAAATATAAAAGTAGTCTGAGTGGCAAACCACTGCTACTATTAGATCCCTTACTTATAAGTAAGATACAAATAGCGCGGCAATAACTAGCATTTATTGAGCATTCCTTCTTGTCTTGGGATGCAAGCAGAATGGCTTTGAAGTAACAGTCAATTCAGTTCCCCAAACAATCTTAGGATGTATGTGCTCATATTATGTTATCCTTACAGAAACCGATACAGTTGATGCAGCTTGCTCAGGTCTTGCAGCTGATAAATGTACCAGAGCTAAGGTCTGAGCTGTGAATTCTGGCTTTGCAATCTCACATTCTTAGCCACTAAGCTATCTTCCCTGCAACTGATGCACTAAAAATAAAGGATAAAATGAAATGGGTGGTATTTCTTTTTTCTTCTCCTGAGCCTGGAGTCAACTTTTATCAGCTGCTTGTCTTTTATTTTGCCCTTATCGCTTGTAAATATTCCTAATTAGATAGGCATCTGCTCATGGCTTAGAAATACTGTCCAAGCTGTGTGACATTGGGCATTCCAATTGCTAAGATCAAATAGAAAACTTTAAGGATCCAGGTCAAATGAATCTGATTTATGAATCACTGTTAGCAGTGCAGAAATGTTTAGCACAACTGTCCTCGTATTTATGAGGAACATAATACTTCCAGGTACATTTTATGTTTTCTGCAGAAGCTTGGTGGTAAATGGAGAAATTAAACTGGAAAATATGGAGAAATCAGCAGAATAGCACACACCTGCTCAAAACATTCATTTTATTGATTTAACAGTTGACTCTTTAGGGTATGTTTCTCAAACATTGGCTCTTGGCATGAAAAAAGTATCCTCTGTGAATGAATTCAGTGACGTATCACTTAAAAACTACCAGGATGACAGCTTTTTAAGCCTCTTCTATGAGTTTGAATGGCAAACCAAGGCCATGTGGGGATGAGTAACTTACTCCTCTGGATTAGGGGCTGTTTGTGCACTGTCGCTTTGCTTCCTTGTTTTGATCTTGCAGCATCTCATTTTATTTGGAAAGTCTTCAATGATTTTTTTTAATGAGTATCTTGCTGTCTCAATATCATTAATTACTGTACAGCTACATTGGGGAAAAATTCAAAATAATCATTTACTTTCAAATCATTTGTAATTCCCATAACACCGATGAACTCTGAAACAGCCTTGGTAATGATCACCTTTCTATTTTCCATTAATCAATTATAT
Organism: Rhabdomys pumilio; assembly: GCA_030674055.1. Taxonomy (NCBI): domain Eukaryota; kingdom Metazoa; phylum Chordata; class Mammalia; order Rodentia; family Muridae; genus Rhabdomys; species Rhabdomys pumilio. The sequence continues at coordinate 168,997,806 of JANHMN010000001.1, forward strand.
GTGAATATGTATAGGAGAAGGGCTTATCGGGTTTTCTTTAAGTTGTCTTAAGAGAGGCAGTGTAATAGCTGTACCTCTTCACAGTGTCACCTCTGGGAGTGTCTGCATATTAACTCATGGACAAAGATGTCTCAAATTGAAGCTCTTCCCTTCTGCTTTCAGTCATTGGAATCTTCACTGTTTGTATGTTAAAGGGAGAAAAATGAATTCCTTTTAATGACAAAAGACAGAAACCTTGATATAAGTAAATAATAAATACATAAATGCATAAATACATAAATACATAAGGCAGGTTTGTGGGCAGGCAGGCAGGCAGGCATGTGGGCAGGTTGGCTTGTCATGGATCCCCTCTGTTGGCTTCTCTCTTACTTTATAGAAATCTTCTGTTTTGTAGCCCTTGGATATGTTAATACCTGACCATCTGGATGCCAGAAACAGTATCTCATTAGAAAGAGAACAATTTTTCTATAGTGGACCATAGCAGAATCCCAAAGACAGCTCTCATTAATCCAGCCAGGAACATAGTTCTATCCAACTCAGACCTCAAGGCTGAGGTAACATTCAGTGTACCCCTCTATCTGAAAGGAGAATAGGAGATCCCTACTGGAAAAATGGAATTCTAGTTTCAGAGTTTGGAAGTGATTACTCATTTCAAAGCAATAGTTGTGTAGCACTGTATGTACATAAAATGCAAAAAGTATTTTCTCAATTATATTAGCTGCCTGTAATCTGTAATAAAGCATTTTTTATAATGAAAGATACCTAAGATAGACAAGAGCATTTTCTTTTATAAGATAAATAATCAATTATGGATAATTCTATGAAATGCCTCAGTTAAGAGGCAATTCCATATATAGACAGATATTAGTGAGCATTTGTTATATGCCTGGCTTTTAGTGGAAATGTGAAACTGTATCTCCTCCTTGCCTTTTCCCTCCATGTCCAGGGCAGCAGAAGAAAAGACAAAGTATGAGTAGTTAAAATGCTTTGTGACAAATGAGTAGCCAAAGATAGTTAAAGTCTTCTTATAGGCCTAAGAGGGACATCTGGCAGACACTGCTTCTGAACTGACTTCACAGACTTATCACCATCCAGCCCTCTGTGCCTCTTCAGCCACATCCCCTACCTTATCCCTGGATGTGTTTTTACTTTAGTTGTACTAAGCCTGTTTCAGTTTTTCTGTTAGCCACTGCCTATTATGGCCAGCATACATTTATCCATACATCTGGACTTGCCTTACTCATGGCTCTTGCTTCTTTTACTTATGAGTCTCTATTAGGATGGTGCACCTGCTGCCAAGTTAAAGTGACTGGGACACAGCAGCCTTCAGAGCTTTCCTTGAGCCTTCTTATAATGAAAGGCAAGAAAAACAAACACTACATTTCCTAGACTCCCTCATAGCCTGAATATGATTCCTTTGTGCCAATTAAGTTCATGAGTTTCAGAAGTCAGAATTGAAGCAAGGTGATCTTTCTATATAAATGTAGTTCCATACACACACACACACACACACACACACACAC
>JANHMN010000001.1:169006092-169034373 GCA_030674055.1 Rhabdomys pumilio
GGGCAGGGCAGGGCAGGGGAGGGCAGGGCAGGGCAGGGCAGGGCAGGACAGAGCAGCAGATAACATCTTGCTCTTTAGGCTAAGCACATTGGATCTGATAGCACCCTGGCTTGAAGTGTACTGTGCACAGTCAGTACCTGTCCTCAGGTCTTCATCCTTCAATGGTTGAAACTCTAAGTATCTTAAGAACCACAACAATGACAAAGACCAGATAGTAAAGAACACGAAGTTTTCATTAAGGCTTCACTGTCTGTTCAATTTACATCCTGGTTTCATAGCATGAATATGTCTTTATATATATATATATATATATATATATATATATATATATATTTCACTAGATACAAAATGAATTCTCTTTTTAAAAAAAATTTTGTACTGGGTAGATGGTTACATATTAATTCCCCCAGTTACTCTTTCAGAATCTCATTTATCTCCAGCAATCTAACATCTAACTCAGGAGCAGATTAAAATGTGATGTTCTTTTAAATATTGCTCAAATGTAATAAAATGTGTTTGATGGTGACTTTAAGCAGTAGAAATTTCAGTCTAAAAATTTTCAGTCTACTCTATTAGTGTTGATCATTCTCCAGAGTTTCACTTCATTTACCTTAGCTTTTGAATACAGATCCATAAAAATCGGTGTGGAAATAAGCCTGTAGAAAGGGAGAGGAAGGAGGGGGAGACCTAGAGATTCCTGATCAGCCCTCAGCCTCATGAAAAGTTTCATTAATTCATTAGTCCTTGCTAGTTACACAGAACATTCTCACCCATTCGTTAGCTAATGCACATACATTCAACCTTGAAAGTACCTTCCAAGTAAAGATGATATACCCACTATGCTGAAAGACTATTCCCAGTCTCCATTTTATTGCTATGTCAAGGACTCAAAATCATGTTTATACAAATTTTTATATACATACACCCCATAAAATAAAAACTCTGTGATGTTGTGGATATGGTTTTTTTAATTTTTTTCATTCCGTGTATGATTACTGATCATACCATTTGAGCTAGGCTTGGGATTTGGTGCAACAGATGGGCCTTTAAGGAGGACCAGCCTCCTCCCTAACTTTTTATGGTTTATATGATACTGAAAGAAGAAAGTACACACACACACACACACACACACACACACACACACACACATACAATGACATAATTATCACTGTATTCACTGGGAATGAATCTTGTTTTATAAAAGACACAGACCATGACAACTCTCTTAACAAGTTGATAACATAACATGTCAATGTAATGATTTTGTCACACAAATGTGAGATTATAGTTTTGTAAATATGAGTATATTTTGTATATATAAGAACTGTGCAAGCCTAGGCAGTACAACTGAATTTTAAGCAAACATGTTAGATCTTAACAGTTCTCTTTCAAGTGATTTCAAGAATGGAAATGAATTGTGAACAATGTGACTCAGTAGTTTCTGCTGCTATAACAAGATGCATGAGGCAGGTAAAATAAAGTTTATTTGGTTTCACGGTTCTAGAATTTCAGGAAATTATAGGACGTCTGCTCGGGTGCTGCTGAAGGCCTTGTGGTCTGTTTTAGCACAGTAGAGAAGTGTGTGTGGGGGGGAGAGCGACATCTGGAAGGAAATGATCAGGGGAAGACAGATGTGTGAGGCTTTTATCACAGTAATAGACCCTGTGAGTTGGGGAGACCTAGGTCATTACTAACATACCTACTCCAGTCTCAAGGGAACTGAGCCAGACTTGTGAAAAAACAAAATGTTAATCTACTCACGAGGATCCAGTTCTTATGACCAAGCTTCTCTGTGGTCAAGTCCCACTTCTTTAATGTGCCACCACCTCTCAGTACAGTCACCCCAGGGACCAAATTTACAGCATGCAAATCTATCTATCTATCTATCTATCTATCTTTCTTTCTTTCTTTCTTTCTTTCTTTCTTTCTTTCTTTCTTTCTTTTTCTTTCTCTCTCTCTCTTTCTTTCTTTCTTTCTTTCTTTCTTTCTTTCTTTCTTTCTTTCTTTCTTTCTTTCTTTTATTGGATATTCTCCCCCCTTCCAGAAACCCCCTATCTCATCCACACTCCACCTGCTTCTATGAGGATGTGCCCATACGCACCCGCCCACTTCCACCTCCCCACCCATGAATTCCCCCACACTGAGGCATCCAGCCTTCACTGGACCAAGGACTTCTCCCACCTATGCCCAACAATGCCATCCTCCCCTACATATACAGCTGGAGCCATGTGTTCCCTTCCTATGTGTTCCCAGGCTGGTGATTTAGAACCTGGGAGCTCTGGTTGGTTGGTATTGTTGCTCTCCCCATGGAGCCACAAACCCTTTCATCTCCTTCAGTCTTCTCTCTCACTCCTCCATTGGGAACCCCATGATCAGTTCAATGGTTAGCTGTGAGCATACGCCTCTGAATATGTCAGACTCTGGCAGACCTCTAAGGAGACAGCTATATCACGCTCCTGTCAGCATGCACTTCCTCACATCCACATAAGCTATGTACAATTTTCTGAGGAACCGCCAGACTGATTTCCAGAGTGGTTGTACCAGCTTGAAATCCCACTAACAATGGAGGAGTGTTCATTTTTCTCCACATTCTCACCAGCATCTGCTATCACCTGAGTTTTTTATCTTAACCATTCTGATTGGTGTGAGGTGTAATCTCAGGGTTGTTTTGATTTGCATTTCACTGATGACTAAGGATATTGAACATTTCTTTAGGTGCTTCTCGACCATTCGAGTTTCCTCAGTTAAGAATCCTTTGTTTAGTTCTGTACCCCATTTTTAATAGGGTTATTTGGTTGTCTGAAGTCTAATTACTTGAGTTCTTTGTATATATTGAATATTAGCCCTCTATCAGATGTAGGATTGGTAATGATCTTTTCCCAATCTGTTGGTTGCCGTTTTGTCCTGTTGACAGTGTCCTTTGCCCTACAGAAGCTTTGCAATTTTATGAGGTCCCATTTGTCAATTCTTGATCTTAGAGCATAAGCCCTTGGTGTTCTGTTCAGGAAATTTTCCCCTGTACCCAGGTATTTGAGGGTCTTCCCCACCTTCTCTTCTATTAGTTTCAATGTGTCTAATTTTATGTGAAGGTCCTTTAGCCACTTGTACTTGAGCTTTGTACAAGGAGGTAAGAAAGGATTGATTTACATTCTTCTACATGCTGACCTCCAGTTGACCCAGCACCATTTGTTGAAAATGCTGCCCTTTATCCACTGGACAGTTTTAGCTCCTTTGTCAAAGGTCTGTGGGTTTATTTGTGGGTCTTCAATTCTATTCCATTGATCTTCCTGCCTGTCTCTATACCAATACCATGCAGTTTTTTATCACTATTGCTCTATAGTACAGCTTGAGGTCAGGGATGGTAATTCCTCTAGAAGTCCTTTTATTGTTGAGAACAGTTCTCACTATCCTGGGTTTTTTTTATTCCAAATGAATTTGCAAATTGCTCTTTTCATTTCTATGAAGAATTGATTTGGAATTTTGGTGGGGATTGCATTGAATCTATAGATTACTTCTGGCAAAATGGCTATCTTTACTATATTAATCCTGCCAATCCATGAGCATGGGTGATCTTTCCATCTTCTGAGATCTTCAATTTCTTTCTTCAGAAACTCGAAATTCTTGTCATACAGATCTTTCACTTGCTTGGTTAGATTCATACCAAGGTATTTTATATTATTTGTGACCATTGTGAAAGGTGTCATTTCCCTAATTTCTTTCTCAGAGCTTCAGAGAGCTTTAATTTCTTTAAAGAAATTAAAAAGTCTTTAATTTCTTTCTTTATTTCTTCCTTGACCAAGTCATCATTGAATAGAGCATTGTTCAGCTTCCATGTGTATGTGGGCTTTCCATTGTTTTGTTATTATTGAAGACCAACCAGCCTTATTCCATGGTGATCTGATAGGATGCAAGGGATTATTTCATTCTTTTTGTATCTGTTGAGGCCTGTTTTGTGACCAAATATATGGTCTGTTTTGGAGAAGGTACCATGAGGTACTGAAAAAAGGTATATTCTTTTGTTTTAAGATGAAATATTCTACAGATATCTGTTAAATCCATTTGGTTCATAACTTCTGTTAATTTCACTGTGTCTCTGTTTAGTTTCTGTTTCCATGATCTGTCCATTGCTGAGAGTAGGGTGTTGAAATCCCCCACTATTATTGTGTGAGATACAATGTGTGCTTTGAACTTTAGTAAAGTTTCCTTTATATATATGGGTGCCCTTGCATTTAGAGCATAGATGTTCAGAATTGAGAGTTCATCTTGACTGATTATTCCTTTGATAAGTATGAAGTGTCTTTTCTTATCTTTTGTGATGGAACTAGAAAATATCATCCTGAGTGAGGTAATCTAATCACAAAAGAACATACATAGTATTCACTCACTGATAAGTGGATATTAGCCCAAAACCTCGCAATACCCAAGATGCAACTCACAGACCACATGAAGCTCATGAAGAAGGAAGACCAAAGTGTGGGTGCTTCAGTCCTTCTTAGAAGGAGTAACAAGATGCGTAAGGGAGCAAATATCTTCTTTTGGGATCATTGGAAGATTTCTTTTTCTAGGTTGTAGTTTCCCTCCTTGTGTTGAAGGTTTCCATCAATTATCCTTTGAAGTGCTAGATTTGAGGGAAGATATTGTGTAAATTTGGTTTTGTCATGGAATATCTTGGTTTCTCCATTGATTGAGAGTTTTGTGGGTATAGTAGTCTGGGCTGGCATTTGTGTTCTCTTAGGGTCTGTATGATATCTCCCCAGGATCTTCTGGCTTTTATAGTCTCTGATGAGAAGTCTAGTGTAATTCTTATAGGTCTGCCTTTATATGTTACTTTACCTTTTAGTATTTTTTCTTTGTTTTGTGCAGTTGTTGTTTTGACATGTGACGGAAGGAGTTTCTTTTCTGGTGCAATCTATTTGGAGTTCTGTAGGCTTCTTGTATGTTTATGACTATCTCGTTTTTTAGGTTAGGGAAGTTTTCTTCTGTAATTTCATTGAAGATATTTACTGGTCCTTCAAGTTGGGAATCTTCACTCTCATCTATAGCTATTATCTTTAGGTGCGGTTGTCTCATTGTGTCCTGGATTTCCTGGATGTTTTGAGTTAGGAGCTTTTTATATTTTCTTTACAGCTGTGTTAATGTTTTCCATGGTATCTTCTGCACCTGAGATTCTCTCTTCTATCTCTTGTATTCTGTTGGTGATGCTTGTGTCTATGACTCCTGATTTCTTTCCTAGGTTTTCTATCTCCAGGGTAGACTCCCTTTGAGATTTCTTTATTGTTTCTACTTCCATTTTTAGATCATGGATGGTTTTATTTAATCCCTTCATCTGTTTGGTTGTGTTTTCTTGCAATTCTTCGAGGGATTTTTGTGTTTCCTTTTTAAGGGGTTCTACCTGTTTACCTGTGTTCTCCTGTATTTCTTTAAGGGAACTATTTATGTCCTTCTTAAAGTCCTCTATCATCATCATGAGAAGTAATTTTAATTCTGAATCCTGCTTTTCCAGTGTGGTGGAGTGTCCAGGGCTTCCTATGGTGATATAACTGGGTTCTGATGATGCCACGTAACTTTGCTTTCTGTTGCTTATGTTCTTGTACTTGCTTTTCGCCATCTGGTTAACTCTAATGCTACCTCCACTCACTGTCTCTGACTGGAGCCTGTCTTTCCAGTTATCTTGCTTGTGTCAGAACTTTTCAGAATCCAGATGTCTCTGTGATCCTGTGGTCTTTAGCTCCTTGGTGGAAGAACTCCTGGGACTCAGCTGCCTCTGAGATCCTGAAATCCTGCTGCTCTGAGTGGAGTGTTTCCTCTAGGATGGCTCAGGATATGGTGTTGTCATGGGAGCAGACTGTCTAGGAGTCTGCCCCAGCCACAGGGACCAAGCCACATGTTAATCTTTATCTTAGAGGCAGTAATTTGGAGTGACACAGAGAAAATCAGAGAGAAACACAGAACTATTTAAGGCTAAAAGTTTTAAAAGTAAACATGGAAATTATGGATAGTGAAGAAAGATACTTCTGTATTGAAACTAAAAGTCATTAGGGAGATGAATCATATAGAACCAAAGGGCAATATATTCTGCAAATGACAGGACAAATTACGAGTTCTTAAGAACCTAAGAATGAGCTGGTTTTTAACCTGAGAGGGTCTTTTGTTTCCTTGATTTCAATTTGATAACAAAATAAAACTGAGAATTTGGAGCTGAAAAAAGTCACCAAAGATAAGAAAGGTATTTAAAAAAACACAACAACAACCAAAAAGTAACTTTAAAATAGATTATGGCACTTTTAGGAACTTTGTATTACTAATAAATTTATATATATATATATTCAGGGTTCTTGAAAGCCTGATAGTATGGATTTTAAGAGTAGGATCATGCAGTCTTAAAACATCTTCAACTTGGTTTCAAAATACCTTGCAGTGTATAGGAATGCAAGGTTAGTAATATAAATTCTTGAAGAATACAACTGAATTTATTCCAAGGAAGCACTAGGATAGGCAGTTTATCCAGAAACAAAGCCATATATTAAGAAAGAAGAACTGTGAAAAAAAGGATGAAGTAACTAGCAAGGGAATGTTTCAGATCAAGGAAGGATCCAAAATGACATAGAACTATGTTTTGAGAAGGGTCTACTCTAGTGTCTGTCTAGGGCAATGCATTTCTACAATGCACAAGGAACTGTCAAAAGCTTAAAAGGTGCAGGCAGAGGTGGAATAACCATGGAGCTTGCGCCAAAGGAGCTCACAGTCCAGGCAGAAGGATGACTTTGATGTATCTATCCATTCTTTTGTGAAGTGTTTATGGAATGCATACAGAATGGACTGTGGCTTTTGCTCATCAGCCTGGCACCTTTCCTACTAGTCTTCTGTCAATTAGTCCAGCAACCAGTTAGCGTCAGAATAACTCCTGTTCCTATTTTGACCACCCTACAACTTGTTTCTCTTTCATTTAGAAGTAGAAATTGTGTCCTGTTGGCTGTAGTATCTTGAGCACCTGTTCTAATATCTAGTCCATAGTGATCACTAAATAAATATCTTCTTCACTTATTAAAATACAGCCTTACCTTCTAATACCTATTTATTTTAATCTTAAGGGATGGATGGGTAAGCGTAGAGTGTGTGTACACTCTGTGAAGGTGAGCATGCTGGTGTGTGTACCTATACACACCAATGGAGAGGCCAGAGGATGGTGGTAAATGTCTTCTATAATTCTCCAGTGTATTTGTTCGAGGCAATGCCTCTCATAAAACTGTAAGTCACTGTTTTGGCTAAGGTGGCTGACAATAGGGCTTCTAGGATCTACCTATCTTTTCTCTATCCAATACTAGGGTTAAAGGCATCTACACCTTTTATATAGGTACTGGGGACTCAAACTAAAGTTGTCTGCCATGTTTGCACAGTAAGGTTCCCTACTCTCTGAGCCATCTCTGTGGCTAGCTATGTATTCATGATTCACATTAAGTACTATGTTTTGTTTCAATAATGATCCTTAAGTTAGTTTGATCTCTTATACAGAATCGAACAATCTGGACATTATAGTCAAAGGTTTGCCAGCATTCAAAGATCCTCCTAATACAAATTAACAAGATGCTTCTATTTAAACCTGAAAATCAGATGCATATAGTTTCTAGGGAGCGTGTTAGTGGGTATATGATCTTGTTGAATCAGAACAAGGCTTGTGTCACCAAGAGTTTATTTTAAAAAAACTAATAGATTTATGAAGTTGGGGGAAGTTTTCAGAGCAGGGTAGGAACGGGGAGGAAGTTATTTTAATCACTTGCAGGAGCCATTTATAGTCCTGTCATCTTTTCTGTCACAAAGATTATCACTTAATTATAAGATAACATGATTTGCTGTTTAGATATCAGAGACAGAAATTATGCGGGCTGGGATCAAAGGAGAAATCAATTCTCAGAGGGTCTGGATACTAATTAATAAAGTTGGAACAGCTGCATGCCTGTCAGCCCAGTCAGAGTTGGGGTGTCTGTTTTAGAAACATTGTATGGGTTGAGATCTCTGTCCTCCGAGATAGATATCATGACTACTTACAAACCCTGAAAGGGTAGTTTGCCCTTTTTCACGCATGCTCATTGAACAGTTATGCCTTATCTAAGCCTCTAGGACTACGAACTCCTTGGGTTCTCCAGGAGTATCACCCACTAGAGCCTTCACTGGTCAACTTGTATGGGAAGCTAGAAGGGAAAGGGCTTCATCAAGTAATCCCTGTAGAGAGAAGAGCAGGAAGGGGAAAGATGCGTGTGAAGGAGCAAGAGATCACCAGAGTGCTTTCTGGCACTAGACTCATAAGAACTATATTCTGAATTAATGTCGTATGCAATTGGTAGTTGGATTAAATTTAGTGACTTGAACACATTGTTTTCTCAGTGGTTTCTCTGTGCTAAGCTCTGGAAAGGGAAGAGTCATAAAGGAGGCTGAGTCTTGGTCCTCCCTGGGGTCTACATGCCTCTTTTTAAAGTTGCTTGCATGTGCTGTTTTAAATGATCTCTTGGGATTGTGGAGAGGAACCTGCAAATCCTGGCTACAGTATCCTCCTCACTCTCTTGGCTTGGTGGCTTTTTCAGGAAAGCTTCTTAGGGAAGGGCTTGCATCCCTTGGTGGGCTGTTGAGTTGATTTAGTAGTCTTGGTTTTCTTCCAGCTAGTAGTTGTGTAAATTGCTACAATGCTGTATTTCCAATGAATCGCATAGAAATTCAGTAGAATATCAAAATGTAAGTACCCTTCATAAACTTAATTTCTGATATTAGCTGGAGTGAGATATTATGAGCCAGGTGCATAGCCAGCCTGACAGTGAACTCTGCATTCACCAATGTATGAATGCTCACACTCTTCATTTTACAAAGGAGGTGAAGTCCAGAGAGTTGAAGTGGTAATAAATACAGACACTGGTGTTAGCAATCAATATCATAGAAAACTAACATTCACTAAACAGTCAGGCCTGAGAATGGACAAATAAAGCTTGTTTGATGAAAGAACACTTTGTGCTTCTGGTAGCTGCATGGAATTAGATGACACTTTGAGTCACAAGGATACATATTACCAACACACCAAGGTAAACCATGCTCTTTATTTCCTGATCACTTTTAAAGAGGTAGATAACAGAGTTACCTTAGCAATGTCTATTCCACACGAGTATAGACTAAGCATGGCTACAGAGACCCATACTTGAGGAGAAACCTAAAGGCATGAGCAAATGAAGACAATCCTGCTTTTGTTTTGAAAATTAGGCACGTTGCTAATGAGCCTGATTTCAGAGCAGATAGCTAGTAGCTCAGGAAATCAGCCTTCATGGGGCAGCAAATGACAGCTCCTTCACAGACTCATCTGGTGTCTCTGTGGGGTGGGGGCTCATCACTTCTTTTTTTCCTCTTAATCTTAATGCATTTCTCTTGATAAAACTGAGAGCTCAGATAAAATTGAGTGACTCCTAGGAGTAGATACATGCACCAAGTGTGTTTCAGTGCCTCTCATTCCCCAAGTTCACCCTTGAAATGCAGCAATTTTGAACCATTTTAATAGCTCTTAATCTACTTAATCCACTAAATTCAACAGGGCACTGACACCCTTCTGTGATGATAAAGAGGAAGATTTTTCAGGTGGAGCTCTTACAGCCATGACAGTTTCCCTACTGATGGTTGAGAACCCCATGTTAAAGACTATCTGTACTGATGTTAATACATTCATCCTTAACTCTTTCAACCCGGGGGACAGTGCTTTTTGTGCAGCACTTAAGAAACTGAAGCCAGTGGCACATACATTTAAGGAAGAACCTTTCCACATCCTTTCCTCAAGCTTGTGTTTACAAACTTTATTCACTCTCTTAGAGATGGATACTTCCAAAGGGTTATTAAGAGAATGGCTCTGACTTTAGAACGGGTTTATGCCTTTAAGGGTAGTTTTCAGCAAATGAGCCGACCATATGTTAAATCAAATTTAACATCCATTATGAAACAGTGAATCATGCTTTATATCTCAGTAATGATAACAAATGATCGCTTATCTCATGTTCTCCTCATTTGTACTGCTTCTCATCAATCTTGCTAATATCGCCAAAGATTTATTAAATGAACAAGTGCCCAACTGTAACTGCTAATATTAATAGCCTCGTTTTATATTTTCTCTTGCTGGCTTCCCTCTCCATGCTTGCTTAAGTCCACTTTTCTGTAAGCTTTAAAAGTAATAGTTTTTCTTATTCTGAAATGATAATTAACAGAATACTGGGAAGTGAGCAGTAAAATTATTTTAATGAAACTGTGCAATTACAACAGCCCATTATAAGTCACAGGATTTGCTATGCACTCCAAGACTGCCAGTAAAAATCTTTTCTCCCTTCTTTTTCCTTCTCCTCTTTTTAAAACTAGAGTAAAAATGGGCGATTTTAAAACTCTGGAAACATTTCAGATCCCTTACAACTTAAAATTGCTACTTGTGCAGTAAAAGTTTAAATCACTTGAGTAAATTTGTAATTTAATCCTTTAAGTTTAACTAACGTTTATTCTTCTGCCCTAAGTGCTTTCTGCTGGTGTAAATTATAAGAAGTTGCCGAGTTTTCGAGACTTTACTGTGGTCTTTTACTATACCATTTCTGTGCCAATGGATTCTCCTGTGCCTGGCTTCTGCATCATCTCCCATGTCCTTTCTCCTTTGCTGATGTTCTGCTTTTCGGCTCTGTGCTAGACTGAATGTTCCCAGGCGTGGAGTCGATTTCCCATAAAACGGTCCCTTAGGTTTTTAAATCTATGGAAACTCCTATTGGGTGACTGTTTCCCTAATTTAGGTCACCACCCTACCTCAGGGCTGTGTTCTCAAAAGAGCTTTCCTTTTAGATCTGTCCTGTGCTCCTGTACTCCTGGATAAACAGTTCTTACTCTGCCTTCTTGACTCCCAGGCTGAGGCTAGGAACTCAGATATTCCTGAGGGACAAAGACTCAGAACAAATTCTTCCTAATGCCCCATAGTTACAGCTTTGCATCAGACAATATGTGTCAAATGAAGCAACTATAAAAAAAATTCCTTGTTAAGGGAACATGAGAAGCTATTTATATTACAATAATAGCAACAATGACAACAAACTCCTGCCTATTGAAGCAATGCCCCCCAACTCCTGCAAAGAAAATGAGGATTTCCCCAGGGATCTCAGGCTGAGAGAAGAAAAACGCACCGGCAAGAATGGTGTCTTATTTTCCGGAAATAGACTCCACTCTGTTTTAACAACTTGTTACCTCACAGTGTAAGATTGAAACCTGGGCACTGATGGGTCATTGGATCGAGCACTTCTTGACCAAGAATGTTTACACAAGGATATCCTTGACCCTTTATTTAAACTTTAATTCTACTTTAGGCTCAAAAGATGGATTTGGGGTTCCCTTGATCTCTTTTTTCTGTTCACAATGTGACCACATTGAATAATCTCCTTTTCCTGCTTTCTGCTCTTCCAGCTCTTTGGATTAGCTTTCTGAGGCTGGACTGTTGAACCTGACTTGGACACAGGCTATGACCCACATGTCAAATGGTGTAACTAAGTCACTGGATTTGCCTCATAGTTGCAGAGCTGGGCTCTGGGACACAGCACTGTGGCTTAGATAAAGAGTGAGAAGAAATGATAATATGTTCTTTGATCAAGTAAAATGCAGCTATGAACTGAACTCTCTTATTTGCACTATCAATCCCTTGCAGGAGAGGGATGATGCAGGCTGGTGGTTTATGTTCTCAATGATGCTGTTGTCTTCCCTATGTTACTTGGGGCTAAGTAGGAGAACACTGCAATGTAGTTTTCAAAATACTTGAAAAGTCTTAGAGTAGTATTGTGTTAATTTCAATGACTCAGGTTATGAGTGTTTTTTAATAATTTTGATGAATATATTATTATATGTTACTGGATTTATATTAAAATAATGTATAATTCATATTAGAAGAACTAATATATAACATGACTATTACTACTATTATAGCATAAAGCCTTGTTTACTTTATATATTTTATTTTGTTTTTATAAGCTGGATTGAATGGGTAGTGAGTTACAGGAGGAGTTAAAATCACCCTTCTCTTCTGTTTTTTAGTGCGGTGAATATGCGATCAATGATAATTTTGAAATGAACCTACATAACAAGTTCATAATCCTATAATTATTTTTCAGAAAGTTTTGGGAGGTCAGGCAGAGAATGAGACAATGAAAGGGTCTCCTATGATTTGGTAAGGAAGACTTCCGAAACTCATTAAACAATGTAAACCTAATGGGGAAATTTGAGAAACACTGTGTGAAACTGATAGAGTGGAAAGCTTGCTCCCTGCTATGTAAATGAAAGGCAAAACCCACCTGGCTGGAATATAATGTATAATGTATGCAAAGATGAATGGGCTGAGACCTATAAGCAACTGATGGTCCCTGGCACTCCTGTTCTAATCCTACAGGAGAAGGAGTGGATATCTGTTGTGAAATTGAGCAGTTAGTGAAGCCTGGGTTAGTATTGAAGATGGTATTAAATATTCCAAAAATAGGCTATTCGATTACTTCCGTTAAAAAAAATGCTGTTTAGAGTGATTCTCACTTGACAGAATTAGATTCACATTCTCAACCCTATAGTAAAATTTTATAATCCTGTCTTCACACCCTTAGTCAAACAGGAAATTGCTTCCGTGGGCTTGGCCAAGACGGAGAAGGAAAGTTTTACACCATCAGCATAATATCATCTAGAATTATGCCAGGTATGATAGATAAAAATATACAGGTGTCCTCCATGAGAGAAAGAATTTTAATTCTATGAAGTCATTTCTTAGGTCTTTAACCTGTGAAGACTTCACTTCAGAGTCAGTTGAGGCTTTGTGAAGGATTTTTGAAGCTTCCTGTAAGTCTATGTGCAAACAACATGCCGAGCTTTGGGGGCTGGGCCACTGGCATGGACAAGAACACGTTTGTGTCATCATGGAGCCAGTGTTGCACTAAATAAAGAGACACACATCAGATGGAAATATTGACTATCTCATGCTGACTGAGCCCCAGCTTTGGACATGCTGGAGTAAGAGAAATGCATTTTGATAGAGTATGTCACCTATGAACTAGATCTTGGCAGCTTTGATTTTTCCCAGTGCCAAAATGCCTATGAGCCTCGGAAATGATGATTGGACTGATACAACCAGGAAGAGGCAGCTTATAATGGTGAGGCTGGTGCAAGGATCAACAGTGACTTTAGAGGATCCTGCATGCCACTTGGGTGTGCTAGACTCACTTTGGAAAGCACTGGACAGCTAGCAGAGGTGTTGGGGAAGTGACAGGATTAGATAAGTATTTAATGAAGATGGATGTGGCATCCTTGCAGATTTGGTTTGTCTTGCAGACAGGGGACAGTTGAAGCTGTTGAACCAGGGAGGAGAGCCTTGGATGAAGAAGAAATCAAACAGCTAGTCTTCGGTGTATGGTTAGATACTGATGGTGAGAGGCTAGTATTCATCCTGTACCTTCTTCCAGGCATCTTGCCTATAGGGATCTGCATCCCTCATCTGGGATATCAACCTTTTACTCTACAGAGATGAAACTAAGCAACAGACAATCTAATTACAGAAACTGAAGAGCGCGCGCGCGCGCGCATGTGTGCGCGCACGCACACACACACACACACACACACACACACACTCTCCACATCTCCTTGACTGCATCATACTGTTGGTTATAACCATACTGTTATCTTCTCATTTTAAAGATGAAATGCTACTTCATTAAATACACACCCATTGGCCGCTTTAACTATGGTTTTATCTTTTATAGTTAAATAGCCAGGTATTGACTGTAGTGTGAAAAGATGACATTCAAAGTTATAGAAATGAAGAGTTTAAAAGTTTTAAATACTTTTGGTTATATTGTATAATTTTTACTATCCCATTTTATAATTGGCTCTTAATTTTTTTTTTACTATCTCTATTTTCAATTAAAATTTAGGTCTAGAAATATATATATATATATATATATATATATATATGGTGCTAAAATGTATTCCTTTAGCTAAAAGGGATCTAATATATATAAATCATACCATATATCTCTACTGTATGTTAAAGTATAATGTAAACATAAGTATCTTAAAGAAAACATATGGTAGTGGCCTAAAAATTCTAATAGTTACTATTCTTTAATTTACCACACAAGCAAGGTATATTCTTTCTAATATTAGAGTTAAGCTTTTACCTTCTTGCTCATTAATTTACTGTGTGATCATGGACAAGTTTCTTCACCTATAGTGACTTCAAAGATCATCTCAGACTCACTGAAACACTACCATAGGAAGCATTTGTCATTAGAATGTCTTGCCTATGTCATTCACCTCTAAGTACACACTCTGTTTCAATTGAAAAGAAATGAAATTACCAAAATGAAATTTATATTTACATGGTAAAAGTTAAAATTTTAAAATACAAAAAGCAGTTTTCAACTTTTCTTTCATCCCTGTGATGCTCAGGTGTTCTGAGGAGCCAAGAAGAGCATCTTCTTGTCAGCTTCTTGCCTGAGCTGTCAGCCTTTCCGGAATGAATCCAGAAGCCCATGCTTTTATCAGGCTGCTCAGGATGCACCTGATGCCTGACCCCTCAAAGCCACATGGAAACCCTAAAAGATCTGAGTAATAACCATGACTTGGTGGTCTTTCTTGCCCTTTGAGCAGTCTCAAGACCATGACAAGAACACAAGAGGCTATTCTTCTTCTCTAGTGGTCTCTGCAGACCTATATCTTAGCCTTTATCATCTGCCATTGAGGCCAATTTTTTTTAATGTACTTGGCTCATTTATATTCTCTGAGCATTTTTTTTTTTTGGTCTGAGCCTTCACCATTGGCCAATTTTTGGGTCTTCATCATTTGCTTTGTTATCCATTTGGGAAAAAAAGGCATAGGCACATCTTAGCCGTAATTCAGTTTCTTCAATTAACCACAGTATTCTCCTGAATCCTTAAGATCATAAAAAATGCAATTATCTAGATGATAAACAGTGTCTTTTTTTTTCCAGATAAGCAGTAATGGACTTTGGGTCTGGCTGGATTTAATGTTGACTTTACTGGATAAGAATGCTAATCACTGAAGTTGAAAAATCAACACCACCACAAAAAAAAAAAAAAAAGCCTTCAAACTTTCATTCCTATACACAATTGCATTCTAAATTCCTAATGGAAAAAGGCAAGGGAAACTTCCACTCTCTCCCATCACAGTTTTTGTCTTGCTTTATCACTCCGAGTCTCCCAGACACAGACATTGCAGCTGTCGTTGGCCCCTAGGGTTCTCAGTCCAGTGAAGAAGTAATCATTTCCTTCTAGACCTCAAACACACTACTGGAAAATTTCTCATCCCCTTAGCCCTGTGCATATTAAAATTTAGCAATTAATTATCTCTAGTTCTAATCCAGTAAGCCTGTGCAATTAACATCTGCGATTCAGTTCATCTTTTTGCTGACTTTCTCATTTCAGGATTGGGGGACTGTGGATCTCCCTATAAGACATGCTCAGCACAGGTTATTTCCCACATTCATATCTCTGTTTTTTTGTTTAACCCGTAGTGTATTTGGGCAATATTCTTATAATGCTTTTCTTAACATTTTGGCTACCTACCGGAGATATTGTTAGTATTAAATAACTATAAAGATTGAAGTTAAGACGAATTGAGTTCCCTTCATTTTTAAACCTCAGCATATCATTAGCACGTGAGGATGAGCTATTACAAAAGACTTTTGGGTTAACAGAGTTACAGGGTTTACTTCATGGTGGGATTTTCATTGCTCTGTTCTACCTGCCCAGCCAACCTGCTGCATCTTCTTGCCTGATGCTTGAAAGTCCTCTATGACTGAGCACACTCTGTTTCCCCCTTACAGTACAGGATAACACAGATCTAATTGTAGACACTAACAACAGCTAATATTGGGCTTTAACTTGCAATGTTTTACAATGAATGTGAGGACTTGTCTCCAGAGTTGTTCGTGGTGGTTTCTACATGGTGATTGCCTCTGTAATTGGTATTTCCTGCAGATTGAGGAAGTAGGCAGCCATATAATCAGTAGAGAAACAAGAGCTACAAAGAACTGGACATGGGCTTTACAACACTGGCTGAAGCCTGAAGCTGTGAGCTGAGTGGATGCAATGCTTCTGTGGAGATTCTCATCATAGTCCTTTGGATGAGGCTTTGTCTGCAACCCGAGAAGCCTTCTTGGCTACTGGAATTGCAAGACAGCATCCATGACTTCTTTATTTTTCTTTCTACTTTTTTGACACTGCACCAACAAGTGGCCCTTTTTTTTCCTCAGACCACTCCCTAATATCAGGAGTTTGACTTTACTGACAACTTTTTGTCTTTCTCTTAGTTTCTTATAATAGTATACTGAAAAGTTGTAAATATAGCCAGTCTGATGTAGCCTAAGTGCTTACAGTATTAAAGCTTAAAAAATAACTTATCAACTAATTAAAACTATTTGAAAATGTTGCCCTACCACCCCAAAAAGAAGCAAAAACCCATAAATTGGATTTTTTAGTTGTACCAGCTGCTAACATCTGGACCCATTCCTGACAGTGCCTTCAGTGATTTTTTTTCTCTGAGTGCAAATATGGGGATTTTTGTGTGGTCCTGAAACTCTTACATATATTTGCATATGTTGTGTTCCACATTGATTACATTTAGGTATACTTAAAATTTTTCACACTATTGACTACTGAAAACCCCATCTCTTAATTTCTTTCAGGTATAAGTCTGGGTATATAAGAATTTGTTTTAATTTTTAATGATTTTGTTATATGCAACATTCTGATTCAGTCCTTTTAGTCTCTAATAATTACATTGACATAAATACTTATCCATCTATGGATCAATATTTTGATATGCATGTTCATTTGTTTCTAGAGGGAAGTGTGTATGTATGTCTTTATCTTATAGTCTCTTCTGGCTTTTACTGAAAAATGATTGCCAGCTTTTCTAATAAAAATATTATTTCATTGCCAGAAAATTATAGTTAATTGAATATAGTAAAGTTGAGTGCTGTTCATATTTCAGTTGTCTATATTTCTCTTTCTATTATCTCTTCGTGGTATTATACTAGTTTTCTGATGAAGAATTACATCTTTCCAATAATTTATAGTTCTTTAAGACATTCACTCTTATCCTGTAATTTAACTTATTCTTCTTTTTGATAGCACGTGGCCTAATGTATACTATGGAAGTGCTACTGAGAGAGACCTTCTGCCCTTTAATATTCTATTTTGGTAATAATCTAAGTGACCTAGTGGTCCTGAGCTTCCACATGCTAGCCTCAGAACGTCAGTCTTCCTGCCTTAGCTTCCCAAGTAGCTACTCTTCCTAATTTTCAAACAAATTTTCTCTTTTTTTCCAGGTTTTATTTATATGATTTAAATTTCAGGGTTTTCTATCATGAGAAATCACTATCTATCTATCTATCTTATCTATCTATCTATCTATCTATCTATCTATCTATCTATCTATCTTATCTATCTATCTATCTATCTATCTATCTATCTATCTATCTATCTATCTATCTATCTATGTGTCTATCTGTCTATCTGTCTATCTATCTATCATCTTCCATTAATGCTTTAATGACTTTAACTTAAAACTACATCCTTGGCAGTTACTCAAATTTTCTATTGATTATATATGAAGAAAAATGTGGCCCATTTTTCTTCTCATTTTAATAATTATTATACGCAAGGAATATACCATATTTTCCATAAAAATTAGCCAATGTTTTTACCACTGTTTTTTGAAAATCTTTTTCCTTATCCAGGATCTGGCTTGTCAGCCTTTGTTGAATGGTGTTTTTTTTTTTGTTTGTTTGTTTTTTGTTTTTTTTTTTTTAAATAAGGAAATGCCCTTGTCTTAAGATGGCATTAGGTCTTGATAAAACCCTTTTAAAGATGACATATTTTAATACCCCCGAACTTCAGTGCCTAGCAATGAGTGCTCTGTCCAGTGTTGCTTGTTTCCATGGTGACTGGCTCACTGGAAGCCGCAGCTCTGTCTCTGCCGATCACAGCAACAGAGAAGATTCCACTGCATAGGGACATGGAAATATTGCAGTTTAAAATTTAGACTCTGCCGAATGCCTATCTGTTTGCTATCTGTTGTAAAGTAGAAAAATATCAAATCAAAGCATTGTAATTTGAGGGTACATTTGGAGATTCTGATCTTTTTCTGTGTGTTCTCTTCTACGCATCTGCTTTAGTGTCCTGGAATGAACTCTTGTCCAGCTATTCCAGTCTTTTCTCTGTTTAAGAAAATTTAGTTCAAGAGAGTAAAATTTTTGAAGTTCTCACCTAATCTAATTAAAGAACAAAATATGCATGTGTTAGTGTGTTTATTCAATTTCCATTAAAAAAAAAATCAGTGAAAGCTCTACCAATTAAGCAGACTCAAGGAAGAGAATCGGCCATTTACAGACTTGATGCTATAGCTTACTTATGTCTGTATATTCTTAAACTGTATTGATTCCCTTTTCCCTTGAATTTCTGGAGCTTGAATCAGGCCCCCGTACATGCTAGGTAAGTATTCTTGCCACTGAGCTACACCTAGCCCTTGGTCAATGTTTTCAGAACATGAAAATTCGTATTGCTTTCCCATGGAATAATGAAAGTCAAATGATATAAGTTAAACTCTAAACCAGGCTTGTGACGTGCTGTGGTGCCAGGGATCACCTCCTGGAGGCTTTCACAGACTAGGTAAACTGGACACTGCCAAGGTACATTGCAGCCCTCTGTCTGTTACTTCACTCCGTTGTCTTTCTAGATTGAGATTCAAGTTCTGGTCCAGCCTTGTCTCCAAAAATAAATGTAGTCTTCATCAGACAAATTGTCTCTTATGTTTCAGACTTCCCCCTCCCCTTTATTTCTTTGTTTCTTCTTTTCCTCGCAGTGCTGGAGGGAACCCAGGCCCTTCTTTATGTGTGAGTCAGATGAGTATTATATCAGTGAACTGCAACCCGGACCTCTGTTCCAGGATTTAAAAAAACAGAGCAGTCTGAGAGTCACTCTTCTTTAAAAGTGTGCCCCTGGTAGGTTGAGCACACTCTAGTGGATGGCCCTATACACAAAAGTCTATGGACAGAGTGAATTGGACTCTGGGGGTTATTATTTTTATGTAATTTTAAAAAATTATTTTATGTATTTTCATCCCAAATGTTGTACTCTCCCCTTAACCCCTCCCAGATTTTTCACCTCCCCTTTGCCTCTGAGAGGGTGCTCCCTCCCTTCCCCCCCCCCCAGGGTATCTCTCGTCTCTAGAGCATCAAGTCTATACAAAATTAGATGAACTATCTCCCACTGAGGCTAGACAAGGCAGTCCTCTGCCACATATGTGCGGGGCAGTGTGCAGGAAGCTTGGGACACCCTGTGTATGTTCTTTGGTTGGTGGCTTAGTCTGTGGGAGCTTCCAAGGGTCGAGGTTAGTTGATGTTGTTGGTCTTCCTATGGGGTTACCATCCCCTTCAGCTCCTTCCCCTAACTCTTCCATAGGGTTCACAACCTTAGTCGAATTGTTGATTATAAGTTTCTTCATTTGTCTCAGTAAGCTGCTGGTAGACCCTCTCAGAGCACAGCCATGCTAGTCTCCTATCTTTAAACACAACATAGTTTCAGTAATACTGTCAGGGTTTTGTGCCCCCTCCACCCCTACCCTGTGGGATGAATCCCAAGTTGGACTGGTCACTGGTCAGCCATTACTTCAGTCTCTCTTCCATTCTTATCCCTGCATTTCTTTTAGACAGGAACAATTCTGGGTTAAAGTTTTTAAAGGTGAGCTAGTGTCTGCATCCCTCTACTAGGGGCCCTGTCTATCTACTGGAGATGGTCCCTTTAGGATCCATCTCTCCACTATGGGACATTTTTAATAGAATGAAATTGGCATGGAATAGAGAGCTGGGGGTAAATTTGGAAAGAGTTAGAGGCAGCAGTGGGAGTAATTGTGATCAAAATACATTGTATACATATATAAACTTACCAATTAGCAAAATATTATATTTTTAAAAATATGATGTTTAAAGTTGTTTGATTATAAAATGTAATAAATAATTTATATGAAATGCTGGGCTTGGTTCAGAACATAAATTTTCAATTTTGGGGGATGGTGGTGCTTATTTTTAAATGTCAAAATGCAAAATACCAAAATCAATTAACAGCCATTTTTTATGTAGTTTTACAGTGCTAATGAGATTTACACTACTGTATCCCTACTTTGTAGAACCCCTTTTATGTCACAAAACTAAAAGTCTGTACCACTGAATAACAACTATCCACCATCTGATTTCCCTCCACCCCAGACAGCTCCCGCTCCACTTGCTGTCTCTGTATGTTTAACTACTCCCATCCTACATGTAAGGGAGGGTGGGAGGAATTGCTTTTTGTAGATTACTTATAAAAGTGTCCTCAATGTTTGTGTTTAGCATATGTACAAATGACTATTCTTGAAACTGAATAATTCTACATTATATATTCATGCTATTATCATTTATCTATAGATGGTCACTTGATTGTTCTAGCCTTTTGTTCTGGTGAATTACGTTGCTGTGAACATGCTATAGAAATTAACATACTAATTCTTATGCTGGTTCATGTAACATATTCTTAATCTTCTTGTGTCATTGGGGTTCTTCAGGGTAGAGGGCTCTGATGTGTGTGTAGTTGCTGGTACACAGTAGCTGATGGGTAGTATCTCAAAATCTTACATTCCAAAGACTGTGAGCTAAACAGCTTAGCCAGGCACACATACTGAACAACTCTTACTTTCCATCCTGTTTTAGTTGAGCTGTTAAACCTAAGGGAAGGACATGAGGAATGCAGCTGTAATATGGAGATAGTATAAAGTACAGCCTGCTACCCACTTACTTCTTCCTTCAGTGGCCTATAGAATGCCTAGTAGTGACGGTTGTTAGATATAGACATGAAAGAGAGAAGCAAGACTTCCTGCCTCATTGGGATCACTCCCTGATAGGGAAAATAACTAATAATAAGCAAAACCAAATCACTTCAGAGTGTAAGCACCATGAAGACATAGTAACTGGGCATGAGACAAAGCCATACTAGGGCAAAAGGAGAGACCGAATCATCAGAACAGGCCCTTTCGATCAGCTAACTTATTCCTGAATAATTAGTGATCTGAAACCCTATAGATAGAACCTCTCTGATTTTTCTACTAGTGTTTCATCTAAACAATCAGCCCACGTATTCCCCATGACTAGTCTGGGATCACAGGTTCACAAATGGCTTCTACTGGCCCAATAAAATAAAAAGAAGGCTCTCTAGAGCAAAGCTAGGGGAGTCTTTTTCTTTTTTCCCTGCTGTCTAACTGTATCAAAGGCTCCCACGCCCTTGATTGCTGCTGGCTCTCTTCACGCTCCTGTGTCAGGACTCACCCCAAGAGCCTGTTATTTTTGTATACTCCTGATGGATTCCTACAATTGCTATTCCACCCTCATTCAAGTCAAGCTTGTTGGGAAAACAAAAGCAGTCCTTCTCAGATTCTCTTTTAGCCAGGACAGAGGACAGAAAAGGCTTCTCCAATTAGATGTAACTATGTGCTTTTTAGAAGATGAAGTGGGGTGGAGGCATCTTTCACACCTCTCTTTGCTCTTTTGGCAAGCAAAGGTGTGGGAAGGTTGGCTCCCCAAAGGTCTTGTTCAGAGGTCCATTCTCCAGCCTCCTGAATTGGAAGGGCTGGCTGAAGTGTGTCCGAGTGAGTGCTGGCAGCTCTCAGGATGTGCTTCCTGAGCTCTGAACCAGTTATTCCATTTCACAGAATGGAGAAAGCTGCTTGTAGAGGTTCTTGATTTCTGTTAATGGCCAAAAGATGGACTCAAATAGCTCCTGACTTCCTAGTAGTCAGGAATCGGTGGATCGGGAAGTTGTCCCTAGAAGCTTGGCCAGAAGCCTCTTTACTCATCCTTGCCAGTAAGTTTTAATACATGAACCCCTCTATATTAAATGCACCCCCTGCTTAAAATCTTTAGTAGGTGTTTGGGTTACTGTATTTATTGTGTACTGACATACAGAAGTTTCTCTAAAGACTATGAGGCACTAACCCCTCACTTGAAGAGTGAATGCATTAAGCTACTTATGTCATTACATAAAATGATAATTTCTCTTACTAGGGCAGCTAATTGCATTTGGGATTTTCTGTTTCTTCCGACTAAACTCATTCTTTACTGAGATTTTCCTGCTTCTTTCAATCATTGTTTTGAGTTGTCTTTTTCCTGATAAGAAAGTTTAAAATAGGCAGCAAATACTGAGAACATGAGGATGATGGTGTAGTTCTTGAGCCCAATCTGAGTCCCCCAGAACCCAGGCATTGTGGTACATGTTTGTTACTCTAGTGCTGGAGAGACAGAGACAGGCAGATCCCTAGACTCAGTTGTAGGGCACTGAGACAACCTGTCCCTAAATTCAACGTGGATACCCTAGATTAACTGGTTATTACACATAAGAATGCTTGAACACACACAACAAATGTGCGCATGCATACACACACACACACACACACACACACGCACATACACACACACACACACACACACACACACACACACACACACACACACTATCCTTGTGACACATGGGGTTACCATTTTTTCAACAGCCAGAGTACTGGACCATTTGTGGCCTGAATTATATGACTCATTCAATAAATATCATAAAAGTCT
Source organism: Rhabdomys pumilio (assembly GCA_030674055.1). Taxonomy (NCBI): domain Eukaryota; kingdom Metazoa; phylum Chordata; class Mammalia; order Rodentia; family Muridae; genus Rhabdomys; species Rhabdomys pumilio. Next base: position 169,028,774 of record JANHMN010000001.1, read on the forward strand.
ATAAAGTTGTTTTAACATTCTTGGTAATTTTTTTTTTCTAGACTCAGCTATCAAAGGCAGTTACCTGAAAATATAAATTTGGAGACTTAATACCTTATTTCAGAAAAATTGGAGGAAACACAGGAAATATATCCTCTGGCTACTTCTGACAATTACTGTGGGTCGGCAGCAAACTTGAAGGCAGGGAGGGGTGGGAGGAGGCAGTGGGGCTTGTAAAGTAGCTCTTCACCCACACTAAGGTCAGATTTATGCAGAAACCCAGCAGCAGGTGAGGCTGAGAATGAGGTGTCTAGGGCCCTTGAATTCCATTTTCACCTTTCCTTCACACTAAGCCTCAACAGCACAGGACACTTACAGACACAGAAGCCACTTTCTGCGGCATTTAAGAAAACCATTAACCACTTGCTGCTGCAATTCGCTGAGCCTGTGTTCAGGTGCTTTCTCACTTCTGTTTTGCCAGGCTTGCTGGGATATGAAGCCTTTGGAGCATTTGTAATTCTTCCCTTTATTTGCCACCCCTCCCATTATCTCTATTTATTCCCTCTTTAGGAATAAGCTGGAGGTAGATTTTTTTTTTTTTGAACTCACAGACTCAAATTGGGGTTAATATTTTACTTTTGGAATTATGTTTTTTGAAGGTTAATACCCCTAACACATGTGAGATAGCAGGCAAAATGCAAATGCAAACTGTGCTGGCAAATTCCTCATGCTAATGCCATTAACTGATGAGCTAATATTTCTTCCCAAACCCTTGTGCTGAACTTGGAAAAATTTTCCCATTTAAATTGTAAAATGGAGGGAAAGTTGTACTTTGGCACAATGGGGGTGGCGGGGTGGGGTACCATTTTTGTCCTTTCTTTCTTTTTCTCCCATTTTCCTTGTAGCTGGGGAGTAAGCTTTCAAGGCATAGCATGGCAACCAACTCTGCTTATTGTGAGGGAAACAGACAATTACTAGGTAATAAACAGAAACCAAAGATTTCACAGTTGACAGAAAAACAAACAAAGCCAGCATGATAAGAAAGCAGAAGTAGACACTGCAGGTGAGAGGCCCAAGAAGTACGGAGGCATTCCGATAGAGAGCCCTTGTAACCCACAGCAAGTACTGAAGATCGCAGCTTACAGGAAGAGCTGGGGGCTTCCTGTCCAGCCATGGAACCAGACAATAGGGATTCTGGCAAAATAAGACAGAAACTTCAGCACTGAATAGGCAGAAAATAAAACAATACACAGAAAAACCAATGAGCCAGTGACCTGGGAGAAATCTTGATTTCTTATCTTTCGGCTTTTTTTCTTCAATGAGAATTAACTTTTGAGGTCTCTGAATTCCATGTTCTCTTTTCTTTTGGTGCTGCTATAGAGTGCACGGTATCTGCTTCTTTTTAACTAAACCCTCAAATAGTGGCTGCTGAAAATATAAAATCACCAACTGTTTGGTCAGTCAGGTCTCAGCATCTCCAGCACAGTGAAAGGTTTTGTCATGGGAAAGGCCCTGCAGAAGACCTGGTGCTTTGGCTCCTAGTGAACATCACACGGATCTGATACCTACCGTCAAGCCTCTAGATGCGTGGAGCTCTAGTAAACCGTTTCTCAACTTGTAAGTCCTGATCCCTGCAGGAGTCCAGCGACCTTTCACAGGAAACACCTTAAACCATCAGGAAACATGGATCTTCACATTACAATTCATAATAGTAGCAAAATTACAGTTATGAAGTAGTGATGCAATAATTTTATGGTTAGGGGCCACCACAATATGAGGAAAATATTAAAGGGTCGCAGCATTAGGAAAGGTGACCACCACTGCTCTAGTAGGATTAAACTGGCCTGCCTGTCAAGGTAATTAGGCTAGTGTGTATATAGAGACAAGTACATGAAGACATTCTTTTTTGTTTTTAAGGCATGGTTTCACTTTGTGACCAGAATTGCTAACTCTTCTACCTTTATTTGTGATTACAAGGACCTGCCACCATGAATGGCTTAGAACCTTGGAGCCAAAATCACCACGGTTTTGTCTATTCCCACTCTCCTTTAAGGCGGTCCTCCAAGCTGTATGCATTTTGTCTTTAAAATTAGATCATTGAAATGGATGTCTAGTCGCATAGCTATGATCTCAACAAAGGAAGCTGAAATGGCCAACACCATACTTTCTGGTTCTTATGAAAGGTTATATTGAAAAGCTATCAACTCATATACTTATTTTTCTATTGATAAGTTCTTTTGATAAGAGTCTGACTATTGATCTGCATCTTTTATCTGTGAGACAAGCTGTATGTAACAAGAGAGTTGGCTGAAGATCTGTCTCTATATAGATTATGAATATGCAAACAGGTTTAAGCATCACATACACACATGCACAGACACAAACATGTTCACTCACACACACATAGTCATAGACAATCGAACATGAACACACAGGCACACATCTTTTGTATAAAAAGATGTATTTGATCTTTTAAAGGTCAAAATCTGTTTAATCTAAATAAGTCTATTCCTGGGAAAATATTGCCCAGGTTTCCAGGCATACTTAAAGGTATCTTTTTGAAAGGGTTTATTCAACTATTGCAAAGCCAATGCAAATTATCACTAATTTTTCTCAGTTACATTTATACAATGGGATGTCCTACAATAAGAAGTCATTTTGTTTCCTTACATAATAGGGATTTTTATAGGGAAGTTTCACATTTTGTAATGATGTCAAATTACAATATAGTATTGCTTAATTTAGCCAGGAAATGGAAGTGTGTGTGTGTGGCTGTGGATGAATTCTCCTTTTAAGGCTCTCCAGTGCCCATGTGGCCACACTTCCTTCGTTATCTCTTGCATCTTTGTGACACATTCCTGTTTGTGAAGATGGAGAGCTTGCTCCATGTGCACCCCCTCTCTGCAGCTATACATAGGTTAGTCCTCTAAGCGACACATGCATTTTCCACTGGACAACTGAGATTGAGTTTCTTTTGATGTAAATTTCTCTGAAAACTGTATCCCCTATTACCAATTTCACAGTGCCCTTTCCTTTTTTTCTTGAAATATAATTTGAAAAGCTTTTAGAGGAAAAGCCAAAGACTTTGAGATGGGCTTTCAACCATGAACACCTGCATTTAAGGTCTCCTAAATCTGGAGATTGGAAATTTTGGGTGTGGAAGCTACTTCACTTCACATTTCTGTCTTGCCACCTTTAACTACCTCTGGCAGACCAGCAGGCAGTCAGCTCAGGGCAAAGTAAGAGAGGCTTCAATACGGAAGGCTAGCTGCGTAGTCATGTAGACTTTGCATCTCACACTCTTCTGTGCCTCACTATGACAGCTCAACACACCCATACAAGCTGACTGAGGCTCCCTATTTTCTCTTCTCTTCTCTTCTCTTCTCTTCTCTTCTCTTCTCTTCTCTTCTCTTCTCTTCTCTTCTCTTCTCTTCTCTTCTCCTCTCCCCTCCCCTCCCCTCCCCTCCCCTCCCCTCCCCTCCCCTCCCCTTCCCTCCCCTTCCCTCCTTTCCTTTCCTTTTCTTTTAATTAGATATTTTCTTTATTTACATTTCAAATGCTTTCCCCTTTCCAGGCTTCCCTTTCGGAAATCCCCTATCCCATCCCCTCTCCCCCTGCCTCTATGAGGGTGCTCCCTCACCCACCCACTCACTCTCATCTTTTCGCCCTGGGATTCTCCTACACTGGGGCATTGAACACCCTCAGGCCTAAGGACTGCTCCTCTCACTGATGGCCACCAATGCCGTCCTCTGCCACATATGCAGCTGGAGCCATGAGTCCTTCCATGTGTACCCTTCGGTTGGTGGTCCAGTTCCCAGGAGCTCCAGAGAGTCTGAGGCCCCTTGTTTGAAAAGTAAAGTCTTACAGAGGAGCCACAAAAGTCTCATTCTAAAATTATAAGCATAAAATTAAAAAATAATTTAATACATTAATTAATTTAAGCAAACCTCAAGAGGACCCAGAAACTCATTGGTTAGCCAGCTTTGCCATAATAGCAAGCTTCAGGTTCAGAAGGAGACACTGTCTCAGAGTCATGGGAGCAGAGGGATGAAGAAGGACACAACAGTGTTCAGTGGCCTCTGTTTGCACATAGAGAGCCATGTACAACCACACACTCCTGAACGCACATGTGTCTATCACTCCACTCTCCCACCCGCACGTGGGAGGAAGCTCTCTGTTTCGGTTATAGCCTAGAACTTGGCTGGTCTCTACTCTGATTCAATGAAGCTCCTCTGTGTCTTTTCACCCTACAGCCTCATAGGAAGCAGAGTTCTTAATTAAGAAGTGTGATGCTTTACTGCACACGTGTGAAGTGCAGAGAGCAGCCACCCAGCCAGATGCTGAAGCACAAATTAGGCTTAATTGAGCTCTTTGATTTTTAGAATTGTATTTTATTTTTAAATACATGGAAACAGTAAGGTCTTCAAGAGAGAACACTCAGAAGGCCTCTTTGACCTTGCAGTTAGTTGACTAGCACTGGGGACATTTGAAATATTGCCCCCTTGGTTTCTTTGTTTTGTTTTGTTTTAAGAAGGAACTTTAGTGTGCTTGGCAACTAAGTTTAATGGCTTCTAAAGTATGCCAGTGGCTTGGTTTGGAGCTAATTTTGTTGCGGAAGCTGCTTTTTTCTACTCTTCATTAGGGGTTTAAGTAAATGTAGGTTTTATCTGGAATGAAGTCAGGTCTGGAAAAGTCCTCCCTTGGGTTCTCTTTCTGCTGTCACCTTCTCTTCATGTTGACTGTGTTTTGATTTGTCTCATTTTAGTAATTTGTCAGCCCTGGTAATGTTGTAATGATTGTTCTTTTAGAATCACTGTGGAATACATCTGAGCTCTCAAAGATCAAGTTTGCTCACTTACCCCCCCCCCCTCTCTCTCTCTCTCTCTCTCTCTCTTTCTTCCCCCTCTCTTTCTCTTTCTCTCTCTCCCTCCTTTGAAGTTGATCATTACTACATCCTAGCCCCTGAGCATCTTACACATAAAGGATGTCAACATCAAGTCTATCCTATGCTTCATGCCTAGGCCCTGCTTTAAATAAACACTAAAGCTGGTGTTTAAGACACATTATTTGTGGGACGTTTACATTGTATGCTCAATCTGCCCTTTTGCTAATTCCCTATAAAGTTGTCGTGCTTGTTTTGAATGGTTCAAATAGTTTCATAGATAATTGTACCAAAGGACATGGGCCCTGCTTATTGAGCATAGCATAGGTGTCTACAATGAGGCTTAGCTCCAGAGTTACTGTTGATCAAGTACTGTTGTTTGGTGAGTACTTAGCAAAGAGGAGGCTTTCTTCTTGTACCTGACCATTCACTGGTAAAAATGAATGAAAAGTCAGGACGGTGGTGCTGTATGGGACTTTCCTTTCTCTAGATATGGCGTCTGATTTTTGACCTGTGGTAGTGTTTGAAAAGCATATACCTCTTTCTTCCAACAAAGCCATGCATCATTTACAGAGCATGGAACTTGACTTTGAAGCCGTAATGTGGGCACACATCTGATAGAGGCTAGCTCTCTTTCTCTCTCTCCCTCTCTCTCTCTCCCCCCTCTCTCTCTGTCTCTGTCTCTGTCTCTGTCTCTCTCTCTCTCTCTCTCTCTCTCTCTCTCTCTCTCTCTCTCTCT
>JANHMN010000001.1:169034473-169060430 GCA_030674055.1 Rhabdomys pumilio
CTCTCTCTCTCTCTCTCTCTCTCTCTCTCTCTCTCTCTCTCTCTCTCCAAAGTGTGTGTGAGAGAGGGAAACAAGATACATCCTGCAACTCCTTGCTTTTCAGTAGGGCTAGTGCTGTGCTCTAGCCAGATGTGATGAAAATTAATTGTAACTTAATATCCAGGGTAAGTGTAATCTTGAAGCAGGCTTTATTCAGTTATTAGTAGAAGGAAACTATGCCTATCAACTTCACATGCTAGAAAATGTGGGAGGCCAGAATTGCCAGCAAAGAGAGAGAGAGAGAGAGCAGTTCAAAGAGAAGTCATGGTACATTAGCATTTCTTAAGAAGGAAAAATGGAAACACATAAATCATGATTTCATATGGCACAAATGAATAATAGTAATTGGTATATCCTCTCAGAAATTGACTTTTGCCAATTTCTCCATGGGGGGTCTTCTTACTGGCAGGCCAGGCATGAGTGGTTCAGTGTATCCTCAGCTGTAATTGTCATTTTTGTCTGAAGCAGGCAGGGTTGGTGTTTCCTAACGAATAGGTGTGTTGTTCTCCCTCTCCTCTCTTATTGTTTTAATTGATCCCACATGTCCTCTGCATCTCGTCCTCCCTTGGATGCGGTGATGACGTTAGTGACAGGGTCTTTGTGAATCTAAGAATGGAAAAGTCACGGAGTTCTAAGGAGGAGGAATACTAACATGGGTAATCTTTTCTACTGAGAGATGCTTTATTACAGGGAAAGATAAAGGGTTTTTTTTAATTCTTATTCATTTAACATTAATTTTACAAAGTAACTCAATGAACACATCAAGAACTTTGAATCTGAAGATTCATTTCTTGTGTCTTCATTGGTTGAAAAAAGTATAGGGAGCCCAAATAACAGTTGGCTTTTCAATGTGATAGAATTTGGTATTTGTTTATTTATTTGGTTAACAGGTGCTGCAGAATTCTGTGTGTTGTGTTTTGATCAAATAAGGGCTACAGTGCCTTCCAAGACAGTTTCTTTACCCTAACAAATATTAACTGATGGGTGAAAAAATAAAAATAAAATGGAACACTGTTAGGATTTTATTGTAGGTTGTGTTTTAAAAGTGTCAAGAAGAAAAAAAAAGGGGTGTGATAGAATTTAGCAGGAGAGTTAAGGGGAGCACATGAAATTATAGGAGTGTCAACCACAGATGGTTGGTGGGGACATCCACCAGACTTAGGGAACTGAGAGCAGATAGCTCTAGATCAAGGAACAGTAGTACTCAGATGTGAGAGCAGGTGGAAAGCCTAGGCTGTGGCTCAAGGTAGATATAGAGACGAGCCCTATTCCATCATGCAAGGCCTTGCAAGCCAGGTAATGAACACATTTATTCTCAGTGCAACGGAAAGCTATTACAGCAAAGAATTGGAATGACCTGCATTGCACTGTACAAGACCCCTCTGGTGGGTATGAGGAGTGGATGAGAGGGGAAGAAGGGACACTAAAGGCTCAGTTAGAAGACCATGTTACACTCACTTCAGATAAGAGTGACAGTAGAAAAGATTAAAATAGCAGACCCTGTTTTAGAAGTATTACCACTAAGAATTTTATCATATGTCTCTTTCTGTAGAATGGGACCTTACCTTTAAGTGGCTGTCTATATGCTACCTTAGTTGTCTAAAGGCCATATGATATGATATATATACACACACATATATATGTGTATATGTATGTATATGTATGTGTATGTATATGTATATGATGTATATATATATATGTATATGTATGTGATGTATATGATGTATGTATATTACTACCAAGACTTTAGTGATCAGAAAAAGTGATGGCAGATCTAAGGAGATGGATATGTTCACAAATTATTTCCTATGTGGACATATAAAGATCGAAGTCTAAATTCCAGGAATCCATGGAAAAACCAGGCATAGGCTCACATGCCTGTAACTCTAGCATTATGGGGCAGGAAATAGATTCTGAGACCTCCATGGCTATCCAGATTAGATGAAGGAGGGAGCTTCAGGCTCAAAGACAGACCCTGTCTCCGGAGAGTTCATTGCAGAGCAATAGAGACAGACACCTCCTTTCTGGTCTCAACTCCAATGAACATGTTCAGGCAGACACACTTGCATACATACATGTGTGTAGCATATGTGTGCATGTGCAGACACACACACACACACACACACACACACACACAGAATTATGACTAACAATCAAGCAAATCTTTTTGCTCTGAGTTCCTTCTGCTGTACTGTACTGTAATGTACTGTAATCTCAGAGATTTGATGGTGTTTTTGGATGCAAAATCAGAGAGTGAAATCTAAAACAGTAACATTAGAACTTCCAAAGGCCAGTTGACTATGCAGTAAAGTAAGACTCCCATTCACGATCCTAGAATTAGAAATAACTCAGGATTTTTTTGAATAATTTTTTTTAAATTGATTTTGTTTTTTTGTACTGGGAGATAACAAGCAGGATATGGTGACAGGTGCCATGTGCTTATAATTCTAGTGCTGGAGATACAGATAAGGAAATCTCTGGGGGACAGTGGTCAGAGGCCTATCCAAAATGGCAACTCTCAGGTCTTACTGAGAGGTCCTGTCTCAAAAGTAAAGGTTGATGGCACTTGAGGAATGATAGCTGAGCTTATATTCTGTGTTGTACATACATTCTTACACAACACATATGAATGTACATACACAGCTACACACACACACACACACACACACACACACACACATACACACACACACACACATTTAAGAAAAACTGTTTCATGAATAACTCAATTCTAAACTTGTCCCAATCTCAAAGCAAGTAATTCTTTCTGCCAGGACAGCCTCTCTCTTTGTTGAATTTTTTTATCTTCCTACCTAGAATTTTCTTCCTTCTTTGCTTCGTGATAATTTATCTGTTAACTGGCCGTGACTTTTTAATATCTAATATAATTCACCAATAAAATGGGATGCTCTAGAAGGACAACAATCCTAACCCACAATGCTCTAGGACAAAGGTAAGCCCACATGAGGTTGGGATTCCATCAGATCAAGATGGCTTACCACAATAAAAAACAGCTAACTTTGCATCATGAAAGGGGATGTGTATATACCATACACCATTCTCATACTCACTCAATGAACACCCAACACTCCTCCTGATATATGTGGCCAAAGACTTTGGGGCAGCCATGGAATATTTTTAAGCAGTAGCACATGGTTTCCATTTGGCTGCAGTAGCAAGTGAGAGGTGAAGGAGCAGTGAGAGTGGAAGAAGTCTGGGTGCTGCAGTCAAGAGAAGGATGTAAGCATCCCACTGCAGCCTGGGAGTATCCCTGTTCCTTGGGACAGGTACAAGACCAGAAAATTCAACAAAAAGAGAAGCTGTCCTGGAGAATGGAGTGACCAAGTAGCAAGATAAACACTGTGTTGGGTGGTTTGGCTTACTGTATGTCTGGACTCCCAAGGAGTTCCCCACTAATTCTTTCACTTACTATGATTAAGGACATTTCCCTTTTAAACTGGTCCCTTAGTGCTTTCTATCCTCTGTCTGGAAGATTAGTATACTTCTAGGACCATAGAATGTTGTAGTATCTCCAGGGAATAATGTAGTCTTTGTTGGAAATGATGTCTGGACTAAGATTTAGGGATGCTAACTCAGTCAATATTAAACACTAATTTTCCATTTCTTTTCTGCCCTAAAGTCATATCCACATATGCCCTTCTGTTCTGTTCCTATTCTGAGCTTTTCATGGTTTCTGAAACCTTAAAAACAGCAACAACAAAATAAAAACAAACAAACAAAAAAAACTCAAGCTTTGAAATGTTTGTGGTCTGTTTCAGCCAGTACTTTGGTTTTTAGAGTCGATTCATTCTTTTCCTTTTGACCTGGTTAATTAGAGAGACATGTACAAAAAAGAAAGCTCAGCACTGGAATGTTCCAAAAGAGGAAAATGTGTAGAAATGAAGCAAATACAGAGGTATTTTGGGTATATATGATGTAGCCCATTGACCCTTTCCTCCTGAAGTGGAGGCATCTTGCAGATGTGGTGTGTTGGAAGAATGAAGACCTGGGCTGAGAAACAGGAGAGGTTGAGGTTGAATGTTGATAGTGTTGCCTGATGCTCTAGAAATACTCAGGGAATTTGTGATGAAATTGATCTTTGACTTTCAGAGAAGGTGGTTATACCAGATTAGCCAGGATTCTCAACTCAGGAGAAACTGGCTTCTCTTTGATGCTTCAGTGTGCACTGAAGTCTGATACTCTAGAAAAATATCTACCTGGAAATAGCTGGAAATGGTCTAGTGTCCAGCGCAGGTTTTCCTACTACACACACTGGACCTCCTTATAAGTAAATTGCTCCCCATTCCCAAAAAAAGCTCATTTGTGATGTGTGATTACCTAATCAAAACAGGAAGAAACAATATGCACCAAAAATAATTGCTGAAGCTCTGATTTACTGTTCATATAGTACGTTGATATATAGAGCCACATTTTTAGCTCCCTGCTTTTTTTTTTTTTTAAATTCACATGGGAGGAAAATGTAGGAAACAATGGAAAACAATAGAAAAGACATCCAGAACAAATAGAGAAAGGCTTGGGAAAACCCACAAAGGTTTGGGAAATACTTCAAGACTGTCCCAGAACTTTCTGCATGCCACTGGTTTCTGTCACATGGAATGCAGGCTGCTGTTTCAAAGCCTTCAGGAGCTGTAGAACTTTTGCCTATGAGTTAGTAAACTTACAAAATACATCAGCCAGCCAGTCTGCTATCAGCACATCCTGCCTAGGACTCTTGAAGATAAGGCTTTATCTCAGCCCCTTCCCTTCCTTCTTTATAATTGCCCAGCTAAGCTAAAGAAGCCCTTTGGTGTTGTGTGCATTCAAAGGGCTCATCTGCATGAAAGCCACTGCCCCTTAATTATGGAAAACAGATATTAAAAAATAATTCCATGCCTTTAATCAGGATCAAGGCGCTAGTGCCAAATCCTGAAATTTAAGCTCCCTTGGAGCCTCCTTTTCATGCTTACACTCATCTGCTAGACTAACAAAACTTTGATGCTCCCTGGTACTTTTGAGCTGCTGTCCTCTCTTCCCCCGCCTTACCGACAAGTGGTGGTACAGCCAAGATGGCTCTGAGCCACCACACCATTCAGCAGGAGATATGAGCCTTCAAGTTAGAAATCATGTTGTAGGTAAAAGAGGTATGGCTTGGGCATCTACTCTCCTTTCCTAACTGTCTCATTTCACCTAACAGGGATCTGACATAAGATACTGTCAGAGCCAGAATTGAACCGTGGCATGCCACCATCCATCAGGGTGTCTCTGGGTAGGAAACAGTGAAGCACATCTGACTGGTTGAAGGCTGGAGGATATTCAGAGATATAATTTTATTTCTTTTCCAGATGTACAGCCTGTGTGAGCATTTCCCTCCAGGTACTACAAAAGTAGGCAGTGATCTAAATAGTTATTTAGAACGAAATATTATTAAAGCATGGTGAGCAGTTCTTGTAGGTGAAACCCAGCCATAAACCCAAATTATATTCAGTATAAGGTAAATCTTCTATTGTTTTTATACATTCACATTTAATGAGGTTTTAATTTATCATAAGTGTCCAAACTGCTGATAGCAATGAAACTCCTTACTGATCACTGTCCAAATACATAAAATATATCAGAATGAGTGCTTGAAAACTTGAGATGGTTGCAATGCTCTTAGGAGGTAGATTCCACTGGATTACATGTTGGGTAAGTTGTTTGTGGGCTTTGTATATTTTGTTGTTTATCCCTAACGTTCAGGGTTATTTTGTTTAGGGTTTTACTATTTAGGTGATGGCTGAGAACCCATATGCTAGCTCAATTGGAAAAACAAACAAGACATAGGTCCAATCTTACGTATATGTACACTCTTTAGAAATAGCTCATTTTTTATATTAGTTTAAGCCAGACACACTTCTTTTCCACTAAACATGACACATTAATATTTTCAACAGGCCATATAGAACACTAGCTTTCTCCATGGTTGACATTACCTAATCATTAAGAACTACGCATATGAAATAGAGTTGAAATTGGAGACTGAAATGAGAGATCTCAACTTTAAATAGTCACATAGCCATCAACTCTACTGGAGTACCAAGTAATCTTGAGGAGACTCAGACTGGAAGGGAGAGTGTCTTAGTGTTACCTGTAAGGACAGGGGCTACCACTGTCTCTGAAGATGGAGGAAGGGAGATGAATGTTGCCAGAAGCTTCTAGAAGCTGGGAAAAAAGCATGAAGAAAAGATTTTAGCTTGACCTATAGCCAGCTTAACTTCTGCCTTAGGGGGAATCCAGTGAGATTTCTAATCACAGAACAGCAAGGTAAAGTGTCCATTTTGTTTCAAGTCACCAAGTTTGTGGTAACTGACTATATTACTAGCAGCCCTAAGAAGCTTACATGATGCATGCCTGCATGCTCAACTGGGCTTCCTGTTTCCTCGCTCAGGCTCGGGTGCTTGTAGGGAAAACAGTTCTCTATCTGCCTGTAACTCTTCTCTCTGTAATTGAGATATCTTTGGCATCAGACTAGTTCTTGCATCAGGCCTGTTCACTTTAAGCAGATAAAAAAAATCTATTTTCTCCTTCTTGTTCACGGAGATTACATGAGGAAATTCACTATAATCAGCATGAATACCTTCCAGACTGAAATTTTTGGGGATCTTGTAGGGTTCTTTCATTCATGGTGAATGTCTTTAGCATTCATAATATTTTACTATGCCAGCCAACTCACACTTCCCTATCTTGTTAGACATGCCATAGATTTGATAGACATTTGTTTTACTTCCTGTTTTCTTGGCTTAGTGATTTCTCCTGACAGGTTCATGTTGATTCTGTTCTTACTAAAATTATTCCCTTTTCTAAACTATATATTAAACATAAAGAAGAGGACCCCTAGATTAAATTATTCTAGAAGTGATATGTTGTTTCATACTGTTCTTACAGCCAAGTCTTCATGTAGAAACTGTGTGTGATGAACTCAATGGCTTTAATTTTATTTTTAATGTCCATAAGGTGTTGTACAAGCTTGTTGTACCTATGGTCAGCCAACTTGTATGGCCATTGTATTTGGATTAAGATTTCATCAAAAATTTTTCATTACATGGCCCCACCTCATGCCTATTTGTATGTAAAACCATGGCTCATTGTACAGAAGAAGTTATTAGTATCAAGAAAAGCAAAGGAAAAGACAAGAAGTTGGAGGGGGAAATGTGATAGGGGGAGCAATAGAAGCAGTTAAAAGCAAGCAATGGTGGATGATATAAAGGGGATCAAAATACAGTGTATAAAAATGAAAATTTCAACAGATAAATAGAAGCTTGTTTTTAAAATAGAAAAAAAATCACTTTTATTTTGGCTGTGTCGTGTAAGACAGTGACCCTCTGCAACCAAATTCAAGTGTCACCAAGCAGGTAGAATGTAACAGGGTAAATTGATTGCGTTTGATGAAACAACAATGCTGCGCACACATGTATCTTGCACTTGTATTGATTCATTTAACAGGTAGGTGTCTCTTGAGTCCCTCTATTGCTTTCCAGGTATAGCTTCTGAGAAAGATTGGTAGTTCACGGGAGGTGTTGTCCTGGAGACTGTACTGTTACTTAAATTACCTTTTCCATTCTCTTGTATGTCTCCAGTGATTTGTGCTAATAGGTACCAAAGGGAAAATAACTCAGTTGCTTGGCAGTCTGGAGGTGAGGTGTCAAAGATATGAGGTGCCATCGTCATACGGATGGTGAATATGTACACCAGCCCTTCTTTCCCACAGGGAAGCTGCAAAGAGTGATGATGTGTCTTTTCACATCAGCTGCAGTATCCCTGACTCCATCCTTTCTCCACCTTTGATAACCCGAAACCAGCAAGTGACGCTCATTCACTCGTCATCATGGAATGAGGACCACTCAATAATTCTTTAACTCTAGAATTAGGTCAGGAGCACTTAAGTGACATTGTGGTATTCCAGAAAGGGACTCCTGTTCCTTTTCCTCCAATTCTCCCTGCCTATTGCATTTTCTCTCCTTCTCCTTCCTTCAATAATCTATTTGGTATTAAACCTCTGGCCTCGAGCAAACTAACCACCACTGTACTCTGCTCCACATCACCAGGCAAAGATTATTACTTGTCAGTGAATGAAAGTTCTTTTCTGTGTTGGCAATAAAACTCAGAATGGGGCACCTGAGTCAACTAGCATGTACATGGCACTATTCTTGATATCCATTATTGTATACAGGCATGTACACTCACACACATGCACACATACACAGAGTGAGAGAAAGAGAGAGAGAGACAGAGAGAAAGAAAGGGAAGGAGAGAGAGAAAAAGAGAGAGAGAGAGAGAGAGAGAGAGAGAGAGAGAGAGAGAGAGAAAGAGAGCGAGGCAGAGGCAGAGGCAGAGACAGAGATGGAGTGCCTAACTCCTCCTGGAAATCTATCCTCAATTTATCTTTCTACCTAGAGTTAAGAGGGAATCTCTCCTTGCCTGGAAGAACTCAATAATTTGAATAGGCTTCATGAAGTTCATGTGCTTGATACTTAACAATATTGAAAGCTGGGATGTTTGAAGAGTGATTATGTCTTATAGGCCCTGCCTTTATTAATAGGTTAAGGCCCATTTTTGAAGAATAGGCTTATTATAAAATTGTATTTAGTCTCTTTATGTGATGTCTATCACTATACTTGGAAGACAAAAGAAGTTGCTGGATCTTGGATTTCTCAGTCTGAAGGATGATCAGATACTAAGTTTCAGTTCACCATAACTACCCATTCTGCAATATAGTCATGTGAGTGTAATGGCCCATGCTATCAATGACTACACATTCAGCTATGGTCCTATGTTTTCTAGTAATGCTGTCTTATGTTTTCTAGTAATGGTCCTATATTTTCTAGTAATGCTGTAGCCATCTTAACTTAGCTGAGTATGGTTTATGAAGCTCCCCAAATAAAGAAATCACCTAACAACACAAATCTTGGACTGTATGCCCAACTTAAGTAACTGATGGTTATATTCTGTTTTAATGGCAGAAAGATGAAGATAATAAATTTATGAAGTTTGGAAAAATGAACATGTGCAGATCAAACTTCTCACCCACCTGATCATTTCTGATTCTTACAGTTTGTAAGCAGTCGTGTATTTCAGTGAAATTGTTTACTAAGTTATCTTTCTGAAATTCATTGCTGCAGAGTAGTGCCTCTTCCAAGAGAAGAGCTGTTTACCTCTGCATCCGTGAGCTGGAGCTGAGAGGCCAATGCTAACAATTCCCAGACTGTCAGTCGGGGTGCCCTAACTAATTAGTCACTATGGATGAGGAGACAATATTTTGAAATCATAGTTAGTGTGTTCTACCTCTTCCATCATGTCTTCTTCATTGATTTCCTTCTGTTCTATTTTGTGCATGTCTCTTTGCCCCTCAAAGGTCAGATAGATGATCTTAGCAAACGTCTCTAGGCCACTGGCTTGTGCCAAGTACGAATGCTTTCTCCTCTGATCTGTATTTCACCCAGTTATTGCTTGATTGGTAGCAGATCTGCTCTGAGTCAGGCATTGGAGCAGCCCATCAAAGAAAAGTTTTACAGTGTGTCAACTCTCAACTATCCAAGCCCCCAGCATGTCATTCTGTGGGTAGACAGTAAAGACAGAGTTGTCATTTTGCTTCATTGGTCATTCTAAGAAGCGTCTGTCCTTTCAATTACCCATGAGTGTCAGAAGAACAAAGAGAACCCTGGAGAGGTGGAATATCTTATGGCACTTCAAAAGTGATTACTTTTTCTTCCCATCAATCATATAAAAAAATTCTTCTTGCTTTCTCAATAATCCCATTTTTCCTTTGAAGAAAAGTAACTGTCTAGCTACCAAATGGGCCATTGAATTAGCACTATTATTTCTGACTTCTGAACTCATTAGGACTTAGTTAGTATTCCCAAGCTGTTTAAAGTCTGAAAAGTAATTTCTCCAGGGAGAGGTATGAAGAGAGATGACTGGTTTGCAGAAAATAAGTTGCAGACTAGTACTTTCTAGCTCTAGGCTAAGAGGCCATGCATGTTCTGTTTGGGTCATCAGTGGAAGGTTAACTTTCTTTCAGAAAATCTGATGACACAATGCCAGGTAGATTGTGTGTGTGTGTGTAGATTGTGTGTGTGTGTGTGTGTGTGTGTGTGTGTGTATGTGTGTGTGTGTATGTGTGTGTGTGTTATGACTATGTGTCTTTGTGTGAGTGTGTATATTATATATGTGGTATGTGTTTCTGGTATGTGTGACAGAGTGCATGCATGTTCATGTATGTGTCTGTATATATGTGTGTGTACATACAAGAGAATGTTCAGATTCTCTTCTTTTTGACAACTGACATCTTAGTTCTAGATCAAGAAGATGCTTTAAAAAAAACCTTAAAAACTAAGGTTAGAGAGATTGATCAGTCATTAAAGTCTTTGCAGAGCAAGTATGAAGACCTGAGTCCTGAGTTTAATCCCCCAGAATCCACAGAAAACAAAACAAAACAAAAGACAAAGCAAAGCAAAAACAAAACAAAACAAAACATAATCTAGTGACACATTTGTAATCCCCACTCTGGAAATCTGGAGATGGGTAGATCCTTTGGCCTCACTACATAGCCAGCCTATCCTAATTAGTGATCCTAAAGCCAGTGACAGATTCTGTCTCAACAATGTTGATAATCCTGATATTGATCTCAGATACACCTACACCTACAACCACATGTATATGTAGCACATACACACAAATAAACAAATACCCATATAAGTAAGTTAAAGGTTCAGATGTAACAAGCCCTTGGGATGATACCTAGGACACAGTAAGACTTATGTACATGTTGGCTGCTTCTGCATAGTTCTTGATAGTATTCATATCATCATAACTCACATCTTCCTAGTCTTGCCTTATCATCTCCAGTGAGGTATTATAGTTTGAATCGTTGTGTCACTTCTCCAAGAATTTCATATTGAACCTTAATCCCCAGTGCAAACACAACCCATTTTGAGGAATGATTATGTCACAATGGCCTTACTTTCATGAATGGACTAATGTGTGCGTGTGTGTGTGTGTGTGTGTGTGTGTGTGTGTGTGTGTGTGTGTGTAATAAAGTGATCATGGAGGAAACATGCTTGTTCTTTGCCTTTCTGCTTTTTGCCATGTGAAAGGACACCATCCATCCCTGTAAGACAGTGCTTCTCAACCTGTGTGTCATAACTCTGCATATCAGATATTTACATTGCAATTCATTCCAGCAACAAAATTACAATTGTAAGGTAGCAACAAAGAGAATGTAATGTTTGACGGTCACCACAACATGAAGAACTGTATTAAACGGTCAAAGCATTAAGAAGGCTGAGAACCACAGTGTTAGAAAGACACAGTCACAAGGCATGGTCTTGGGAACAGAAGACAATTCTCTTCAAACATTGTGTGCTGGCACTTTTGATTTTGGCTGTTCTGGCCTCTAGATCTGTTAGGAACAACCTTCTGTCTTTTGTGATGCTTGTAAATACACTTTGAGTATTTTGCTGTCACATAAAACAGGAGCCATGGGATTTAATAAACATCCAACCATTGTAGAATATAGTGAGACTAATTTGGCTTGCTTTTGATATCTGGATTTCTGTCTCAGAAGGGTGTCTAGAAGAGAGATATTTATTCCATAAAATTATAGAACAACACCTTCTGATTTTCACACAGTAGGTTTAAAAGGGACTTTCAGAGAACTGCAACCTCAAGACTCACAGAAACCTGGATAGAATGAAATGCCCTGGCTTGTCTGCTTCTTTGCGTGGTGTCTGTACCAGTGATGTCGCTCTGAAGGCCTTGTCTACCTCAGGTTGGTTCATATAACAAGTTAATGGAAGCTCATGTCTGTTGAATTAATGTAAACCCAGACTGCTTTCTTCTTCCATATTCTAATTATCAAAGAAATGGATTGTGGTTTAGTGGGGATCAGATGCCCAAGCTCAATGTCTTAGTATAAAAACTGAGTTACAGGGATTCAGCCCCTTTCAAAGTGGCAAGCTAATTCCAAATAAATTCATGGGCAGAAAACTCAGAAGGTGCTACTAACACAGAAAAATTAAGATATAGTCCCTGCCCTTCACTTCTCATTAGGAACAACATTAGTAGGAAAAGCCTGCAGGAATGGAAGGCCACAGTGTCCAGCCTTTCCTCTGTTCTGCAAGTATGAAAACAATGGGCAAAATAAGAAAGCTTTCTGGGAAAGACATCAGCATGCCTTGCGTCATTGAGTTTCTATTTCAGTCTCTTTAGGATAGCTGTTGTCATTTCACTTTCTCAGTGATTTCAAGGAAATTGTATGTGGATGACACACAGCTCTGATACACTTGAGTCTGATCTCCTCAGCTGTTTACAGTCATCTTCTCCTATGTTGTATCGCTTTGCTCACTGCCACAGATTTTATACTCCAGGAAGAATGGATCGGGCACTAAGTGACTTTTTTACTAAAAGAACAATTGATGCCATGCCTTCTAATGTATCTTTGTTTCCATTGTGGTTTTAGTTGTACTTGTACATGTACTTGATTGGCATCTCTTTCCCCAACAGAATGTAAACTCCGAGAACTCCTTACTCTCAGTCTAGTCTTTGGTACCTAATGAGTTCTGCCTGTATGTTTGGAATGAAGAAATGGTTGGTTGCTGATGGAAGGAACCTCTGAAGTCTTAGCTGAGAGTCAGAGGAAGGTTATTAACAGGTCTTCCAGTATTCATAAGACTACATATGTTTTTCTTTATTATTTTAAACCAACAAAATATTATTGCCTCATATTAATGAAATTTAAAAGATTGCAAATGAGTGGCAAAGCATTGTTATGTTGTCTTCCCACTCAGGATTCCACTTGTAGGGGTTAGTCCCAGGTGTTTTAGATATGTGTTGACATCTTTTATCCCAAATGCCTTGGGCAAGATTATTTCAGATTCAACTGTTTAATTTTTAGAAAATTTGCATATATTTATTGGTTATTCATTCTGAATCCAGAAATCTAACATGGGAAATGACCCCAAATCCTACACATTTTGAGTGATATATTATAGCACCAGTATTCAGATGCTGGGACATCTTGAGTTTTGTATGCATGCTCTATCCTTATCCTTACCTATACTCTGGGGAGTCTACAATTTTGTTAGTAAAAAAGTTATTGTATTTTATAAAGTGTGATCTTTTTATTGTGGGTAATAGTGGCATCCTTCTTGTCAGTAGGTTAGTGTGTGTGCCAGATATAACAGATGATGGTAAAAAAGTGTCATATTTAAAGCCAAGAGACAATAATTTACTCTTCTTACAGCAAAGACTGGCCTCATTAATATTAAAAACTATTTAGATAATTTTTAAAAATGATTTTAAATTGGTACTGTCCAAATCTGCCCCACTTCCTGTTTTTTTTTAAATAAAGTTTTATTGAAACATAGCCACCCTTATTTGTTTATTAGTTGACTCTGAGATTTGTAGTGAGATAGTAGCAGAAATGAGTTGTTGATATACAAACCATATGCCCTGCAAAATGTACAATTTATGTTCCAAGTCATTATATTTTTATGCTTTTATGCCCAGATTATGAGGACCTGATCCATCTCTGCCTTGTAGGCCAATAGTGCATAATATTGAAGATAATTTGGTCGACTCAGACAGTTTGTGGAGACACTGAAACCAGGTAGCTTTTGTTGATGTTGATGAGAACCTCTTTCTCTTGGAAGGTTTTTGACAGGTGATTCAGGTACTTGGAAAGGAGACAGAGAAGATGCTTGGCATGTATTGTTGTTATCACTGTGATTTCTTTAAGTAGGACCTTATTTACATTTCTTAAAAAATACACACATGTATCAAACTACCCTCCACATCTGTTTGTTTAAATGGAGTGTTGCTGGTCTATTACTGCACAGTTACTGTTTGTTTAAATGGAGTGTTCCTGGTCTATCACTGCACAGTTAGTAAATAAAGCACAGCATAATTAAACCATAGCCCACAGCTTTTACCATCAGTAAGTAGCAGAGTATGTAAAATGTATGTCTTGGGTTTCCAGGTTAGAATTTATTCCAAGTGAATATTTGAGTTAGGACTTGCTTAGCCTCTTGGTGTAATAGAAATTATTAGCCAGTTCTACATTATTACCAATGACTGGCAATACGCAGAGTTGATCCAGGCTTGACTTCATCAATTTGGATTCCTTGATGTGGTAAGAGGAAGTTGAGTATCAGGTGGAGAAGTTTCTACCCCTGCTTGGTGGTGGCAAGGCCTTACTGACAAGTAGGTGTTATGGGATTTTGGTCAGGTCAGTCAAAATAGAGATCTCTAGTTTAGTAAATAGATTGCAGCTTGAGTTTTAATGTGGAATACCACTCTTCAAATTTGTTTAAAATATACACCGAGGTCCTCAGGCCTGACATCCATTTTCTTTAAACCTGGCTCATAGCCCAGGAATATACATTCTATATAAACCCCTCAAATGATTCTGGTGGAAACGTCTCAGACCAAAGGTAGAAAAACACTTAACTCACCTTGTGTATCTTCTACTTTCCCCTTTTTATCTCTTACATGAAAAGGACCTTGACCGACACATGTGCATTCTTCTGTCCCTACAAGGTTATGAACAGATAGATGAGAATGATCGTATAGTTAGGAAGCAGATGAGACCTCCTGTCTCCATCTTCCTTCTTTCTAATTACTTCTCTTTCCTGGCATGGTTCCAAGCCTTCTATTCTCCTCAGTGCTTTCATGTACACACACATTTGCATCTGTAAAAACCGCTGGACCCCGTGTTCAGTCTAACTTCACCATCACAGTTCGTGGCAGGTTGTAACCTGTAGCCCTGGTAAACAGGGTGATGGCCTCTCTGGATGTGTTGTTTGCCTCTATTAGCTCCTTTTTAATACTCTGAAAGGCTTGCATTCCTTATGCGTTTTGCCTTCATCAGGAATGTTCTAAATATGAGCTCAGGCTGACTGGTGGTTTTATGCAGCTTCCAAACTGCCCTTTCTTCTTCATGTCTCTGTAGTTAGCACAGCGGATGGTAGATAAGTATGTGTTCAATAAACACTTCGAGAGTGAAGGGCCGACAGTGAAGACTGTGTAGAGCAGAGATTTCTGGGAAACTTTATTAGTAACTAGGGTGACTTGAAGGAAAGTGCTCTCAGATTAAGACCTGAATTAAGTCTATACCTTAGGAAAATAATTTTCTTCAAGTTTGAAAATTGTATCTTACTGCCTCTCCCCATTCTAAAAAAATGTCCCTCCATCCCCAAACACAATCCTAAAATACAAAATGCATGAAAGAGAAGGAGATTTTCTGTTTTCAATTTTTGAAAATCAGAGAAAATATCTAAAGAAAGGGATTTTTGAGATATAAGTGACCTGTTAGGAAACTTTCGACCCTTGAGGGTCTGAGTTAATCTTTGCACCCATAGTTGGAATTGTCTGATGATGATAAAGAGTATTGAAATAATAAAAGACAGTTTCTCTCTTTGAAAATTACCTTTGAGAATTAAGCTAGTTTGAGTTATCAATATTCTGCACTAAAATGAAAGTAAATGATAGCTTACAATGTTTAAAACACTTTGAAATGGAAAAGGGCTGTAATTAGGACATTTTCATCATGATGACTTTTAAATAATGTAACACTGTTTGACACTTGGGCATATTTTTAGAGCTCATGCACAGTAAGGATTCATCCTCTGCCCTTATTCTTTGTCTCCCTTTCAGTTAGAGACGTGGGGCTCCGGGAAAGACTGCCATTTCTGGTTGCCCGGGGGCTTAGTGTGAGTTGGAGGAAGAACTGAGAACTTGGCAGTTGAAGAAGGAACTACATCTCACTACTCATTTCCTTCCCACACAGCACTTTTGTTCATTTGGGATTAATATTTTTCAAAACAGAGAGAGAGGGGGGTGGGAGAGAGAGAAAGAGAGAGAGAGAAAGAGAGAGAGAGAGAGAGAGAGAGAGAGAGAGAGAGAGAGAGAGAGAGAGAGCATCAAGTTAGAACAGGTGAGAGGGAATAGCAAAGGCCAAGGGGGAGAATGGCCTGGAGAAGGGACAGCTGAGAGAGCAGGAGCCCAGAAAGGCTCCTGAGGAGGAAAGACTGTTTTTAACTACCTTGATACTGCTTTAAAATTGAAAACTCAATTTCTTTTCTCAACAATCCTCATCTACTGTTTGCTTGGATTCCATAACTCTGGAAAAAGCAGTTTCGGCAACAATTGTGTAGACACTCTATTACTATTAAAATAATAAGAACAATAGACCCTATTTAAAAGCAGGTACTTCATGGAGCCCTGGCTCTGCTGGTACAGGTGACCTTGGCTCTCCACTTGTCTTCAGGCTGTAGCACCCTGTAGGTGAGTTGGTCTAGTTAAGATTCCCTGAGAATGAATTCAGTAAGAGCTTGGAAGCCGAGTTCTGGGTGTTGAACTTCATTGAAGTATCTTACTGTCCTTGTAACCTCGTGAAGCTTGCCTCTCTCCACTTTCAGGAGGAGCTGAGACTCTCACTTCCCTTCCCTTCCCTCTCTCTTGCTGTCTCTTCCCTGCCTCTCTCCTCTCCTCTCTTCTTAACTTTTCATTCTGAAATAACATTAAATTTGTTTTTTAAAAACAATCAATAAAAGTTGTAAATGTGCTATAAATATTCTTTCTCATGCTATGTCCCCACCAGATTTCCCAGGAATTGATCTGTTTATTTCACTGTATTCTATCTCTATGTTTACATACCCTTTACATATTTATACTTTTTCTGGAAAGTTTGGAAAGCCAAGTTTCAGACCCAATACTGCCTTTGCTATAATATCTAGTGTCTGAAATTGTACAATACCTAAAAATAAACAATAGTCTTATGCTAACAACAACACAATTATCACCCCGGTAAACTCACACTGATTCAAGCTGTTTCTCATGTGCAAACCTCACTAGGAGGTTACGTCTTGTTCCATCGATTGTCATCTAGACCGTGATAGCGAGGATCACACAGGTCACACTGATCACACTGCATGAAGTCTGTCCTGTCGTCATCTTGTTCAGTCTCAAATGATTCCTCAGAATTTTACTGGCGTGACTTGGACAATTTGGAGAAGTATGGGGTTCTTGCTTTCAATAATGTTTCTTAATTGGAAGTTTGTCTGATGAGATGTCTATTCCTGATTCAAATCATGTTCTCCATTCATTTCTAGCAGGAAGACTGCAGAAAGGGCATCACATCCTCCTTCATGCCCAAGATCTTCTTGCCTAATGCTTGGCATTAATCGGTTAGTTAGTATGTATATCGTGTTTCTGCATTGGTGTGGGGAGGGGGCATACACAACTATTTTAATTTTGAAATGAAATAAAATACTTTTAGAGGAAATTAGCTATCTTATTTGCTTATCATTTTAGCCCTTTTAAAAAGGGCTTTGCTAATGTATCTTACCTGAAATAATGACCACTATTAAAATTGCCAAAGGGTATTTTTATATTTAATCACTGCTTATTTGTTAGATATTATATAATGAGGGAGAGCCAGCCATCCTCTTTACATTAATAACTTAAATTGTATTATGTATATTTAAGATTTGCAATATGATGTTATCAAAAAACAGCTAGATAATAAAATGGTTATTACAGTAGAGCCAGGAACAAATTCTCCAGAAGGCTTTCAGGTCAGTATCGTTACCCAATGGCATGATTTGGGATGGGAAACTCTAACCTTCTTCCAAGAGGCACATATAATGAGAACCTATGACGAAAATATGAATCTTTTTCAAAGCTGGTTCCTTAAAGAAAGAGAAATAGGCTTTTCTGAGTTTTCAGCACATCTTATGGAGCACTACTGTACTTCATTATGAATATTTTGAATATTTATGGTGTTTGATGTTTGGACTTTTTAAAAGGTCACTTGAAAATGAAGTCACTTTCATCTTCAAGTAGAAGAAGGTGAACATGAAAAAGGAAGATCTCTTAATGAAAGCTGCTATATCTATTCTCCTGCAAAAGGTCTTCACTTCCTGTAGTAATTGCATTTCTTAATGGTTTTCCTTGTGTGAGGTGATTGTGCTGTGACATAGGAAAATATCTTCGAGCCAAGACTGAGAAATTTCTGTGACAGCTGACAGTCACACTTGTCTGCAGCTTTCCTTTAAGCCATATGACCATTACACATACTGATACAAGCAGCTCACATGGATTCTCTCACCACCATTTAATGCTTGTTTTTCTTGGTGAAGATACTTGGTTTAGAACCAGTAACCACCAGTTTAAGCTATCTTGATAATAGCCAGGACAGAATTGTAGGCATTGAGAGTTTTAGTACAATCAGGGAGTGCCTTTGTCTCATGATCTTTGACTTATGAGAGTGCTACATTTCAAGACTCAGTTCTTCTTTTAGCATCTTATGTCTTGCACAACATGTGACTGATGTTATATTGAAAACCAATTCCAATGGATGGTCCATGGTAAAACACACACACACACACTCACACACACACACACACACACACACATATATATACATATACATGTATATACATATATACACATATACACCTACATACACATACACACATATAATATATATATATATTCTGGCTAAATTGGGAAACACTACATCCAGATCTACCAGCTGTCAGTTTTATTACATGGCGCAGAAATCTGACAAGAGATTCACAAATACATTCAACCACTGCTTTTAGAAATACGATTTTAGACAAACTATTTGAACAACTAAGAGTTAAATGTAAATGGTTCATAAAATTCAATTATATTAATTTCTAAGTGGTGTGGGGGTTTGAATACAAATGATCCCCATAGACTTGTGTGTTTGGATGGTTGACCCATAGGTAGTCATATTATTAGGAGTTGTGGGCTTGTTGGAATAGGTATGGTCTTGTTAGAGGAAATGTTTCAGTGTGTCAGTGGTCCTAGGTCTCATATGTACTTGCTCTGCCCAGTGAGGTAGATAGTCTCCTTCTGCTGCCTGTAGATAAAGATGAAGAACTCTCAACTCTTTCTCAGTGGTGGTCTTTGAGGTCCCAATTTACTTGCTCTGCCCGTGTGGAAAACATTTTCCTTCTGCTTTCTGCAGAGCAAACTGCGGAACTCTCAGCTCCTTCTTCAGCACCGTGTCTACCTGCATGCCACTATGTTTCCTACAATGACGATAATTTACTAAACTTCTGAAATGTAAGCTAGCCCCAATTAAATATTTTCCTTTATAAGAGTTGCTGTGGTCATGTTGTCTCTTCACAGCAATAAAACCCCAACTTAGATAGATGGAATGGCTAATACTTGAAAAGCAGTTAGGTGAATATTGGTTTTCCTGAGAATTCCTGCATACATGTCTCTCTACTGGGGTTTATACCTGTGGATCATGGGCAGAGTATTGTTTGCTTATATTTACTGTAAAGAATGTCACATGGGCTTTGAAGATATTCCCTCCAAATTGCACTGAGTAAATTTGTTATTCCCTTGACTTTCCTAGAAAGAGTGTTTCTGCTTTATATATGTCCTCTTAGACCAAATTAAGAATGTGCCTTGTGTCCTAAATCCAAAAAAATAAACTTTAGGTTATTTCTGGTCAAAGTTGCTTTACTTTTAAATCTTAGTAAGGGTTTGTTCTTCCATTGGTAACATTCTAAATAATGACCAGAAGTACTCAGATTGGCAGTCATGTTGGCCTAATCTTAATCCATAAATATAACCACAATGAATTTTGGTGAAGTTTCCAAGAATTCTCATCCATTATTTTTCTTCCTTCCTGTCTTATATCCAATGTTGTTTGTGGAAAGGTATCAAGTACTCTGAGTGGCTGAGTCCAGTGACCTTAGAAATTAAATCATCGCATCCAAAGAAAAACTCATGATAAGATCCATAGTTTCCTGGTGATGATCTTTTGTGAATGTCAGATTGGTCAAAAAATAAATGATAATACTTATATACTTGAAGGAGAAATAGCAGACAATAAATAACAGAGAAAAGACTTTGGTGGTTTTGCCAACAAGCCATAGCAAGTTTTTATAGGACATGCCACCACTCCCACACATAATTCCAGGACAAGCATGAGCAAGCAGTGACACTGTCCAATAGATAAGTTGTGTCATTTAACCTTGAATCTGGACCAGGTGTGGTAGTCAACCCCTTAGATGTGAAAGTTAATTTCTGAAGTCCCATCATTTGTTGAACTAATGGTTAATGACTAAATCTTAATTTAGTTCCATTCATGGGTAAGATCTTCTAATGCTATATGGGTCTAAAGATAAGGAGGCATATCTTGCTTCAAAGGATTTTAGGATGTTATTACAAAGTAAAGAAGAGAAGACTAAAATATAAGGCACGGGTGGTGTAACGCTGGAGAAAATTAAAAAAATTTTTAGAAAAATTCTATCAACTATGATCACCAAAGCAAAATAATGATGTATGAGTGTGTGAGTTAACTCGTTCTGTTAATGGTACTATGTAATGTTGTGGACCAACTGTTCTCCAAATACCATGGCTTCAAACAATCATTTATTCTGACTCTTAGTCTATGAGACAACACAGTTTGACTTATCTCCAGGATGTGGGTTGGGTCCTATTGCTTTTATTCTGAAAAATAAGAAAAAAAAAAACCCTGCAGGAGATGTCAGCTTATTGTATGAGTCAAATCTCAAGCTCCTAGTACATCATATCTCTTAACACACTATTGTCCAAATCAAGAAAATGGTCAGAAATGTGAATAAATGTATCCTTCTAGGGGACTAGAAGAAGAAATAAACTGAGCATTCTCTGAATGATGATGCCAGGCATCCAAGGAGCATGCTGACAAAAGCAGCATTTAGATCCTTAAGGGGACCTTCAGTCACAAGAGACAGGCTTCAATTACATCTGCAAATTAAAAAAGTGAAGTTTTCTTGGGAATTGGGGCCAGTGAGAGTTCCTGTCCAAAGACTTTGAGCAAGATGGTTTGGATATTTTTGAAACACCAGGTATAGATGAAGAATGAAGGCAGCAGACAGCTAGTTAAGGACTGATAAAGGCATTGCATCATAAAGCAGAGACAGTAATATGAGAATCTCTTTAGGAGTCATCCAGGGTGAGAAGGAACTGGGTCTTCTGACTTGAAAGAGAAAAAAAAAGTGAGAGAAATCCACATTTGTGCTGTGGTCAACAGAGAGGATCTGGAAGCTTCTTGACACTTCAGTTAATGAGTATAGATGGTAGAATATTTTCCATCTTTGTCATTCTGTATGCTTTATAAGATAACAAAGCAGTGTTTTGAGTCAATCAGTAACCTCTCCGATAGCTTTGTCATCTATACAATTAAATGTGGCACACTGAAGTGGTCATGAAACTGCTGAATCTTAAAAAGACCATTCTAAACTACTTAATATGCTAAAGGGACCTTTTTTTTTTTTCAAATATTAGGTGGGGGTACAATATTTACCTGCACAGTTAATAAGCAACTTATTAACACAGGCAGTCACTTGAATTGTTAATTGATGTTTAATTTTTAATCACTAACACCTGGAGACATTTTCCCAATAAAAAAAAAAAGAAGACCTAATAATTTCAACTCCAGGCTAATAGGCATTGGGATTTTTTTCAAGAATTTGTAAGTAATTGTGATCTTCTTTAATCCCCATGATCAGTGCCATAATGTAGTCTTCCACTGAGCATGTATTGATCATGAACTTAGAATAGCAGAACTCATGTGGGAGTCAAAGAATAAGATAGTTAGATCTCTCCACTCAAGCATCAGACACTCCAGCTGGGAACAGATGTAGCTGAATAGTGAGTATTAATAGGGTGTGGAATACTGGTGCTCACAGCAGGAAGGAATGGAAGATATATGGTGTTGGAGAAGGTAGACAGCTGAGGAACAGTAGCTCAAGGTCCAGGATGCCTGTGTTTGAATCCTCACTGACTCTAGGATATCATACCTGCCTGCAGCTTGTCCATCTATAATCAGAAACCTTAGTGACTTATCCTTAAAGTCACTGGCTAAAACAAGATAATATATAAAGATTGTGAACCAGGGTTTGGCATATAAGCAAGCACTTGCAGACTCTTGGGTTTTCTTGTTTATAGGGTTGTGTAGTGAAGATGATGGCAGATCCTTTGTATGATGTAACATTAACACCTAGTCATCTAGGAAGGGTCTTCCAAGTTGTAAATGAGGTTAACTGGTTTCACATATGGCATATTGGAGAGATCACTCTAGAACACACTTAGATTTGTTCCCCTTACAGCAAGGGTGCTGGCCTTTGTGGAAGTAACTTCACTGTGGGCAGATTCAGTCTTGATGACACTCGGCTTCTGTACTTTCACTTTGCCTCCCCTTCCAAACTCATATCCTTCCTTCCTGGTGTGTATGTATGAGCATGTGTGTGGATGTGACTATGTGTGTGCATGGGTGTGTGTGCGTGAGAATGTGTGTGCATCTGTGCATGCGTCTATGCGTGTCTGTGTATCTTTATGTGTCTGCGTGTCTGTTTCTTTCTTCCAGTCATTGTTATCATTTTTCTTATCCTGTCTTTAGAAAGTCAGTTCCCAAAGCCCATGACTCAAGACTTGGCAGCCATAGTGGTCCTCCTTTTAATCACTTACGCCTACTTGGCTGCCACTAGTAAACAGACACACATTTGGCCAGGTCTTGCCCTAGAGAAGCTACTCAGCTGCACTTGGAAGGAGAGCAGCAGTCAGGAATCCAGAGTGTGGAACAGGAGTGACAAAGGTGA
This sequence comes from Rhabdomys pumilio, assembly GCA_030674055.1. Classification (NCBI taxonomy): domain Eukaryota; kingdom Metazoa; phylum Chordata; class Mammalia; order Rodentia; family Muridae; genus Rhabdomys; species Rhabdomys pumilio. Next base: position 169,057,174 of record JANHMN010000001.1, read on the forward strand.
GGGAGGAACAAAGGCAGACCTCTGCAGTGGAGAAGCAATGTCATCGCGAAGGAAGAAAAAAGCCACTACTAAGTCATCTTGGCTCCCCATTGAACACAATGTGTCAACTACACATGCCAAATTAATGTTTTTAGTAGTCTGCATAAAGAACAAAAGACAGATGAAATGGATTTTAATGTCATACCTTTTAAAAAGCACTATATAAAAAAAGGTAATTTGAGTAATTAAGAATGCAGTAAGATAATTCTTTTACATGTGTGTTCTGGTATTGTCTCTGAATTCTGGTTTGTATTCTGGGATAGTCACAGCTGATAGGCACACACAGAAGCACATGTGAGTGACGGCTATTCTATAGTCAGAGGAAAACTGAATGATAAGCAAGGAAGAGAATGTCAGAGTGAGTGAGGAATTACACACGGAAGCAGGTGAGAAAGGGCACTTACCATAGTGTAGCAGATGGGACTTTTCTAAAAAAAGCAAAGCACAGGTAATGAACTCTGCCTTGGCTTCCTGCTTTCCCATTAGTAGGCTCCAGGCATATTGACCCTCTGTCTTTTGCCCTATCAGTACATGGCTCTTTTTTTAACCTATTCTTTTGAAGTAGGAATAAGGTCAATCATTTTTAACAATAGCAGTAACAACTAAGCCTTCTACGGAATACATCCAAATGCCTCAAGGAGAAAAACTCAAGAATAAAACTCCTGTAAACTCAGGGTAATACCTTTCTATCTAATATTATACAGAGGAGTCCTACTTTTCCTTCTCTCCTGAGCTTACTAGGCATGGATTGGACCTATAAACTAAACTGAGAGTTAGAGTCCACTATGGGCATCCTGGAAGCATTCAAGAATGCTAACAAAATCCTCCAGTCTTCATTGTTTTTCCCTAATTTTCCTTAAAGACACCCGTGGGACCTACTAGTTGAGTTTCTCTAGGTGCTTCAGGCATCGAATGACTCCAAAATATATTAGTAATGAAATCTATTGCTAACCATCCTCTGTTTTATTTTGTCACTCAATGAGAGTCTGACATGTAAAAGGTGGCAAGTCACTATCTGTAGGAAGAGCCAGTGTACAAATCAGACGGGATCGCCTTTTATATACTCATAGTCAGAATAAGAATTCCAGTTCTGTATTAGCAGTTTGGTGTAGGCATGGACCTGGGTATGTAAGGAGATATACCGTATTCTGATATGGTAACCTCTGGAGGCAGAGGAAGAAGTAAGGTATTCTTGGAACTCTTACAAAACTGTTGGGACAGTGGTGATAATGAGGACAGACATGTCACAGGCATCCATTATACTCTAATTCACAACTATATGGATTTCTTTATTTTTTTTCCCTGGGTAACCTAGAGCACTGTAGAGGTTTGTCCCTAGCATTCTGGGTGAAGCTATCAGATTGGCCTCCCAAAACAGTATGGTAAGCATTTCCCCATCAGTGGCACCTAGAAAACAGTTGAGGTATTGCAGGGGGGACCCCTAGATAAGCTTGGAATGTTACTTGGGAGATGCGACATCTAAACTATCCATTAAGGGGTAAGGACAAGCTGAACAAGTGGAGAGCCAGAAGGAAAGTATGCCAGACAGAAGATTCATGTGTGTTAAAATTTTATTATTCTGTTCCTGCATCATAATCACCCATCTCTTGGGACACTGTGTATTTGGAAGAGCTCTGGAAGGTGGAAACCCCTCTACGAATGTAACGCATAATTATTTTATAGATTCTGTTTGAGGGAACCTAACCTGAGTGATGGGTGCATGGGATGAATATTTGATAGGCAGAGAATGTGCTGCCTACAGAACTGATGTCTCCCAGAGAAGGACCTTTACCAGAATAGCAGCAAATCTCTCCCTGAGCCACAGTATCCAGAGTTTTATAGTTAACTGAATTATTTAATATAAAAATAATGTTTAAATCTAAAAGTCTCCCCAAATATATGCTTTGTGTACTCTCTTGGACTGATTTTCTGTGAAGGCATGGGAGTTTCCTGTCTCTATGCTGGATCCCAATGCCTGAGTGATGTCTTTATATTTAATGTAGTGTGTGTGCTTGATGGATCCCTGTTATCATAGTATATATTGGAAGTAGATAGACTATATATTTTAAGCAATGTTTTATGAATCATAACAAGCTGGGGACTAAAGTATATACAACCTACCTCTGAAGTTGTGTGCTGTCGTTTCTGCTGATTGGATGATTGATACTTTATAACATGATGGTTACACAAAAACTTTCTTGTTACTTAAGAAAAGCTAACTCAAATTCTACCATATAAAACATGACATTGCTTTTCAGTTTACAGAAGTTGTCCTGTCAAAAAATGTCAGGCCGTTCTTTATGCACAGTTTCTTATAAGCACTGTGTATATACAGTGCCACCTGTGTTTGATCATAAACAGGATAATTCAGTTGACAATGGGTAGTGATGCCTATTTTGCCTTATTGGTATTCTTTCACATTCTGTCCCACTGAGAATCATCTACTCTTCTCAGTAACTATGTACAAGTTCATGTATGAAAGAACCAAGAGTCCCTTAACTAATTGTAAGTTTACTACCTTAGAAGCAGCATAGCAACAAACATCCTTACACATATATTTTATGGATATTAATTTTCTCATCTAGCTGAGATTCTAAGGACATTCTGTTTTATGCAAAGAATAACCATTTTGTTAATCAACCATTTCCTTTGGGCTTTTGTTGACTCTTAATTAAAAATCAGGTAGAGAAAATTGTTTTTCATTAAGCATTCTTCCTTAGAAGCTTCACATTTGACAACTTAATTGTGAGATATAAATGTATTGTATGATAAGGTTTAATATTTCATACATTCTCTCTCTCTCTCTCTCTCTCTCTCTCTCTCTCTGTCTCTCTTACAGTTTCTGAGCTGGAGCTAAAACTCACTGATAAAAAGCTTGTCTAGAGAATGCAAAACTCTAGCTGTGAACCCCAGCACCGTGGAATTAAATTTAAAAATGAAATTAGGAAAAGTGTAAGAGCCAGGGCTAGCACAGATGCTGTAAGACACTGTGCTAAAAAGACACAAGGTGGATGTGATCGGTGAGCACTTGGGGGGAGATTATGATTAAAGAATGTTATATGAAGTTATCTAGGAATTAATGTCTATATCTGTCTATCTATCTATCTATCTATCTATCTATCTATCTATCTATCAATATCCATATCTCTATATCTATCTATCAATAGATAGAGATAGATAGATAGATAGATAGATAGATAGATAGATAGATAGATAGA
>JANHMN010000001.1:169060440-169076460 GCA_030674055.1 Rhabdomys pumilio
AGATAGATAGATAGATAGATAGATAGATAGATAGATAGATAGATAGATATCAGATTCTAAATATGATAATAAGATATTGGGACTAGGATTAGTGTTTGCCTAGCATGGATGAGACCATGGTTCACTACGTTTATTACAGCAAATTAATAGTGATAATAATTAGAGTACTGACTGAGTGGTTTGTGCCTCTTGGGTTAGGGAATGTCCTGAAGAAAGTGCACTCTGCTAATTACTATGTGTAGGGTTCCTTCTGCCTCCCTCACCATTTATGTCATAACTCTAGTCATGGAAGACTCTGGACTCATCAGTAATGGATACAACTGACAGTGGGCAGCCATGCTGCTGGGAATTCTCTATGAAGACTATTTTTTTTATCCTTTCCTGTTCACTGTGCCTCCATTTAACTTTGGGTACTTTAGTGCCACATCAGGATCAGTTACGCTATGCTACTGAGAAAAATTAGGAACAATTTTCTCCCCCTTCAGAAAAGCAAGTAACGTTTTTAAGCGTGGAAGTCACCATTGAAACTGTCGATAAGTGCTTTGTCGAATGAACAAATGGATGGGTGAAAGTGAAACAAATAAAAGTGAATTTGTAGCTCTTCAGACCGTTTCCTACGTCAGTCACTGCCCCTCCAAGTCTCGCTGTGAGCCTGCTGCCACGGTGGGCAATGAGCAGGGCTGTACTGCTTAATTGGGGCATCTATCTGGATAACAAGCTTTCACTGGGTCTTTAATGATGGAGTGGGGCTGTCGGGTAGAAATTCCCAAAGCCTGCAACATTGGAGCCTTTACGTCCACTCAAAAGAAAAAAAGAGAGGAGCTGCTGCACAAGTGACTTTAGCGAGATACAAGGTCTTCTCAGATCGATACCCACCGAGCAACAGCAGCAGCTGATAAGCTGTGATAAGTCACATCGCACCTGAGAGTTCCCATGACAGATGTATGTGACTCACGAGTTCATCACACTGTACCTCACGTGAGGAGGAAATCAGATAAAGTAGCACGCTGTTTATTTTCTCCAGTTAGGTGAGAGTATGTGGTTTTCCTGACCATCAGCTAGATGTTAAATATAGACTCTGAACATGAAAGTACAATGGATGTATGAAGATAATGATGAAATGCTTTACTTAGCACAACATTAGTAAGTAAAGAGGTAAAAATACAACTCAATGGTAATAAATCCCAAAGTTCCTTAGAAAACAGCCTTCCACCAAAAAATAAACAAACAAACAAAAACCCACAATTGAGGTATCTAGATCTCAAATATCATTAGGAAATTTATTCTAATTCTACATAAAAATGACAAAAGAGTGGGCTTTGAGCAATAACATGCATACTGTGCATGGCAGCAAATTAATAATGAGAACAAATTAATAATAATGTTCTCAAAATGAGAACAGGTATATCATGCATGGTCTCATGGGTCACGTTTTAGCTTCAGATTCAGGCTTAGAAACTCTTCCAGCAGGCTGATTGCTCTTTTCCTGATGCATGTGAGACGACCGTGTAGAATTCTCACCAAGCATCAGTGTGGTATACTTTACTGCTGTGCTTTTCCTTGAATCCCCTCTTCAGCACTTGCAAGAATGTGATGTGGGATGTGGTAAGTGTTGCATCTTCAAGAGTCAGTTTCTTCGTATGGGATGGCTTTCTTCCCAAAAAGACAATTGCCATAATACTTGTGATGTGCCCAACAAAGTGAACACTTAAAATAATTGATAGCTATTTGTACAAATGGTTAAAGGAATAAATACAGATTGAAGTAGAGTTATTGAAGTAGGGTTAGGTAAGAAATGCACAGCACATGTTCATGTTAATTTCTTCATCTTGGGGCTATGAGTGGACGTAGGCATATGTGTGATTTGCTTTATCTTATGTGTGTGTGTGTGTGTGTGTGTGTGTGTGTGTGTGTGTGTATGTATGTATGGTTGGGACTCTGTAGAAGAATGCACAGCTAGAGAATGCACTCATGGTGCCTCACATGGCAGACTCCTGTTATCCTTTTGCTCCTTTTGGTGGCTAGTACACATTGTCAGCCTGGCAGAATCTAATGCTACCTGAGAGGTAGGCCTCTGAGCATGCCTGTGGGGGAAGTATCTTGATTAAGTAAATCAAAGTGGGAAGAACTACCCACTCTTAGTGGTACTGTTCTTGATGAGATCCTGAACTGTGTACATGGACAAAGCGAGATGAGGGGCAGCATGTAGTCATCCATCTCTGCTTCCTGATTGTAGATGTGATGGGCACAGCTGCTCCGATCTTCCCCTACCATGGCTCCCATCAATTCCCAGCCATGATGATCTACACCTTGGAGTGTAAGACAAACCCTTTCTCCCTTAAGTTGCCTTTGTCAGAGAAATTTATCCCAACAACTCAAAAAGAAACTTAGACAAGAATGTTCATGATATAATAGTTGTTTCGACTTATGTCAAAATCCAGGAGTTACTGTAAATAGCAAGAAAAGAAACTCTGTGTTCTGATTTAAGGTGGAGATCTAGTAGTGGTGCTGTGGCACACCTGATGTACTGTTTTTCTCCATTGCTGCTGAAGCTGGAGCCCACAGCTCAGTGCAATGAACGTCAAGCTGACAACATTAATCCAAATGCCAAAGTTTTACTTCCAGACATTATGGCTTTAGCACTATTAGATTATTACTGTATTTTTATGTTTCATTTATATGTCTTATTTATCTTAGTCAAAACCATATATGCATATAATGACCAGAAAGAAAGGTATGTGAAGAGAATTTTCTTCCACTTCCTTTCCACCTATGACCTACTAGCCTCTTGTCTTCTAAATAGCAGAGTTTTCTTTTAACTTCTTGCAAAAGAACTGATGCATCTTGTCAACTTACAAACTATGTGGCACAGATCTTTTCCAGTCTCTTCTTATTGTCACAGACTTATTTACGTTCTTCAGACCTTACTGTGCTTGAATCAAGCTGTGTCTTGGCATGTCTTGAAGCACATGCTTGACCTGCCTCCTGGCTCTACACCTAGCTTTGTACTGATAAACCAAATGCATCTTTAACCCAATTGCTGATATATGGGGTTCCTCATATATTCTATTGTTTTGGTAGTGATGAATTTTAAACCTAAGTTTTCACTTCTACTGAGCTGTATTTGTAGACCTAGAAGAACCCTTATATATTTGAACATAATTTTATAATTCTTAAAGGGTTAAGGAGTTTTTAAATTTCCCATAGTGAGACTAGGTAAGTGGGTGACCAACACTTACCTAGTCTCACTATGGGAAATTTAAAAACAACAGACAACCAGAGAATAAAAGCTTCCTTCTTCCTTTCTTTCCCCTAGTTTCACTTCATGAACTCTCCAAGGCTTTAACAATCACTTGAACGGCAGGTCTGTGAGGCCACTTTTGTTCTGTTACTAAGTTGGTCTGAAGAAATCTCATATGGTAGAGTGATGAAGCTGGGGTATATCAATTTTCTTAAGTTGTAAGCTTTCTCCATTTTAACTGTGTTTGATTTTGTCCAGTAATTGTCAAAAGATGCAGTAAGACCCTCATTCTGTAGAATGCAAACTGCAATTATCTTGAACCATGCATTTCCCATAGCTCATGGGATGTAAAGTTCTCTTCAGGATCACTGCAGATTTGTGAGGGTGTACTTTATCTTTTTCCACTTTTTTTCTATCTATGTGGGTTGAAATATTTTTGCCTCTATTCAGTAGAATTTGCAATTTCTTTTCATTTTTTAATAACATGCCCCTTTTGGGAATTTTTGTTGTCTTATTTCTTTTCTTTCCTTCTCACTTCTCTTGCATCTTCTTTTCATATCATTATTGTGTAGTTTTGTGGCAAGAGAAAAGAGATTCAATGTTAAACCATTTTGCATCCATGTTATATGATGTTTCTCCTCTCTGTCCTTCATCCTCACCTTTCTTCTCACCTTGAAAATGTCTTAGCTTCTTCTTTAATGCTTTTATGACCAATACATCTTTGTCTTCAATATTTAACTCTGAGGTACTTCACATGGCAAGCTTTCCCTTCAAATTTGATTTCTTCTCCAAGAGAATTTTAAAAAACAAAACAGCAATAATACTTCTGCTTCATTACCTTATCATTCTTTAAATCACACGGAGAGTGTTTCCCTTGTGGAGACCATGTCCCAGAGTTCCTTTCTGTTTTAATTGGCTGGTGCTTGGTTCTGAGCTACATAGTAGAGGAATGTGGAATGCCTTCTTAAGGTAAATCCAATATTCTTATAAAAGAAATAATATCATCTTTCATTAAAAATATGTTTTTTCTTCTGGTGTAAGGTAAGAAACTCATCTTTTTATTTTTCTTCTCCTTCAGTGAGTTACAGGAAGGGGTGGTACATCTTAGTGGATTTTTTTTTTAAACATTGGAAAGAGAAGCATCAACTACCTAGCATGCTGTTACAATCTGAAAGATATCTTTATTTTAAAAAGTATTGTTGTTGTTGTTGTTTAGAAATAAAAGTCTCTGTTGTTTGCTTTTCTTTTTTCTGAGTTTGCCTTTAAGCCTCTCTTTTTCTCCCTCTCCTACACCGGACCTACTGCCCGTTCCAGTTGAAACTTGTCTCCAGTGTTGTTCATGCCTATGTGTGTATGATTTTTCTGTCTGCTTTCCCCCGAGGTGACACATCCATTCATTTGAAAGAAAACATCATGTGTTTCCTAGCATCTGATCAGAATAGCAGTGAAATATTCATTTAAAATTAATGCTTTGAGCAAAGAACCTTCTCTGTTTACTCGCCTTGCAATATTTTAATATTTAAGATGCTATGATGAAAAACTTGTGGAAGAAAAATCTCCTGGTGTGATCTGGTTGCCTAACAATTTACACTCAGCTGTAATATTTTATTTGCTATAATTACTCTCTGACAAAACAGAGAATTGAAATGCAGAACTACAAAATGTTTTCAGTTTGCGTCTTATTTTAGAATGTAGGGGAATATCCCATTCTTGGGGGACAGAACATAAAATAGCAAAGCAACCTTCCTCAGACATACACTCTCTAAGCCAACATGGACACAGTGGGATTCAAACCAAAAGAAGCCGTGGGCTGCCAAAGAACATTTTCAGAGTCTGTGTGATGTGGACTTGGGATTGGAGTACAGGGCAGAGACGTGGCCTTCTGTCTCTCTCTCCAAAGTCTCACTATGCCTTTTTATAAGTCCTTCCTCCATGTGGCATCTGTGGGTCTGCTCTTAGACCATTGATGTTGCCTTCATAAAAGGTATCGTTCCATAGGACTCTTGTGACATGATGCCCAGTACTGCTACCTTTTCCTTCTCTTGTTATCTGTCGTTTTGAAAGACACGGGAGTCAGTGTGTCTTAGTAGAGCATGGTAGCTAATGCCTAGGCATCACGTGTCACTCAGCAGCCCCTCTTGATTTCCTCTGCCTGGAAGAAAGCCCTTCTTGCATTTAGGGATGATGGCTCTCATGTCTGCCTAATGGCTCCTTCCCCTGTCTACCTTGCCCTTGTTTCCAGTTTGAAAAATGAACAGCCTCTAAACTCCTGAGATTCAGAATAAGGTTATTCCAGGAAGTAATTAATAGAGGAAATTGAAACAAGAGTCTTTTTATGATTAAATTTAACAAGTTTAAATTTCCTTTGTTTCCAATCGAAACAAAGGAAAACATTCATTTGGTTTTATACCAGGGACAAAAAGTTGCACTACATTTTTATATTTTGAAAATGGCTGAAAACTATGTATTGGTTCCTTGTAGTGCAAACTCTCATTTTTCTCTGAAAAAATCTACTTTTCCCCAAAATGTTCATTGAGATTTATCTAAGTCATCGAAGAATGTGGTAGGCTTTTGCGAGAAACTATGGAAAATAATTTACCTTGACTGGCTGGCAGCATTCTAATATTTTGGACATGTAAAGTAGTTAATACAAGAGTTAGTCGTTGTATAAACCACGTGCGAGCAGAATCTGGGGCAAGTTCTTAGGAATAGCAAACTGTATTAGACAGTACATATAAAACATATTTTTCTCTAAATAATCAATAACACAGGATTTAGTAATACTTAATTAGTCCCTGAGTGTTGATTTTATGATATAAATTCATTTTAATTGGATTTTTCATAGCTAGAAAGTTGATTCCGTCTTGAAGGAGTTTTGTTTTTGAGAGAAAACTTTTTCATGTAACATGACTGTGGATTTCAGTAAACATTTTATTTTTTAATGTGAATTATGGTTTTCAGCATATACTTTATTTTTGTTTATTATTTAGGGGTGGTTTCTAGTTTCCCCAGGGCTAGTCTTGCCTGTTAACATAGTCCTGCCAATCACAAGAAATTGTGTGTGTATCAATTTCTTCTTATAAATGTTAATATGCTATCTATCAAACTGGAGAGAAAACATTTGTGATGTACAATATGACATGCACAAGTTCTATGAATAAACTTTGTGTTGGAATGGGGAGATGGCTCAGTGGACAAGGCACTTGCCATGAAAGCATGAAGTCCTGAGCTTGAATCCCCAGAGGCTATTTAAAGTTGGAAGGGATGGTTCACATCTGTACTCCCAGAGCTGCTGTGGCGAGCTAGGAGAACCCATGGAGACTTGTGGGCCAGCTAACATGGCATGCACAGCGGTGATAACAAAGAGACCCCTACCTCAAACAAGGTAAAAGGTAGGAAGCAACATGCAAGATTGTCTTCTACATTTATACCTGTGGGATCATCTTCACATACCTGTATATGTATCAAATAGCCATGGATATCATACATGCAACATTATTTTTTTTAAAAATTATCTCCATGGAAAATATACCATATGAGTTCCTTACAGGGTCATGTTGAAGTTAGACTGGTTTATACTGAACAAGTAGACAGTAAACTTTTGTGAAAGGAAACAAAAGTTCTTATAAAGCTGCATCGAAGCTTTTATTTGAAATTACAACCCAACCACAAGCTGAAAACAGTCTCTGTGCAGATATCCTGAGCCTCATGGACAAGAGGCATCTCTGCTATCTCCCCTACAATGGTTGGATTCTATCATTTACTTCATTTCTATGCCTTGAGAACATGGGCTTGTACTTGGCCATTCCAGTTTATAACCTAGACCTTCCAACTTGACCTCTTCCCACTTGATGTATTTTCAATTAACATTTCCAAGAGCAATGGAGAATATGTTGTCATTTTTTATGCAACTTTTTATGTCGTGCTGTGAGTGAATTTTACAAATCTGTCATGTTCTTCCTTCCTGTTCGACCTGGGCACATTTGTAGGGCTTCTTCAAGCAACCAACCATCTTTGTGGTCTCTGATGGTAAACTGGGGTTGACATTTCTGATATAAACAATACTTCCTGTGATTTTACAAGTAACCAGAGCAGGATTTCAAGGAAGAGCCTTAGAATATATAGGGCATATATAGCTCCTAAATAAGCAGATGAGCAGGAAATATTTCATTAAGATGGTAAAACATACTTCCTACAAAATTTACCATCTTAGCAATTTTCTGAAAATCATTCATTGACATGGAGTATTTTTACCTCGTTATATAACAATTCTGGTTCTAGAACTCTCTAGCATCTCTCCCCTTCTCTTCCCTATACCCACTCCCCTTTTCCTGTTTTTGCACAGTTGTACTTTCCATTTTCCATGAGTCTGGTTATTAAAGTGTTACAGCATAAAGTGTTTATCTTCTATAACTTAGGGAAGCAAGATTGAGCTAAGACCTCATGTATCCCAACTCAGTCTCAAAGTTCCCAGAGAATTAAGAATACCCTTGACGTCCTAGTTTTTCTGTCTCTACCTCCCAAGTGATATTTTTCCTTATTTTAGTTAGCATGTTTAAAGTTTAACCATGTTGTAATATGTCAGCATTTTCATTCGTTTTAAAGGCTGAATAATACTTTATGCTTGTATTCACTGCGTTTTGTGTGTATGGAGACTAGCATTTAAAAGTGGACTCTATGTCAGGAACACTATTGCAGGTTTCCTTGTTGGCACCATTGGTTATGAAATGACAGGTCACATAGGGCTCACAATGTCAGTAGTGCTTGTGTTCTGCTCACGACTCATATCACTGCTGAAACTTGGCTTCTAATTTAACTTCCTGAGTTTTCTTTCCAGCTATCATGAGGATAAAATAATACCTCTTAAAGATCTGTTTTCCGGTTTCTAGAAAATAACCCGTAGGATGTATATAGCATGACTCATGGTCAGTATTCAGAAGATACATCCCACTTCTGTTTACATGTTTTTCCGCCTCAGAAATGCCACCAGTGACGACGGTGTGTGGGGTTGGGGGCTCAGGGAATGTGAAAGAGAGTTGCTTGAGCACGAAGCAGCTCCTTCTGCATCTTAAGCTGGTATTTCTGCCTGGTTATCTTCATGTTTTCAGTATGTCCATCATAGCCAGCTATAGAAAATGATGACTGAGTCCTAAGGAGCCACAAATCACATACCACCCATGGACTGGCCTAGAATTGGCCTGGAGTACATGGCAGGGCATGTATCTTTTAGAATCATCTCCCTAAAGAACAAGATTTATTGCTTTTGGTATTCACTTTACCTGTTGGATCTCAAGTTGGTTTCTGCATTAAGTAATAAACCCATCCCCTTGGCATGCTGGCCTTCAAGTCTGAATTAAAATTTTTTTCAGGCCAAGCCTCTAACCCTAGCACTCAGAAGGCTGAGACAAGAATAGCATTCCTTTGATGCCAGCCTGGTCTCTCTAGAGTTTCTTGTCTCATCAAACCAAATATGATACTAAACCTCTTCCTAAATGTTTTGTGTGGCATTTTCCACATAACCAGGACCGGGAGAATTCTGCTTTTATCTTTGCTTTCTTTCTTCAGTTTTCAGTATAATTTTTCTTGGTGCAAACATGACAGTAATCAACCCCTGCGTTGTAACATCAGGATGACAAAAAATTGCCCAGGATCTTCAAAAATGTGCCTGAGACTTAGAAGGAAAAGTTCTTTCAGCTGCAATTGGTCAGATGGTTTTGTGTGTGTGTGTGTGTGTGTGTGTGTGTGTGTGTGTGTGTATACATGTGTCTATGTTTGTGCCAAAGTATAAGGAAAGTGACAAGAAGAAGCCCACTTAGGATGCTACTTTTCTACTAGAATGTTAAGCTGACAATAAGACCTGCTTTGAGAACCCTGATGTTATGCAGAAGCACCTAAGTGCTAAGCTGTTTGTGAGGTTCACTTTTCTTGGCAAACGAGAACAGTATCTGAGATGTGAAAAATATAAGACTTTTCTCATGCAGAATGGGGTAGTCCCTGTTACAGAACATTTTCTTTCTCTTATGTTGTAAAAATGTACCACCTGCTTTAGTGAGTACATGTGTGTATGCACACACACACACACACACACACACACAACCTGGCTCTGATGTACCAGCTGCTACCCTTTCCCTAGGGAGTGGTCCCAATAGGTCATAAAACTCCGTGGTTCATCATGGTGAAATGAGCAAGTCTGTTCAGTACCCAGTGATAGTTTATAGTAAGCAGCAAAAGCAACTATTTCTACTTACTTGTTCCCTTACCATAAACAGAGCATTACCAATGACATGTAATGAAATAACATTATTCTTTTATATGCTATGGACAAAACTTTTAAATATTCTGGATAAAGACTTGGTATACAAGGAGAGCCGAAGTTCAGACAACAGTAGACATTGCCACAACATACAGTACATGTTGACTCCTGTCCTTGCCCTTGACACCCTGAGAACTCAGTCAGCACTAGTGAGGGTATTAACAAGCCAATCACACAGAAGCTCTGTGTTCTTTTTGTTATTCTTAGAGAAAGTAATTGGCAGGTCTCAGGGTACTGAACAGACTTGCTCATTTCACCATGATGAACCACGGAGTTTTATGACCTATTGGGACCACTCCCTAGGGTAAGGGTAGCAGCTGGTACATCAGAGCCAGGTCACTTTCAAGTTCGTAATGTTCAATAGTTTTATGCTCTGTAAACTTTCTTCTTTCTTTTGCTTTTGTATATTAATTTTTACTTCCAGGAATTGTTTGCAAACATGTCATTTGGTTCTGAAAGGAAATTTGAATCTAATCCAAATTTTTAAAAACATTCTGAACAGAAAAGCTAAATAATTCATATGTAAAGCTGTTATCAAATTAAGCTGATTCCACTCCCCATAACAGCTCAATTTTTTCTCAAGGATTGAATAAAATAATTACACATGTTCTCCTCTCTGATATTCATGCCTCCTCCCCTCTAGTAATCCCTTGGAAGAATACAATGGGTATTGCTTCAGATTCTGTGTGTGAAGTGCCTATTAGAATGAGGTTGTGGAGAGTTATGCTAAATAATCAGACTGGAGACCTTGCATATTTATGAACGTGTATGTTTTTAAGAAAAAAATTTTTCTGTATTGAATAGTTCAAGGTTTCACTGCTTGTGATGGCTATTCCTGGTTGTCAAGTTAACTACATCTGGAATGAACTACATAATCCAGAAATGGAGGGCTCACCTGTGGTCCAGATCTTGAGGCAGAAAGACACAGGCATCTGACCTAGATCTTGACATGGAGAACTTGAGACATAGTGGCCATGAAAAGCTTAGTTCCAGGCAAAGCAGTGCATGCCTTTAATCCCAGGGAGTGGAATATGGTGGTTTGAATATGTGTAGCCCAAAGAGGGCCAAATTAGGAGATGTGGCCTTGTTGCAGGAAGTGTGTCATTGTGGGCATGGGCTTTAAAACTCTCATCTTAGCTGCCTAGAAGTCAGTCTTCTCCTACCAGCCTTCAGGTGAAGACATAGAACTCTTAGCTCCTCCTGTACCATGCTCCTATGCCATCACCTGGATGATAATGGACTGAACCTCTGAACCTGTAACCAAGCCAGTCCCAATTAAATGTTGTCCTTATAAGAGTTGCCTTGGTCATGGTGCCTGTTCATAGCAGGAAAACACTAACTAAGACACATCTGCAGACAATATATAAGGTTAATTAGGAAAGACTGAAGGAGGTGATGTAAAAGAGAAATAGGCAAAGGAGACTCATCAAACAGCAGACACTTCTTTCACTTTGTATGTGCTTTTAGAGATGGTTACCAACTCCAAAAGATTGGCAGGGTCTTGACTATCATTCCAGAGTCCCAGTCTCCAGACTCTGCTTATATGTGGATATAACATTGTCTGTGCAGACAGCTTGCTTTCCTCTATTCAGCTCACAAGCTGAGAAATGAGGAGGTTCAAAAGAAAAGAGAATTGGCAACACTGCAGAGAGCCAACCATGGACAAGCACATGCAAGGGTCTAACTTCTTTAGTGGAGGCCCTCAAGTGAATGGCATGGAAAGAAGAGAAGACATTTTTAGTCTCAAGCAGAAATATATATATTTCCAGACCAAGGTGCTAGGCAGGAAAGGAGCACAGCATGTATACTCATACACGGCTATGGGGAAAATTGAAACCATTGAGAAAAGCCAGATCATACAATAATGTTGTTTAAAGTATAATATTAAATTTTAAGTGCCCTAAGTTGTCTGATTTAACAAATAAAACTAGAAGGTACTTAGCTTGTCCTTTATGATTAAGAACAGATATTTGATACTTTACATCATGGTGGAAATACAGGTTAGACATCTCTAATCTGAAGATCCCTAATCCAGAATGTTTTAAGTGCTGACCTGATATGCCAAATGAAAAATTTCATAGCACAGAATTCTGTTGCATGTACCAATGTGGTGGTTTGAATGAGAAGCCACTCTATAAGTTTGGCATATTTGAATATTTGATCCCAAGCCGGATAGCTATTTAACAAAGATTAGGAGTGGCCATACTGAAGGAAGTATGTCATTAAAGGTTTCAAAAGCCATGTGTCCTTTCTAGTACCCCCTCTTTGCTTCCTGTTTGTGTTTTCAGATGTGAGCTCCCAGCTGCCACTCCAGCCACCTGCCACCTGCTGTCTCTGCACTGCTACCCTGGATGCTGACCCTCTGAAATCATAAGCCCTGCAATCTCTTTTTCCCACAAGTTGTCTTGGTTATGTTGCTTTATCACAGCAATAGAAAAGTAACTCATACAATATTATCATTATAATAACAATTTATATTATATAAAATTATATAATATAAAACAATATTATATTATTATGACAATGTTATTATTAAATTTATAGATAAAATAATTCTATGCTTTGTATATAATATATGCATGAAATGTAAATAAATATTCTGTCTAGAATTGATTTATATCCAAAAGATTTCACTTTATGCATCCTCAAATAGTCTCAAATACGAGCTAATACTAGTCGCAAGCATTTCTGTGTCCATATGTGTATGTATGAGTGTCCATGATATTCAGGTGCACATATTTATGCAGATGCATGTGCACATATGTATTCATGTGAAGAACAGAAGTCAATCTTGGGTACTGTGCCTCAGGTGCCACCTACCTCATTGGTGTTTATTGTTGTTGTATTTTGTTGCATCTTATTTTAGCCAAAGTCTCCCATTGACTTGGATCAAGTGATCTTCTTGTCTCCGCATTTCTAGTGATAGGATCCCAAGCATGTGCCAGCACACTGAGATTTTTTTATGTGGGTTCTAGAAGTCAAACATAGGCTCTCATTCTTAGATAGCAAGCACCTCATGGACTAGGCCATTGTCCCAGCATCCTAAGCATTTTTGAATAAAAAGTAATAAACATCTATTGCAGGAAACATAAAGAAAAAAATGAAAGAAATGAATATCTGAAAGCCAAATTGAGCTATCATCTTATCTGGCAATTGTAATGAAGAGGCATAGGTGACTGTGGGGAACAGGATCAGAGACTGCTGTGATCTGGGGGCTTTCTCCAAGATCAGAAGGCTATTTTCTGTTTCCTCTGTGAGTATTTTGGCTGTTGCCTTCTGAACCCCAGGAGGAAAAGCAGATGAGCTGTAGGTCTCAGGGTTGATGGCTGAGTGGTTTTCAGGAGTCTCACTTACTTTTCCTTTTCATTGCTGACCACAACACTTCAAAGGGCTAACTTTTACTGAGTCCATTTTAGCAAAGAGGAATTGTTAAGGCAGGCCATGGGAAGAGCCTGAAAAGGTACAGGGAACTTTGTTTCTCAACATGGGAACTAGCATCTAAGGTTGGCAAGTGGATGTAGGGCATAGAAATGGCTCAGGTACTATGCTTTGGCCTTTACCTTAACTGGGCATGGGTTGGTCAGCTGGCAGTCTGTCACTGCCTGAAGTTTGACCTCTGAAACTGGCTCTGACTCAGATAATTTTGACACAAAATTCAACCTTTAAAAATGATTTTTTTGGGGAAAAAAAGTATTCTTTATATCCATCACTTCTACTCTTTCCCATTCCTCCAGCACCACCCCCCCTCCCAACCTGGATTCGTTGTTACTTTTGTATGCATATAAAACCTATTATGTCCAGTCAGTGCTTTAGGTTGGATTAGGTCTGTCTTCTTGGAGATTGGTTAATCTGTGATGGGGCTCATGCCTGGAGAAACTTGATTCATCCTCTTACAGATATTGACTGCCTATAACTAAAAGATATATGCTTGAATTAGGTTTTTAGTTGGTTTACATACTAAGGGAAATTGTATATGGGCTCAAGGTTTAGAAGTAGCTACTGATCAAATTAGTTTAATTTGACACTATTTGCCTTTTAGGGTTCAGCCATAAAACAATTCTATCCTAGACACTCATCTTTCTTCCCCTGTCAAAAGGTCCTGTTAAATATTCTCCTCCTGCACAGTTCCTTTCTTCAGTGGATCACTGATGGCATGTGTTAAAATTGAAATTGTCTGACATCTGTCTTCCCTATCCAAGCAGGAACCCTCAAGGACCCGAACTATGTCTTCCCCTGTTGGTTACCTTGAATCTAGGCCAGGACCACAAATAAAAGACAAGTTCAGTGTGCTTTGCTTGAATACATGAATTAACTGAAATATCTTCAGAGTAGCCTTTGGGCAAATAAGCCACCACCTTTTCTGAATCAAATTTCTGGAATGTCACCTGCTAAGGGGTTTATTTCTTGAGTACCTCTAGCTGTCAAATTTTATGAAAAATCTCAGATATTTCTGAATCTAGGTCAGTGTCCTTAAGGAAAACATAAAGTAGTTGAGGATATGAGATAACCCAGAAAAAGACACCAAAGAAAGCCACAGGGAATGCCGTGAAAATTTTGAGTAGCTGAGAGAAATTTAAGATTCATTGTCTGGGTTGTATGGACCAGACACATAAGAATACATAGATATGTTTAGCATGGAAGTCTTCCAATCCCATGGATTGATGCACACATTATTGTAAGCACGTTTTTCTTTCTTTCTTTCTTTCTTTCTTTCTTTCTTTCTTTCTTTCTTTTTTTTTTTTTTGAGTGAGACTTGGGTCAGAAGGATCAAATATATCAAATGCTATTTTTAATAGGCAAGTCATGTAATTGAATTGTTGATAGAAGGGAATTTTTAAAACATTTTTTAGACAGAGTCTAATTGAATAGTACAGGAACTCAGAATCATCTTGCCTCAACATCTGGAAGACTGGGATTACAGGCTTCTTCATTAGGATTCAGAGACATGAATCTCTTAAATTATAAATACTTTATAGACCAGATTGATCCAAAATAGTCAGATAGCAGATATTATCGAGGATATGTATAAAAGGACTTTTGCAGGCTGTTTGATATAGTAAAATATTAGGAACAAAATATCTCCATTAGAAAATAATGGAGATGTAAAATTTATCTTTCTTGAGAAGAATTTTAGGACTCAGAATGAAATCCTAGAGTATTACAGCCCAATATACACAGATACATGGTGCAAGGCTCTCAGTAACTACACTGTAGTGCTAGAAAAAAAATTCTGGATTACTTTCCACAAATATAAAGAATTAGGTAGAAACAGGCATTAATAGTGTGTTTTGTTTAATCTGCCTTCTGCATTATTCCAGTGCATTATCAATATAAATTATTCTCACTGACATCTTTTACATTCCATCTTTGTATCACCTTTCATATGTGCTGTGCATATGCTCTTAGAAGACAGTCTCTGGTTAGATGCTAGCTCTTCACTGAAAATAATTGATCTGTATGAAAGTTTCATAAAATGGACACCTATAAAAGCAGATGCATGGGTTCCATTGAATCTCACTGGTTTTCTTACAACCAAAATGTATTCTAAAAACATTGAAAGGTATTGCAGTAACTGGATACAAAGATCAAGTTTTAATATAAATTAGTTAAAAGTAGACAAAAATTGAGAATTAATTTTCCTAGTTGTACTCAGTGAACACATGCGGTAACAATGACTGTATCAGATGACTGGAATCTGGAATGACTGAGCCATCAACAAATAGATTACAAAAGTGAATGGTGCAAGGATAAAGTTGGTAACACTAGTTCTGTACTAAGTGACCTTTGGGGAGCCAGGGCTGCTGCTGTGCTGCTGTTCTGTTGACTAAATATGTCTCAGTTTTAAGTATTTAGGAAGAAAACAAAAGTCAGAGGCATTAGTTCCATTACTAACACTGGCACAATTGGGATATTACTGATGTATTCTATTTCCATGTTCTGATTTTCAAATGCTTTGTTTTGAAGTTTCTCCTAAAGCTGTAAATGAAATCCTGTTGGCTGTCAGCAGCTACAGTTACCCTCATGGAGAGTATCAGTGTGAAACAATCAGAGGACTTCTGCCTGTGTCTGAGCATCACATGCCCAGAGCCTATTGAATAAGAAAGAATCCATAAGTGGCCCTGTAGTTACACGGCCTCACAGGCTTGTGATTCCTTCTCTGTTTAAATTTGTAATTTAACTTACTTTAGAAGCAATAATTCCTCAGAATGGGAGTATATCTAGACATAGGTTTTTGAAAAGTAAATTAAAGAGAGCTTTGGGATTGGTTGCATACCCATCTGAATGGTGAACTCAAAAGTGAGATCAAGGGTCCCACAGACATCACAGAGTTCTCAGAGGGAAGGCCATCTGCAGATTCTGTTCATTCAGCCTCCCCAGAAATAGGAAAGTAATTAATTTCCTCTGGTGTGTGTGTGTGTGTGTGCGTGTGCGTGTGCGTGTGCGTGTGCGTGTGCGTGTGCGTGTG